>OW203734.1:5225273-5549811 GCA_934045075.1 Yponomeuta sedellus
AATGGATTATTCGGAAAAGGAACCAGACATCCTCCTCGAGGAAATAGATGCAGCACTTCTCAAACTGAAAGACAAGGCATGTGGCAGCGATGGCCTAACCGCGCCAATGCTTCGAAATATAGGAAGTGAAGGCATAGCAATCGTACATACCGTGTGTCAAAAAGTCTGGAGAATGGGTCAATGGCCATCAGATTGGACGGAATCAATCGCAGTGTCTTATATACACTAGAAAGGCTCTACCCGTAAATATGAGAACTACAGAACCATCTCTATCATCTCTCACGCGGGAAAAATCCTCTTACACGTCCTAAACCACCGGCTTGCACCCTAAATCAATAGCCAAATACCGAAAGAACAAGCTGGATTTGTAAAAGGAAGAGGAACGAGGGAACAAAAATCTTGAACATTCGACAGCTGATCGAAAAATGCAGGGAACATAACATCACTGTAGCCTTGTGCTTCATCGATTATGCAAAAGCCTTTGACTGTATAAGCTGGAAGGCCATGTTCAGGGTTATGAAGGAGATGGGTGTATCGGACCACCTTACCTTTCTTGTGCAGCAACTGTACTCCAACGGTTAATCGAAAGTACGAATTGAGAACAGTCTTTCACACTGCGTCAAAGCAGAACGAGGAGTGCGCCAGGATGCATACTATCTCCCTAACTGTTCAACCTGATCGGGGAACATATAATGAGAAGGGTTTTGGATGATTGAGAGGGTGGCATCCGGATAGGTGGGCATCTTCTGAAACAACCTTCGCTTTGCTGATGACACCACCGTCATAGGCGCCTCGGAAACAGAGCTGGCTGAGCTTCTAGCGAGAGTGGATAGTATAAGTAAAGAATACGGACTTCATATCAACAGAAGTAAGACCAAGTTGATGTTTATTGATATATCGGGTACCTTGCAACGAACCAACGAGCTGCGAGACCTTGATGTTGTACACAATTTTGTATACTTAGGCTCGCAAATAAGCAATGACGGAGACTGTGAACAAGAAGTCGTCAGAAGATCCCAGATGGCTAACTCAGCAGTGAAGGCTTGAGAAGAAATGGAAAAACAGAAGCATCAACCGCAAGACAAAGATTAAACTAATGCGGACCCTTATTTTCTCAATATTTCTGTATGCCTCGGAAACCCGGACATTAAAAGCCCGTATTCTGAAAAGAATAGATGCGTTTGAAATGTGGTGCTGGCGGAGAATGCTCCGTATATCTTGGACCGAACGCCGCACAAACGTACCTAATTTAGAAGAACTTCAGATAAAGACGAGGCTCTCCACAATCTGCACCCGACGCATCCTGAAGTTCTTCGGACATACCGTCCGACGCGGGCCAGATAACCTGGAGTATGTTATCATCACCGGTCGAGCGAACGGGAAACGAAGCAGAGGACGACCACTAACGCGTTGGTCAGATATAATAACTAAAGCTTCGGGAAGGACCCTACAAGCAGCCATACATCTGGCGCGTAATAGAATCCAATGGAGAGACCTGGTGGCGGAATCTGCCCTTAATCACGTCCCTCAGCCATGAGGAAACGAAGAAGAAGAAGGTGATAGTGAGATAAAGAGAATGAAGAATAAGAGTGGAACATTCGGTAGAGGACGCCCTAGGCGCACATAAGTAGACCAAATTGGGGACGTGTTGGCAAAGGGCCGGATAAAAAGTACCCACAACCGGAGAGCGTGCATGTAACGACTTATAAATGTAGATGAAGCGAAAGAGGTGTGCAAAGATCGTGGCAAGTAGCAAGCCTTAGTCTCTGTCATAGATTACTATTCTGTCTACCCCTCTGGGATACAGGCGTGAAATTACCGACTGATTTTGGGATAAGCGACTCGCTAAATAAGTACTTGAGAACAACAGAGACCTGGGTGCTTAGTGCGAGTTTTGAACTACTCGATCGCGTTAACGTAAACTCATATTTCTATGGCATCGAGGAAGCGCCACCTAGTGACAAGTATGGAAATTAAAATTGCTGAGTGCGAGTTGTAATGGTTTGCGTTGAGAAGTGAACACGTTTACCAGCCAAAACACGAATAAACGCGAGTGCCAGTTGTACTGTGACAGCGTTTTGCCAGTTCGCGGTAGTAAAGTTATTCGATTGGATCTGTCAAACTCGCACTAAGCACTCTGATTATGTGATACAAATTGGCATACGCACCAATTCATAAAATATCCTTGTAAAGTAATACGGCAAAGAGTATATAATCACTACGTTAATACGGCGTAACAGAGTTGTATTATGTTGTAAATGGTAATAGGGTATAACCGACAATTCAATATTAATTAGGTTTAAGTAGTTGCCTATAAGCGACAGCAGTATTGTAAACTTGTAAATGGCAATAAGGTAGGTATAACCAACGCTTAATGTTTTTGACGACAAAGGTAAAGAGGCATTACTGGGAGACAAGCGACAATAAAGTCATTGTAGAGCCGTGGGAGTAAGCGCATTCGACGCAGTTTTTTTTTAAGTGAGATGGCATTCAAATCTCAGTTTAGACCAAAATGTCGCTTATGCATGCCCTATAGCCATATCCTTTTAACCGTCGATAGGTACATATTTTGTCACTGCGTCTGCGAGTCTTCAAAATGGCTAACCCGATAGAGTGGATAGATAGGTGATGACAGAAAGGCTGCAGTACCATGACGCTAGTCGCGTCTTCTCAAAAGTTACCCTTTCCAGCACTGCATATATTGTCAAGTTCGGATATTTTATCCTCAAAAAAAACGCGTGACTCGTGGTGCCATCGTACTTCGTAATACCCAAGCTAGACACGCAAGGATGAATTTATTTTTGTGTTGACGCTTGTTTTCTTATCAGGTGCTGTGTGTGGTAGGTAGCAATTCTTACATCACACTTGAGGTCATCGGTTTCAACCCGGTATTTAGGTACCGGGCTCTATGCCAACGGCCACACAAAGGGACAGGGCATGGGCGCGGAAAAGTTATTTACGTAACTAGACTTCCAATTTTGTATTCCTGCTTCTTCCGTGTGGCTGTCGGCTAAGATAGCTACGAAGGAAGCTGAGGAGAAGAATTAGACGCTTATAGGTTACATGATAAACTTCATCATAATCAGCCGGTGTCAGTCCACTGCTGGTCATGGGCCTCTCCCAAGACACGCCACTGAGCCCGATCTTCGGCTCTCCTCTTCCAGTCACTGCCCACCGCTTTGCGAATGTCGTCGCTCTACTTGGTCACAGCCTAGTCACAGGGCCACAGATTAGATAATAGTTACTACGTAACAGATACATCACTCCCATACTAAAGCGAAAATACCTACGCTATAATAGCCTACAAAATCTTAATAATAATAACTACTGTTCAAAGAGAGGAGAAATATACCATAAGTACCCGCTCAAGCAGTCGAGATTGTGTTGTCCACCGTGCGACTCACGTGCAAGCGCGTCATCGCACGAATGCGCTAGGGTTGTACCTATGATGATTATTACTGTAATAAAACGAATGTTGTGAAATAACCATATTTATTTATTTTTCAAAAATATGTAATATAAAATGACAAGCCGACTTTGAGTTGTTATGAGATCTGAAAAGCAAACATTAAGGTATCCAACTTCATTTTTCGTCATTGTGGGCGATTTTGACCGCCACGTTTAATCCTGAAATTGGAATGGGTTCTATTTGTCCCTCTCTATTCCTAGACAAATATCTAAAAAGAAGGGGACAGGCAAAACTGATTTTAGTTTTTGGATTGGGCGTGGCGGTCAGAGTCGACCACATTATATTGGTTTGAATTCGAGAAATTCGTAAATATTTGACATCCATGTTTGTTGTACATGTTTTGTTTCTAATGTTTACTACGAAACACTAAAAAGCCAATTTAGTTGATCCTAAATTAAATTAACATTAAAAACAAATACACGCACGACAAAGAAGGGTAACACTACCATCGATAAAATATTACTAATGTAGTAATATTTTATCGATGGTAACTACCCATCTTTGTCGTGCATGTATTTGTTTTTCAGGACTCCACGACTTTCAGCAATCCTAAAAGTCGTGAAGCGAACTATTATAAAATTGTTATTTTTGGCATTTTCTATCAATTTACGACCATGATTGTTGTGCATTTTTTTTATTTTTCGGTATAGCCAGAGTACAGTCGTGAAAACGTGACAGACAGAGACATTTACCTACGCATAATAATGTTAGAACGGATGTGGTTATTTAGAATCAAAATTAACAAGTCCACGAAAAAAGCAGTTAGCTTTATGTATTTATTTTACTTTTATAGTACCTACCTACCAACCTACCTAAATGTTTGAAGAAATAAATAAAAGATTTAAAATACTACTTACCTTTCTTCGTCTCTCAGCAGTGAAAAAAAATGATAATTCTTCATTTGATTTTTTACTTTTACACCCATCCACTGCACAATAATTACGTGGTTTCGGCATTAGTAGTAAACGCGGGAAACGTGTGCGGTGCGAGCGCTCACTCGCGGGCGTAGCGGCCCTTTGTCGGTTGTATGTATCGTGGACGATACGCCGCCGGGCGGCAGAAACATGTTTTGTGACTGTCCTTAATTTTATTACATATCCCTAAACGCCCAGACCGCATTAATTTACGAGTAGGTATAGGTACCTACTTGTAGGTATTATTAGCTTATTTGGCAATACCATAGGCGAACGCTACACATCAATATATATTGTGATAATTATCACGATATTTAATCAAGTAGGTATCTTGAGCCGGATCACGCGCAACACTACACGCAAGATAAATATCACGATATCAGATCACAAGGATTTCCGGAAATCCAGCGATAAATATTGTGATCTCTCAATACACTACCCTACACGTCAATAAATATCGTGATCCGACAGTATATATTGACGGATCACAATATATATCTTGCGTGTAGCATTCGCCATACGAGCTTACAGCTTAGTCTTATTGATAGATAGCACTCCTGAGTTAGTTTATTTAATATGTATTAGTTACGTTTTCTCCTTATAAAATCTTCTCCATAGACTATGTTGACGGCGTTTAAAGGAATCGTGTTTTTATAAGACCAAAGTCTAACGTATTTTGTTCCCATTAGTCAGTAGCGGCGTTAGGGTAGGGCGCGGTAGGGCGACCGCCCAAGGCGCCGGGCAAAAAGAGGCGCCGCAGGCACCCCTTTGTGAACGCCGTTTATATATTTATACTTAAATTCCCTAAATTTCCCTAAATTGTCCCGGCATGGGTGGAATTTTTAGCCTCTAAATAGGTTTTTTAACAATTTATTTGTTTTTTTTATACACCGCTATATTTAAATTAGTACGAACTATTCCAGGGGTGATACTACTCGTTAATATACGAAGAACTTTTACTACGACACTAATCCCGAAATCGTGTAAAAAACTGTTTTTTCATAGAAATGTGCAATATCTACATAACCAAAATATATGACATTCGATGTGTTGGTGCAAGATCTGCACCCCAGCAGAGATGAGTGAGGGCTGCGAGTGGTGAAGCGTGGGCGTAGAGTCAAACGAATGAAATATATTGTCCAACGTATAATAGCTCAGTATTATCGGTGGAAATACAATTAGATATTATTTAGGAATTAAAATATAATTTACAATGATTCAATGGGTGCGCGATGGCGGAGGTCCACAGAGCAAGAGAGAGAAAAGACAATCACAGATTACTAAAAACTGGCAACATAAAGGTGCATATTCGTACATATTAGATTTAAAGCCTACCATTCACTAACACGATGAGCCACAGAGCATATAAATAAGAGACGGGACCTCCCTAAATGCTTTTGTAATGAGTTTAGCAGCCTAGCGCAAGTAGGAACTTTGAAATTTTTGTTCGCATTTAGCCCCGTTTTAATGGCGGACATATTTTTGTCTCACTCTTTAATACTACTTACTCTTTCTTTGCTGTCAATGTCAAACTGAAAACATAACAAATATGGCGGAACGCGGCACATATTAGAACGTTTTCTAGTTAAAATTTTTGTGTTTTAAGTTTGTTCAATATCTAGCTGTGTGTATCTTGTTGTACAGTGTTTAGTGATTTTCTTTTAATATTGGCATTGATCGGATGGTGTCGAACTTGTGCCATTTGTAAAATAAGATGCAGCCGGTCAAAGGGTACCAAAAGAAAGTTTATGGGTAAATTTCCTAGGGATGAAGACCGGTAAGTATTTCTGGCTACAGTTTTTGTCATCTTGCACAAGAGCAAGATCATAAATTATGTTAAATAACGTAATTAATATACTATGAGAAAAATACTCAGATGTTTCAATGTCATAGTGATGTGCCATACACATATTCAATATCGATAAAAAAATATCTGATAAGTACCTTGGTCAGAATTACTACTCAGTATCGTATGACGGGTGAATTGCTGTAAGCCATAACAATGTTTCAACGATGCACTATTAGTGGCTGCATTGAATGTTGTTTTTTTTTTAGATGCAGACAATGGGTGAAAATTGTGGAAGATCTTATATCGTATATCCCCATCGAAAAACTCCACCAACATAAATATGTTTGTAGAGATCATTTTTACAACTATTTTAAAAGGAAGCCGATTAAAGAAATGGTGAGTTGTGTTATAAACTTATAATGTAACACTTAGTACATTTCATGAATAATTATGTAATAAAACACAAAATACGCCTTGCTTTACGTCGAACATTTGAATATATTTTGCTCCGTCATTTAGAACGCAATATTATTATTACGTCTTAATACGTAAATGATATACTTTGATAAACATTTTTTTACAGGGCTGTATCTTCTCTACTTATAAATGCGCCTCCTCTTCCTGATTACTTACTAGCTGAGTTTCCTTACCACGTAGCCACGTCGCATCACTTGAAACTGGTTAGTGATTGGAATTACTAAAATATTTTTTTTACTAATTTTTAACTTAAAATATTTTTTTATAAAAATGTATTTGATAGTTACATAGTCAATTATGCAGTTATGTGGTAAACAGGAACAAACTATTTTTTTTCGGACTATTCTTGCAATTGTTTATTTTCAGATTCAGCTATACAAAAACCTATTAGTTGTCGAGCTTCACAAAACAACTCTGGTACGTAGACTTTTCATGTATCGCTGAAGTTTTTTGTAACTAGAGTTTGTTTACTTTGATAAATTACAAAGTGTTATCATTTTCAGCACCTTGTACAGCAGCCAAAATATCAGCTGTTGCTATTGGTCCAGTAGGGTTTGACCACAATTATTGTGGCCTGGAATCTCAGCATATTTATCAGAACTATCCCGGTAAGTAGCATAGTTTACCAACAAATTAATAATCAATAACGACTCAACTTTTTTTGACGATTTCAGCACCTGAATCCAAACCACCGATTGATGAAGTTCGCTCAGATTGGACACCTCTAAGGAAAAACCAAATAGCTGCTGAAATAAATTCAATAGACCTTGACCACAATTATTGTGATTTGATAATCAATAATAAAATACTAATTTCATTTGTCGTTTTATTGAAAACATTGATTTTTATTAATTTTATTAGGCTAACTGCGGAGCCCCTGGATGAAAATTTATCGATATCGATAAATGTAGTACCAATGTAAGTGGACGTCCCTAATGCACAGACAAGTTGTTATGTTGGTAGCACTTTTGACATTGCATTTTTGCTCTATTGGTTGGTATTGCTAACGGGGCTAAACTCATTACAAAAGCATATAGGGAGGTCCCGTCTCTTATTTATATGCTCTGTGGAGTTTAGCCCCGTTAGCAATACCAACCAATAGAGCAAAAATTTAATGTCAAAAGTGCTACCAACATAACAACTTGTCTGTGCATTAGGGACGTCCACTTACATTGGTACTACATTTATCGATATCGATAAATTTTCATCCAGGGGCTCCGCAGTTAGCCTAATAAAATTAATAAAAATCAATGTTTTCAATAAAACGACAAATGAAATTAGTATTTTATTATTGATTATCAAATCACAATAATTGTGGTCAAGGTCTATTGAATTTATTTCAGCAGCTATTTGGTTTTTCCTTAGAGGTGTCCAATCTGAGCGAACTTCATCAATCGGTGGTTTGGATTCAGGTGCTGAAATCGTCAAAAAAAGTTAAGTTGAGTCGTTATTGATTATTAATTTGTTGGTAAACTATGCTACTTACCGGGATAGTTCTGATAAATATGCTGAGATTCCAGGCCACAATAATTGTGGTCAAACCCTACTGGACCAATAGCAACAGCTGATATTTTGGCTGCTGTACAAGGTGCTGAAAATGATAACACTTTGTAATTTATCAAAGTAAACAAACTCTAGTTACAAAAAACTTCAGCGATACATGAAAAGTCTACGTTCCAGAGTTGTTTTGTGAAGCTCGACAACTAATAGGTTTTTGTATAGCTGAATCTGAAAATAAACAATTGCAAGAATAGTCCGAAAAAAAAATAGTTTGTTCCTGTTTACCACATAACTGCATAATTGACTATGTAACTATCAAATACATTTTTATAAAAAAATATTTTAAGTTAAAAATTAGTAAAAAAAATATTTTAGTAATTCCAATCACTAACCAGTTTCAAGTGATGCAACGTGGCTACGTGGTAAGGAAACTCAGCTAGTAAGTAATCAGGAAGAGGAGGCGCATTTATAAGTAGAGAAGATACAGCCCTGTAAAAAAATGTTTATCAAAGTATGTCATTTACGTATTAAGACGTAATAATAATATTGCGTTCTAAATTACGGAGCAAAATATATTCAAATGTTCGACGTAAAGCAAGGCGTATTTTGTGTTTTATTACATAATTATTCATGAAATGTAGTAAGTGTTACATTATAAGTTTATAACACAACTCACCATTTCTTTAATCGGCTTCCTTTTAAAATAGTTGTAAAAATCTTTCGGCCGGAAATGATCTCTACAAACATATTTATGTTGGTGGAGTTTTTCGATGGGGATATACGATATAAGATCTTCCACAATTTTCACCCATTGTCTGCATCTAAAAAAAAAAAAACATTCAATGCAGCCACTAATAGTGCATCGTTGAAACATTGTTATGGCTTACAGCAATTCACCCGTCATACACTGAGTAGTAATTCTGACCAAGGTACTTATCAGATATTTTTTTATCGATATTGAATATGTGTATGGCACATCACTATGACATTGAAACATCTGATTATTTTTCTCATAGTATATTAATTACGTTATTTAACATAATTTATGATCTTGCTCTTGTGCAAGATGACAAAAACTGTAGCCAGAAATACTTACCGGTCTTCATCCCTAGGAAATTTACCCATAAACTTTCTTTTGGTACCCTTTGACCGGCTGCATCTTATTTTACAAATGGCACAAGTTCGACACCATCCGATCAATGCCAATATTAAAAGAAAATCACTAAACACTGTACAACAAGATACACACAGCTAGATATTGAACAAACTTAAAACACAAAAATTTTAACTAGAAAACGTTATAATATGTGCCGCGTTCCGCCATATTTGTTATGTTTTCAGTTTGACATTGACAGCAAAGAAAGAGTAAGTAGTATTAAAGAGTGAGACAAAAATATGTCCGCCATTAAAACGGGGCTAAATCAAGGGGTAGCAGTAACTTCGCAGAAACCTTCGACAGTAATGTTGTCCTGCTTTCGCTAACCAACCTTCCATAAGAAAAAAAGAGATGGCACTACGTTTATCAATGCACCGATTTCAAGGTGCGTACAGGCCCTACTGTCAAACGCTACCGACTAGGGATAGGCCTAACTCTCCATCGATATCGATAGAAACGTTGAAAAATGAAGACACCTTGGACTAAATCATGTAAATAATTATAATAAATTGCTTTGTATATAAGTTTTAAATCATGTTTAATCAAAATAAGTAACAATAATTTAAAAAGCAACAATTTTTTATACAAAATAGTGAATTTACAATTGTATTCGTCAACGTCAGCATAATACTCCGTCTCAGATTTCTTCCTGAATAAAATCCGTAACGACATCCAAATTTACGTTACGTTTCTTCTTCCAATTTTTAAATACAGATCGAGTTAGGTCCTTGTATTAAAAAGTTGTTTATCTTGCAATGAAATTTGAAAAGGAAAATACTATTGCTAATATTGACTAGGTAAATCCATCTTCGACCGCAATCTGTCGCTAAAAGTCGTATTTAATTATCACAATATTATATTATTATTGCAAGTAATAATTCAGTAATTCGATGGATGCAGTAATTTGATGTGTCAAGTGATGAATTCTGATATTTGAATACGTTTCATTGACAGATTTTAGACAACAGGTATAGGGGTTGATGACCACATCAACAAAGGAATTTTCGAACGCAAGACTATAAGGATCATCAACTACGTCAGGCTGCAGTAAATTTGATCAAGAAAGAAGAATATGACCGTGGCATTGGCAGATAACAGACATTTTGCTCACTTCCCATGTTCAGTACTGACCTGAAAACAAACGGAAACTTTTAATAAAGGCGTACCTACAAAAGAGAGCTGCTTAAATAATAACATATTCCACTTTTAAACACTTTCGTTTTAGATCTCTTTATAAAAGCTATTTGGGTTACAAGCTACTTCTATTATTGACTGATCCTGATAATTAATTACATACTTTGAAGTAAGGTACAATTTGCATCTATATAGTCAGATATTTTTTGCAATAAGGTGATCACCACATAATTTATTAATTGTGAAACTAACAGCTTTGACGTCCATTCATTTAGCATTTTGTTTTTACCTTTCAACTTTTCTTTATCTATGATTTACACTGTTGGAGAGATGGTTTTTTGTGGGTAAGTCTATGGTAGTTTGTATTGTCGTTGGGTGAGATTTAAATTCAGGACAAACATAAAACAGCTGATGGGGTTTGGAAAACAAATTGTGTACACGTAGAAGTCTTAATATAAGCAACATCGTGATGTGGGATGTTCGGGCTTGTTTTTTTTTATATTATCAATTCTCATATCACACTGTTTACTTATTACGATTTAGAAATTTTTAAATAAAGATAAACTGTTAAATGAATTAAATGGATGAAGGCACCACTCGGATGCTGTGGTGCCTGGGACACTGTTTGGATGTAGTAGACTTAACTAAAGAAGTATGGCAAAGGAAAAAAAAATATTGTAAGTTTTCATAGTTATTCTCGTTATGCTCGAATACAAAATAAACTCCTGGGAGCATCCTGTTTTGTAAAAACATGTGATAAGTGTATATGAAAAGGTAGAGGTACATATTCTGCAACAAATGTTTAACTTTCTCACCATTACTTCCATTTTTACTGGTCTAAGGTGAGCACCACATCTTCCTTCAGGCGTGTTCGCAATAAGTTTCTTCGTCCCAATCACTCGGGTCTATAGTGCCTTGAGCGCAGTTTACAGTCGTTTTTGTCCTGTTTCTTATTTCTGCGTTTTTGCGTGCTTTTGCTTCCATTTATCAATTTGGGAAAACTTGAACAAGAAGAAACAATGGATTATGTGATGAACAAGTATCGACTATACTACTACTGAGGCGAATTTTCATCGACCATGCTTTTGCCATCCCATCACTAGGACAACCTACAAATGGATTGGTTTATTTTCTTAATTTTAGAGCGTAGAAGGGTTCGAGAAGCAACAATTACGGTAATTTTGGTTAATGAGTCATTAGGAAGTTTATTTACAAAGTGATATTTTATCCGTTGGTCCTTTTATGCGAGAAAACATAGGTTTTAGGTACTCACATTTGGAAGTTCATATTATAATCTCCGTTTTCTTTGTTTCTTATGTGACCTGCAGCCACCACGCACTTTTCACCTCGTTGTGCATTTATTGTACAATATCCCAGGGTAAGTTGTGTGCACCAAAATATTTTAGTTATTTCAATTTTCTAAAAAAAATCCGACGACGTCTTCACAGATTTTGCACTTGCGATAACCCGACTAAATTTGAAAACATTCAGAGTGCTGCCACTATTGTAAGTTACATTACCATCTTAATTTGGACTCTTACTCAGGGCATTAAGGCATCGTTTTGACAATTAGGCCTGTACGCTGTCACGTGACCATCGTTTCTTCTATTGGTTTAATTGTTCTGTGGGCTAAATGCGAACAAAAATTTCAAAGTTCCTACTTTTTTTTTTTTTTAGTTCGTCCCGCAAGGAACCGGCTAAGGTCTTAGACCATGCTGCCACGTCTTTGGTTTTTGTTCTTCATTATGAGTTTTTGGGAGGTTAGTCTTCAGTATATCAAAGTTCCTACTTGCGCTAGGCTGGATGAGCCTTGAGCTTCTCCAGAAAAAAAAATCGAGGTTGAATTTTTCAGCTGTCTTTTAAATTCTACGCTAATTTCTATCAATGAAAGATTTCAACAGTTAAATAAGTACTCGGAATCATGGCCTTTTTTGTGTAATATTAAACAGATTCCGGAAAAAAGCTGAGCGTATTAAACTGTCTGTATTTCGAGGATGCGTGGAGGTATTAAGCTGACATTTGAACTATATACTCAAGTCTCTCTCTCTCTTCATTGATCCTTTAACTCCTAGTGGAGCATCGGGCCTCAACCACAGATTTCCATTTCTGACGGTGGTTTGCGGCAGCTTCCAATTCAGACCAGCTAGTGCCGATCGACTTGGCCTCTTGGTCTATTGATCTTTTCCAGGTGGTCCTTGGCCGCCCCCTCTTTCGGCTGCCCAATGGGGTATACGTAAGTGCTTGTCTGGTCAGGCATCTCTTGACACGCCGTAGTGCGCCATTTTCTATCCAGGATTTCTAGGTGGACTGTTATCTGATTAGAACACTTCCAGAGGTTCTGGTTCCGTGTTCTTTGTGGCTAGAATATCCCCAGTATCTGTCTGAGACATTTGTGAATAAATACCTGGAGCTTGTGTGACATGTCTGAACGCACGAACCAGGACTCGGAACCGTACAAAAGAACCTATTTTACGTTGGAGTTGAAAACTCGTATCTTCGAACAACGCGAAAGCTGCCCTGATTCCCGAAAGTTTTTGAGTTGGGCAAATACTCAAGTCTATAGTCCCATAGAGTTGTGAAAAAATCAAACTGCTAAGTTTATTTAAAAAAAAAAAACCTATTTTATAGGCTAAACATTCCACCCATGCCGGGATTCGAACCCGCGACCTCTGGCTATCCGTGCCAGCGCTCTTCCAATTGAGCTAATGGTCTACTCACCGGCATCAGTGAAATTTCGAACCTCTTTAAACTATTCTCTGTATTACTTAGCACGGGTTAGTGCATTAAAAATAGTATAATCATGCTAAGTTTATGTAAAAAAAGATTGTATCGAAAGTGCATTCTATAAAATTTGAGAGAGAGAGAGAAATAAGTTCGAAGGCGCGAGTAAAATAAGGAGAAGGGGGGCGCCGTATGAATCTCGCCCAGGGCGCTGGTAGTGCTAAAACCGGCACTGCCATTAGTCCCTTCTAGTCAGCCTCCAAAGAGAAAAGAAGCCACGAATCGTCACCCGGGTAACAACCGGGAAGACAATTCGCAGTCCCAGCTGTCACCCTGGGGGACAGGGCTAGAGGGGAACAATCGTTGCTATGAGGTACAAGCCACACGGCCTGGCGAGGTGCGAGCAGTCAAGGTACGGGAGTTTTCCTTTCATTCAAATTTCCCTCCAAACACGTCAAATTGTCGTGCGCATCGCACCATTTAGTGTAGGTTCAAATTTCGACTTTATTTCTATTCAGGTTTAGTACGTGAATGGAAAACTCCCTTCCCAAGTAAAAAAAGCTAGTTCATATTTAAGTTGCATCTCACTGTACAAATGTAAGAAATAAAAAGCAGTAATAGAGTAACACTAATTTATTGAGTTCACTTGGCGTGGGGCGCGGCATGGTGAGCCTGGGCTGCGGCCTTCCTCATCTGTGTAAGCACATTGCTGAGCTCCTCACGCTTCCTCTTGGCACGGATGTGGGTGCCTAGGCGTCGCTTCAGGAACTTCAGGGCGCGCTTGTCCTTTGAGACCTGGAAGGGAGGAATGGGGCAGAGTCAGACCTGAGATTTCTTCGCTTCCTGGTGCGAAGTTACACCCAAGTTAATATGCATGTTGTCAATATACAGAGTTGCTGCCACTTTCTTAAGTCAACACCAGTATTTTTAATGACTCCCCTTACTCAATAATAATAAAATAAGCCTTTATTGATATGCATCCCCCCTCTCCAGAACATGCTTGGCCTACCGCAAGCCTTGTGGTTTGTGAGGTGTGGTCTAATCATCCTGGCTGACCAGGCTTCACTGGGTGATTTTATCTGTTACTTTCAAGCAGTTATTATTATTGTTTGTTCATTCTACATAATTTTCCTTCTTAATTGCATATGTCTTCTTGAAATCCCTATTCCATTCTTTCTTGTGTGAAAATATATAGTCAAGTTACATTTAAATTCTCAAAGTAAACCAAAGAGCGTATGAAAAATGTTTGAAGTAGAATTTGTCACTTATGCTGTGCATTTTTATAACAGATAACATCATCGTCAACATCATTGGCGCAAGAAACATTTTGGTAATAGTATATTTCATTACAAGTGCGGAAAGGCTGTCATTGCAAAGAGTTCCGACAAATGTCGGTCGGCACAAGTTGCAATGACGGTTCCGCACGCGTACTGAACGACTATTTTTAATACAGTTGCGAAAAAAATAAGCAATTTAATAAAGAAAAAATATTTGGAAAATGGCGCCAACTGTAAAAAAATATAAGCAGAGATTTTTTTTCTTCACCAATTTCTAGTAGGCAAAGGGAACTATGCCCATACAGCCAAGTCTTCAGTAGAATTTTTTTATTGATATGAAATGAAAATGAAATCTAATGAGATGAAATGAAACCTAACTTAACTCATTCAATCAAATCATTAAATCTGATATTGAAACAAATTAGTAGCTCATAAAAACTTCTATGATTTTTTTTATTAAAAACTTCATGGTTGGTTTTTCTTTTTAATAAACATTATTTTGACAGTTGAGAAAGAAAAGGCACGAGTGCGGTAAAGGTAAAAAAAAAAGCACGCGTGTGTAATAGCCCCCATCCCGCACGCTATATGTCCCTGTAATATGTCACTTTTTGAGCAACTGTATTAAAAAACAACTTTCAGGATGCCAAAATGAAGCTATACTCGAAAGTCCAGCTTGCTATCCCTCATTTTGAGGGTAACCCCTTTTTTAAGGCATTGACTAAGCATATTAATTTTATTATTATTGTACTTTATTGCACACGAAACATTAAATATGGCATAAATCTGGTTCTTAGAGTAATTTAACTCTCCTCTATATTTCCCATATAAGTAGTAACTTACTAACCTTATCTCTTAAATTCAATTACTAGAGATATACAAAATAAATACCTTCAGCAACTCCATTGCCCTCTTCTCGTACTGTGCATGACCAACAACCTCACGGACCAGGTCACGGACAAACTTGGAGTGTTTGGTTTGTAGCTGAAATATTAAATTCTAGTGTTAGAATAGAACTGGTGTAACTTTAGCAGAACTTGGAGTTTCTATGGAAATAGCACATTAGGTGCTCAAGTCTAGTAGGTGACATCTTGAATTTTACATGAAAGATAGCTATTTAGTTTCCAACGCGCAATAAATAATGTTTTGCGCGTTATGATAGCAACGAAAACATTTTCGTAACGGAAAACTCATTGTTTTGTGTGGTAATGTTTTGCACTATCGGAGGTGCACCTTAACAGACAAACATAAGCACCCTAAGCACGCCCCACTGCAGGGCTGACCCCTCAGAGAAAGAAGCTCCGAGCTCTAACATTCAAACACAAACATAACCTAAAAGAGAAAAACTACTTGAATTACACGAAAGAAACTTACACCCTTTAGCCTCGCGGGGCGAACTTTGATGGCTTTGTCTGTGATTCCCTTCCTGCCAGCAGAAATCTTAGTAGTTTTGTGGCCCTTTCGCAGACCAACTGCGATCTCAAACCTTGGTGCCATGCTGAAATCACACGGAAACGGCCACTTGTGAATAAAAATAAGAAGTACACTATACTATATAAAGCGTTGCGAATTGCACTGTGATAATAAATTCAAGGCATATCTATTGATTACACTGATAAATTCGAATAAAATAACAAATATTTCCGACGTACTTCGCAACTTGACAGCCGATGAGCCGACAAACTGAAAAAGAACTCTGGCTGGAACGTTTAGAATTTTAGTTAGGAGTGAGTGATGTCGGAGATTATCTTTTTTTAACCAAAAATATTTTGTACAGCACGGAATTTACACTTTTATTCAATTTATTATAGCAATTTCAACTGAAAACCTTCAAAACTATATAGTACAGATAGAAAGCTTTTATAAGTTTAATGAAATGGAGGTCCCATGTTTTAGGTTTGTAATTGTTAACACTTCTGAACGGTACAACGTTTATGAAGATTGCTACTTACCACACTTCATACAAAAAACAAGCGTCCACAAACCAAGGAGGTCCACTAGGCTACTAGGTACCGAACTACTTAATACAGTCGTGAACGTGCATGCATAATGCAGAGTCATTTTACGATAAGCATAACGTAAAAAATAGACCCACAATGTAATGCACTCCAACGGAAATATCTGTAAGTTTTGCTGTCCGGTTAATGTTTCTCAGTCCGTATGGCGGCTTCTTCCACTTTGGTAACCATGGTTTTGTAACCAGTTACCAAAGAAGAATTTATTTCGCAGTTTTGTAACCAGTTATAAAATAAGAAATATTTTTCCATATTCGTTAATCAAAATAAATCCTTTTTCGTAACCAATGAAAATCAAAAGAACATTGAGATAAAACCTTACCATCACAGCTGTCCGTCTGTGGAACGATCTTCCTCTATCAATCAATGACGCGCTCGCTGGCGTTGCAATATGTCACATCCACGGATGTAAAATTTACATCCGTAGTCACATCAACTTCAACTTTCAGTCATTTTAGTCTGTGTGTCAGTGTCACTGTCACTCTCACAAAAGTCACAAATAAATTAGCTGTCACAATTTACGAACACCTGTCTAATTTGTGCGAACAGCTGGAGTGGAGCTGGCTGACTGACGCTGACATCTGTGACTGACATGTGTGTGTTTTAGTGATTTGGTGGTGATTTGCGTTTAACGTAGTGAATTACGCATTACTCTTTTCTTCATAGACTTATACTAAATCATCTATTAAATATTTATGTGAAGTATTTGTTTTCTCATCAAAAGCAACATAACCTACAAATCATACCAACTATGTTGGCCTGGCACTTGATGTTGAGTTAGGACTTTTCTAAAGACTAATAAAATGGAAGTAGGCGCTGTAAAACAAGCTTTTAATAATGAGGTAAGTATCTTTTAACACAGGCAATAATGTTAGCAAGATCAGGTGGCAGTGGGCTGGTCACAGATCACAGATGAGATACCAAGTTTATCGAGTTTACGAACTGGCTACCACCGTAGGACGCCCACCAGCTCCCTCGATCAACGATTTGAGCCAAACTGCTGATAGAGGCTGGATGAAGGCAGGATGTGGCATGCCTTGGGGGAAGCCTATGTCTAGCAGTGGACTTGGAATGCTAGTAGATTCAAGTATCTGTTAAGTCAGTAATTTGATACTAGTAAAATTTATATTATATTTATTAGCACTAACCCATGCTAAGGACAATTTAAAAACAAAAATTATTGGCATGGGTGGAATTTTTAGCCTCTAAATAAGTTTTTAAAACTAGTAAAATTTACTCTCAAATTTTACTTACAAAAGTTTGAGCAAGTGAAAGCAGTTGTGCAAATTTCAGGTTATCCTCCTCAAGAAGAAACTGGATCAAGCCAAAATACAGATAATAAACAAGTTAACAAGGAAAGCCAAAACTCTAACTCAGAAGAAGGTGCCGGAACATTTAGCTGAAAAAAATAAAAGGAAAGCGACTGCAGCTGTTAACGATGTGATGGCTATCAAAGTAAGTATACATTTTTGTACATAAAACTTTTGTCAGGATTGTGGCAAGTAGCCAACCTTTCTGGGATACAGGCTTTAATCAAGCAAGTTATTTTGTGTAGGTATTTATTCTTCTTCTTATCCTGTCAATGACAGAACAAGGTTTATTTCAAAGTCTTTATTAAACAGTTAACCTAACCTTCTTGTGATGCAGGAAGAGACCCATGCCTAAGCAGTGGCGACAAAAAGCGTTGATATCAATCAAACAGTCGTGGCTCAGAACTTGCAGTCAAAACGCTGGCTTATATGGGAGAAAATACTTTTGGCATTTCAAGCAAAAGTTTATTGAAATGTAAAATGTTGGTATTTAAATAATATTTTAAGCTTAGAAGAAAGTGCAGTAACTTATTTCATAAAAGGAGTAAATATTTTGTCATTTCCTTGCAATGTTTAAAGAAACAAAAAAAATCTATTACATTAAAAGTTGTTTGGATCTAATAGATAAAATAAATGTCGCTTTTATTTTCTTAAACCCCAGTTTTACCTTTTTTGCAGAAAATTCACAACAAGGACATAGCAAGGTTTGCAATCACCCACACTGGAAATCTGAATGACTTCCTCAACAAGCCAAACTCGTCACCCGCTGAGCGTGCGTGCGCCCGGCTTTTACTGCATAAGGCTTTGCAGGATAAATATAAGTTACTCAGAAGCCGATTCACTGATGTACCAATAAAAGACTTATTCATGTCCCGACAAGAAAGGTTGAAGATAAAGAAAGAAGAAATGGAGAAACAGAAACTTAAAAAGAAGGAGAAGGAAGAAAGGAAGAAAAAGAGAGAAAGTGCCAAGAAAAAGGGGAGGACGCCGATACAAGCTGAAGGGGATTGGAGTGTTGAAGATATAGATATTGATGAACTAATTTTAAATAAAAAGTTTGTACCGAAAAGAAAAACAAAGAATGTTGATGGCGATGATGACTCTGAAATTCAATCTCATGATGAAAGTGATATTACTAAACACAAACAAGATATAAATACAAATGATTTAGACAGTGATGGTGATTCAAACAGTGAGTTTGAAGCTCAAAAAGTTGAATCAGAAGACGAGGGTCCTCTGAATAGGAGTGGTGATGAGACAGATAATGATAATTTGTTGCATATTAGGGGTGATGATGTAAGTGATAATGAGGAACTGGACAATAACCAACATAGTGATGAAGATGATGATAACTCTAAGAGCAATTTAGGTGATGAGGAAAGTGTAATAAGTAGTGAGTCAGTCAATGAAAGCATTGAAATGAAACCAGCCAACTTTATGGAAGATACTAATAATAAAACTGATAAACCAAATCAAGGAAAAACATCTAATATAAAGCCAGTTAAAGAAGACAACAGGAAGAAATTGCCAAAGCAAAACAAAGACAAATCTAAAAGCAAAATTTTCTCAGAAAAAATGCAGTCAAAAAAGACTAAAACGCATATGGATGATCTAGAAACTCCACAAGGTAACAGAATAGTTGATCCATTCTTTATTACAACCACAGGAGAGAACTACATGTCTATCGTAGAACCTAGAGGTCCTGATGAAGTAAAAGAGGTCCACAAACAGGGAAATAGGCAAATGAGAAGAGCTGCCCTATTTGGAAATGTTCCTAAGACTAACCAGAGGTTCAACGATAACTTCAGCAATAATAAGAATAGAGAACATGGAAATTTTAGTAATGACAATGGCAATAGTAGATTTGGTGGCAAAAATTACAAGTTTGACAGGCAAAATGGTTTTAGTAGATTTGGTGGCAAAAATGACAAGTTTGATAGGCAAAATGGTTTTAGAAATCGCGATGATGGTGATAAAAAGTTTGAAAATAACGATGGATATCAAAAGCAAGACTTAAGTAACAAAAAATTCAAACCAAACTCATTCAAGTCTGGTGATAACCAAGATAAGAGTGGGAATTTCAAACGAAAATTCGAAGTTCCAGATAGTTTCAGCAAAAAACCTGCTGAGCCTGAGAAACTGCACCCATCATGGGCAGCCAAGAAAAAAATGTCTAGCATACAACCTTTCCAAGGTAAAAAAATTGTTTTTGAGTAACCATTTCATACTTGATGTAAGTTGTAAATAAATTCTATTGTTAAATTTAAAAGCAGTTTCATTTTGCGAAATCTTTTTGTATTATTTTTTATTTAATTAGGTTTACACAATATAGGTACAAAGCGCTCGTGGCCTAGGCGAACCGAGTGATTGGAATCAATCACTTGGTTAAGCAAGAACAGGCGCGGTCAGGTCAGGGATGGGTGAGCGTCCTGTGACTACCGCTAGTGGCATTTTTCCGGACGCTTCCGTTCTTCGCAAGGCACGTTAACCCTTAAACGGCCATGGCTCCAATCAAGTAAATTGTTTTATATTAGAATAGTTTCCTTAAAATTAAATAAAAACACAAAATTAAAATTATTGGATGTTGGGAAGTGGTTTTTTTTGACAATGGGAAATAATTTCCCTATAACCGTTAAGGGCTTTTTTTTGTGGGAAATAATTTCCCTATATATCCAGTTACATGTATGTGGGAAATAAATTCCCACTTGACTAGCTATTGCCTTCGGTTTCACTCGTTGATTTATTTTTAGGGAATTATATTAAAAGTCCGGAGGTAAATCTTAACTTTTATTTATTTATGTTTTTTGCTTATTATTAATATAATTATCCTAATAACATTAAGTAATAGCAGCCTCGAGTCAATCGAATGGTAAAACCATTGCACAGCATTTATTAGAAAAGCGACACCTTTTGTGTGTGCTGTTTTTAATAGGCATATGTAGACCTACATTCCTGAGGCGTATCTCGTCTGGTACGCCGAAATTTTTAGTTTTTTTAATTTTTAAAAGATATTGATTGGCGTTTTCTGGAGTATTAACTCTCACAAGTCCGACAAACTGTCAACAATTGTTTGTAACTCCTTATCCTTAACTTTTTTCTTCTTTTTTGGTGGCGCCAATAACTGTAATATAGAAAATAGTAGGTAAAAAACAGACAAACTTTTTTTTATGTATTAATAATTATTAGTTGTCCTAAACAGTTATAGGGAAATAAATTCCCACTTAAATACTTTAATAAACGGCCACAGTGAAATAGTTTCCCACTTTTTTTAAATGAGAAAAAATCAGTAAATCAACAACTTACATACTTCGTTTTTATTACCATACAATACAACACATATCTAGCAAAAACAACCAAAAGCCAATAAATACTTACAGGATTTTTTCTTGATGTAGTACCAAAAATAGACTCAAATTCGGGTAGGTGAAAAATTAACGGTTCACTTTGAATACCGAATTACCGATTGACGTGCAGCGAATGACGTTTAGGAATAAATGTTGCCATAAAATACATAAAAAAGTATCGATCTAAAGATGCGTTCAATTTATTTTAGTTTACCACCAATAGAAAAATAATAAAAAAATGGTTTGTGGTCACATTTGTGGTGGGAAATAATTACCCTATGGCTTATTAAGGGTTGGTGCCGGCTGTCATATAATGGCAGTCGTTAAGCCATGTCAGAGGCCTTATGGGTGGCTTGATAAATTCTGACAGTAAGGCCCGTCACTGACTTACAACCCGGACTTGGCCCCCGTGGTGGAGTACGGCCTAACCTTCCTACGATGCAGGAAGAGACCCGTGCTCCAGCAGTGGGGACATACAAGGGTTGATAACGAATATAGGTACTAAGATTAAGTGGATTCGGACCTCTTAAAATCATAACTGATTCGTCTCAAGGTCCGTGTTTTCTTAAATAATGTTTTCTTATATCTTAAATTAATCAATTGTACATGACTCAACAGTTTAGAAGCAATTGAATCAGTAGCTTGCACCAGTGTACCACAAAGATAAGTGTGGGTCGTAATTACACCTGAGCTTTCGGCACTTAGGCTCATAGTGTACGTAGCAAGTGTTGAGGTATGTAAACTCTTCAGACACTAGGGTTTCCTCACGATGTTTCCTATTGTAAACCTACCATGTGGTATTCCTTTGTCCTATAACTTCACAAATGTCCATAACTTAGGATACAAATTCATTACCTACATGTCGAGATTCGAACTCACGACCTCGCGATTGGAAAGCCGGTGTTCTACCGCTCCGCTGCCACCGCTCATTAGTGTGGGTCAGTGATTCAAAATTCAAAGTCCTGACTGCACAGGGGGTCTATATATAATGTAGGCAAGGAATAAGAAAGAATTTTTTGAAATTCAACCCCTAAGGGGGCGAAAAGGGTTGCCAACATTTGTATGGGAGGTATAAAAAATTTTGTCTAATTTTCTTGAAACTTAAAATAGATGCTCTTCAACACAATTGATTGAATACGTGTTTCGCTGTTTTTTTTAAATTCAACCCTTAAGGGAGTGAACGGGGTTGCAACATTTTATTCTCCTGACTGACTCACTCATCAACGCCCAGCCCAAGCCCTTGGACCTAGGAAGCTGAAATTTTGCACAGAAAGTCTGTAAATAATATAGGCAAGGAATAAGAGAGGATTTTTTGAAACTCAACCCCTAAGGGGGTCAAAAGAGTTGTCAAAATTTGTATGGGAAGTATAAAGAACGTCGTCTAATTTTCTTGAAACTCAAATTAAAATATGGCGGGCGGCCTTAATACTAAATAGTATTTTATTCTAGCCAACCACCAGGTGACGTGGAGAAGGTGGGGGTAGTCTCAAACGGTGAGGTGATATTTTATTGTCAAATATATTTTTTTTTAAATTAAACTATATACTTATTACCACTATATAATATTACCTTTTGTAGTCGACGTAAAAGCCATTCTGTCTTGGCATAATATTACTCTTCGTTCGTTTACGGTGTTTTAATTTCTTGGTTGTTGAGTGGAACCTTTGATATTTACTTATTGTTTGTTATCCCTCACATGCAATGATTGTTGAGTTATTACAAATTGATGAATCTATGGTGCCCCACACTGCAGTTCCTATTATCTCTCTGTTTCGGGCCATGTCATATCTGTTGTATGACACACAGGTGATGGCTAGGGAGGTACGTGAGCAAATCGTTAGCTATGTAGTAGCCAACTGGGATTAGTAGATGTAGTAACTGGGATGTAGTAGCCAATTACTCCAGTGCTACTTTATACTGTATTGACATGTCACGCTCTCCTACTTATGGTAGTTTATGTGAGCTGGAAGCGACAGGGCAACTCTTTCCGTACGTCTTTGAAGTTTACCTATATTTAGTGTTGGTACTACAGGTAACCCCGTGGGATGACTACGCTTTTCACATTATCTATCTCATGGCCATTTTTATGTATATGTACGGAATTAAGTCGCCGTGCCAATTTCAGAGCCCGCCTCTCCTTCACTTCTTCCTGTCATCGCCAAAACGGCTACTAGGAAAAGGAAAGAAGTAAAAACTAGAAAAAACGGCGTGCCAGGTGCACCAACGCTACTAATTACTTTGTGTGTGATTAATCTGATCTTTTGATTAGTCTGTGCTCACTGTAGTGCATATGGATGATGCAGTACACTATCCCGTAGAGTCCCTAAATACCCTGAACCCACCTGGTCTACCGTCTCACACACGTGTTATCCTTAAAGTTGGTGCTCCAGTACCATTACCGCGAAATCTTAATCCACCCAATTTGTGCAATGGGACCAGGTTGCGCTTGAAAGATTTACATAAAAACGTAATACAGGCCATTGTATTTACTGGATGTGCTAGAGGTGAATCGGTATATATAAGTACCCCCGTAAACCACTTATTCCATCGGAGTACCCATTCGAATTTAAAAAACTGCAGTTTCCCCTTAAAGTCTGTTTTGCAATAATCATTAATAAGAAAGAAAGATAGATAGATAGAGAACACTTTGTTGTACATAAAAATAGAAATTACACAGATATTTCTTAACTTAAGAGTACAGACGGCGGCCTTATCATCACTAAAAGTGATCTCTTCCAGTCATCTGCACCTTTTATTGAAGCATGCTGAATAACTTAAGTCCACGCGGACGGAGTCGCGGGCAAAAGCTAGTTGCAACATAACAATCTCGCAACACTATTTAATCTGCCATGCAGGACAATTGCGCTGTAGGTGAGGTGCCATTGCAAACAAAGGGACTAGACCAGCAATATTAGCGTGTAATCTCATAGCACTCGCGTTGCTTACACGGCACAGCATTTCTGGGAACTACCATGAATAACCTCTAATAAAACTTTTCTTCTATTCTCTTTCTTTTCTTAATGTCAAATTAAGGAGCCCTTCCTTACTATATATCTTATATCTACTGTGTTAAAGGCCTGCGCAGACGAGAGACTATACCCCGGGTACTTTTTGTCCGTCGATATACAGTCTTATAAATTGTATCGAATAACGCACACGAAGGACTAAAAGTAGGTATACTTAGTTCCTCAAGTTACCGACGACATCAAGAGACCGGACTGGACAAAAGTTCGGTGTTTTCTTTTAATTGCGTTTTCTTATTCAACTTCGTGTTAAAACACAATATAATCTCAGAATATAAATTGCTTCCATAGCGTAAGCTTCACTCAATTTCCGGGGAACAAATGACCGCACACCGTAGGCGTTGAGTCCGCGACAAGTAGGTACTCGAAGGACATTTTTTTACGATTTGAGGACTTTTGTCCCTTGGGGAGGACTTTTTTTCCCTTTGGGGACCTTCCTTTCTTTCCTTTGGGGACAAAAGCCCTTCGTCTGCGCAGGGCCTAAATATAATTTGTTTAGGTACCTGTCTATTATACTTAGTTTTACGAGCACTACCTCTACTATTAAAATTTCCACAACACAAAGGTTAACTGGAAGAAAATACTTTTAGCAGTAAGTTCGCCTTTGCACTTTTCTTTTTATGACCGCCATAATCTTAGTAACAATAATAAAGATGCAAGTTACCTATTCTGAAATTGCTTTCTTGAGGATTACTTACGTTTACCAGCGTGGGTTGGTGGGTAAAGTTAGGGTGTAACATCCAGGGGTGCGATGCCAGATAACCTTCACGTGTACCTCTCCGCTTTCCGTTCCATCTGATTCCATGAACCAGATGGAGGGGCAAGTGGTGGGGTCGGTGCACCCTGAGCGTTAGTCAGTAACTTCTTCTTGTCGGATCTTGCTGGCTAACGGCGAATAATCTGGCGGGAGGGGTCGCGTGGGCCCTGTTTCACTTTGTGGAGCGGGACCCAGGCGACCAACCGAATGAAGGACCGACTGGGGGGGGCGCCGCTGCGCGAAAGTGCGCGCGCCTCGTACCAGTCGGACCAGAGTGGCCGTGGGCGGAGGGTCGGGGGACCCTCTGCCTCCATCACGGCGGGAGGGGTCGCGTGGGCCCTGTTTCACTTTGTGGAGCGGGACCCAGGCGACCAACCCAATGAAGGACCGACTGGGGGGAGCGCCGCTGCGCGGAAGCGCGCGCGCCTCGTACCAGTCGGACCAGAGTGGCCGCCGGGACGCGGAGGGTCGGGGGACCCTCTGCCTCCATCACGGCGGGCCGGAAGGCGCCCTTGCGTGTTCCGAGGGTGCATTCTGGCACGGAGGGGGCCCGCGCGGTCGCTCACCGCCTTCTCTGCTTTCAGAGAAGTGCTGGTGGGCGACGTGACGGGCCTCGAGTGTGGGGCGTGTGGGGGCCAACAGTTGACATTGGCCCCCATGCGCCCCAACGAGGAGGTGCGCCGCCCTCCTCTAATCCCATTGGACCACACAACAATGGGATGGAGGGGGCGGCGCGTTGGGGCGTGTGGTGGCCAAGGGGTTCGCACTTGGCCACTATGCGCTCCAACGAAGAGATGCGGCGTTCCCTCGCCCCGTCGTTCGGTCCGATGCGATGGGGCAGGGGCGCCGCCGAAGGAGTGCCCGAAAGGGCGCCCGCAGACGGGGTCGCGGAAGTGTGCGTAAGCGTCCCCGTGGCCCCGTCCTTTGCGGTGCGGAGGAACACCCCAGGAGTTTTAGTCGGTATACCGCCCTTTTCAGGGCGGGGAGTCCGACATAACCACTGTGCTCCCCCGAGCCGGTGGTACCCGTAATTGGGGTTTCTCCTGGGTGAAAAAAAAAAAAAAAAAGGGTGTAACATCCACTGTCTAGAAAGTTAAAGAAGTTCAAGTTAGTCAAGGAAATCGACGGGATCTGGAAAATCAGGGGAAAAACGAGTTTTTACAGTTTGCTCCATCGAATTTCGGCGCCTGCCTTGGTTTTGCGTGAAACGACGACCAAACCTTTTTAGTTTAATTTCTTGTATTATATTAATCGGATACGCAATGTTCATCGAAAACGCCGGGTTATTTGGGGTTCACACCCACTAAAACCCCGCCGGTGTTCCGCCTCTCGCCATTCACATAGAGCTACGTGATTCGCAAAGACACCTCCGCAACTCGGCTGGCGACCCCGTCACCACCTTTTGCGATTCCGCATAGGGTAGCGGTGGAGGAGCCATCTTCATCATGGCATCCAACGTATCTTGTTTCTTGCGCTGGTCGCACCAGTTACGATCGTAGGTCGCACGTGTGGTGGCGCCCGCTCCACGTCGATCTAGCACGATCCGAGCACCACTCATCCATCACCTTGTATATCTGCTCGGCACACCATTCCGATCGCGGGGCAAGCGCGTGGTGACGCCCGGCCCGCGGTCTGGCATGTATAACGAGCCATTCATTCATCTAACCCATATAGACCTAGCCTACCGTAGGTATGTGGTACAGCAACTTTGTAAAATTATTTTGTCTTACCCAGAAATCAATTTATGTTTTGTTCATATGTGAGAATGGCTCCGTAGTGGTAGTTATACGTTAGTTTTGTTACAAAGACGTTTTGTGCGAGTGATTTTGAGTTTTCATTGATATTTCGTGGAAGAAACTGAAAAATATTGTACCATATCTTCGAAGTTTCACATTTTTTGTTATGAAATATATTATTTGTCGGTATCATTATGAATAATCGGGTTCAAATTTATGGTGTGATTAAAAGAATTTCATAATATACATTATTTTTCTAAGTAATACTTAGTCCTCAATTATGTGTACCGTATACGGTACAGTAGGTCTAAGTAGGAGCAAAATGTGACAAAAACATTGCCGTTGTTTTTTTTGTCTAAATTTTTTTTTTGTGTTTTAGATCATTGACGCTTTATGATATTGCTACACTTTTTGAAGAAGATAATGAAAACAGCAGCCAAGGGCAAGATCTGGATATTTTTTACTACCGCCTGAACCGCCAACGATGAACAGACTGACGGACACTCCGGTGATGAAGATGCCGTCAACATGAATAACTTGCCTCCGAGTTTGCTTCGAGCCCCAGCAGAGTTTGCGGCTTCTGCCTCTTCAGACTAGCCAGAAAATGAACACCAGGACGCCAACAAAACTCAACAACTTTTACAAAAACATGTATAATTGGAGAAAACGGGACTTACAGCCTAGAGAAACCACTTAGCAACCACTTTATCATGTTCCACTTGACATAACTCCTTGGGAATGGTTTTCTTTCTTCTTTTCTGAAGATGTTTTTGAGTTGCCCGCATTCGGGATCGAACCTGGGGCTCTCGCTTACCAGTCCAGGGTGGGTAGAAACCTACTGAGCTACCACCGCAAATAAATCCATAGTACTATGACAGTTCGATGTACCTACATTGCTAAGTCGACCAACCCACAAATTAATAAGCAGACTCTACTACGTAATACATCTTCTTCTTCTTCAGGCTATATTATGTAGTCCACTGCTGGACATAGCCCTCCCCTAATGAGCGCCATAGCGTCCTGTCTTCAGCGTGCCTAATCCAGCATCTGCCGGCATCAGTACCTACCTCGAATTGTCATAAACCACGCATAGGTATAGTTACCAATGTCGCGAGTCGCGTGTCAAAAGTCGCGACTACCTACTACATAGTCAAATTCTGACATTTTCTCGTCACAAAATGCGTGACTCGAGCTATCGTGCTTTGGTAGTACGATGACGCTAGTAAAGCATTTTAAAGTCGCGACTTTCCAGTACAATTTATGACATCGCTACAAACTATCATCGTACTACCATTGCTGGACGCTCATGGTAGAGGCACAGGTAGTAATGAAGCATTCCTCACGACGACGCTCGCTGCAATTTGTTGCTGCAATTGAAACATGCGGCCTACTTCAATGCAAGCGGGACTGCCGCAGGACGACCGGCCGACCAGCATAGCAGTAAGCCTATTAGGAAATGGACGACATATACACTTAAATTACTGACGTATAGTGGTCACATCACATCGCAGTATTTTGGTTACAAAGTCAACTCTACCGTACGTAATACAGAGAGTATTGTAAAGAGGTTCGAAATTTCACTGATGCCGGTGAATCCCCCATTAGCTTAGTTGGAAGAGCGCTGGCACGGATAGCCAGAGGTTGCAGGTTCGAATCCCGGCATGGGTGGAATTTTTAGCCTCTAAATAGGTTTTTACAACTCTACCGTACTAAGTAGAGTGCATAGATGTCGTGTTGGTAAAGATGTATTGTGTTGTCAACTGTCATATTTTCGGTGTCCGCAGAGAGGTATATTCGTCTAAATATGTTATTGCTTACGATTGGTAAAAATTATAAAAATTAAAGAGTACCTCTAGCGGTCTTATTTATAAAACGCCATTGCTCTCGATCGACTTATAAATGAAAAGGTTTTATTCAAAGTATCTCGAAACTGCGGCTTGATGAACATTACAAGTCAAAGTAGGTGTACATGCGTGATTGATTCAGGCATGTGGAGGTCTGCAGAAGACGGTTACTGATATAGCTCGAAGAATTGCTGTGGTCATGGGCAGGGCGCATAGCTGGAAGAACTGATGGTCGTTGGGGCAAAAAAAATCTGACGTGGCGACCATAGACCGAACGACGCAGCGTCGGCAGGCCATAGTCATCAGATGGTCTGACGACCAGGAGGCCGATTCTCGCCCATGTGAATTGAAAGCGTAGACGCAAAATATTCGAAGGGTTAGACATTTGTCGCATAAAAATAAGATAATAAAACTCGACAGAATCATTAGACATTTATTTTCTCATTCGAATTCAATCCAGTATGGCGTTCAGAATACAGATTTTGGCTGTGGCTCGACTTTTTACGTAAATTCCAAGTCATAAGCCTTATGACTCGTATACGAATTATTTGCTAATGAAGTGAGAATTGGCTCTCAGGACATTTGATTATGCTAAAACATTGTTGTACCATTTAAAAACCTATTTAGAGGCTAAAAATTCCACCCATGCCGGGATTCGAACCCGCGACCTCTGGCTATCCGTGCCTGCGCTCTTTCCAACTGAGTTAATGGGCGACTCACCGGCATCAGTGAAATTTCGAACCTCTTTACAATATTCTCTGTATTACGTACCGGCATGGGTGGAATTTTTAGCCTCTAAATAGGTTTTTAAATTGTCCTTAGCACGGGTTAGTGCATTAAAAAAAAATTATAACATTGTTGTACCTACAATGACAACTACATGAACGCGGCGTTTAATTTCGTTGCTGCTTCAAGTCTACGCGCGCACGTATATCGAACCTTCTGGGCGACAATGGTATGAAACGGTACTAAAATGCACTAACAGAGTCGAGGCCCAGGTGTGGCGGGGAGTCGCTGGAGGCAGACGGCACAAGACCGCGGAAGATGCAATTAACCATGAATGAGGCCTACGTCTTGCAGTGGGCGTCCAATTGCTGATGGTGATAATGATTCATTCTGCTTATGGTTTATGTAAGTATATTATTTTTAAGTATAGACTATTTTTATTTTGAATGCACTAACCCGTGATAAGGACAATTTTAAAAACCTATTTAGAGGCTAAAAATGCCACCCATGCCGGGATTCGAACCCGCGACCTCTGGCTACCCGTGCCAGCGCTCTTTCCTACTGACCTAAAGGGCGACTCACCGGCATCAGTGAAATTTCGAACCTCTTTACACTATTCTCTGTATTACGTACAGAGCTGCCCCCTAGAGCTGATTTTCATGAAACTACAATGCGTAGTTTATTACCAACTTTTGCCCGCGACTCCGTCCGAGTGGTCATTTTTTTTGCAACCCCGTTCACTCTCTTAAGGGTTACATTTAGAAAAACGGCGTAACACGCGTTCAATCAATTGTGTTGAAGAGTATTAAAATTTATTGTAAGTTTCAAGAAAATTAGACAACATTCTGTATACCTCCCATACAAATTTTGGCAACCCTTTTCGCCCCCTTAGGGGTTGAATTTCAAAAAATCCGGTCTTATTCCTTGTTACTACGTTGCATAGGTATAGACCCTGTGTGCCAAATTTTAGCTTCCTAGGTCCAGCGGGCTGGGCGTTGATGAGTGAGTCAGTCAGTCAGGACTTTGAATTTTATTTATATAGATGACAATTCGAGGTAGATCGCGCAGCAGAGTCTATCTGTTAATCTGCGGGTTAATCGACAACATCGAATTGTCTTAGTAGGTATCTTTACTTGTTTTCTCGCTTCTCTCCTACACAAGCATATTCCATATAAAAATAATGTTCGCGGCACTGCAGCGCTCGAGTGGTCCTTTTGAACTGTCATTAGTAGGCACTTCCCTTATGAATTTTGGTCCCCTCGAGTGTCGAAATACACGTTTTTTACGCCACCATGTATGGTTCAAAACTTGCTACCATGAAATGAACAGGCTTCGGCCAAACCACCCAAATACATCACGGCGGCTAAGCCAATATCCGCAGCAATGCGTTATCGTCAGCACTAATATGCAAACAATAAATCCTGTCAAGTCAAGTGTAAATGTAGTATGCGAGCGATGTAATTAAGCATTCCTGAGTGCAATCAGCGTCGCCACAATTAATTGCGGGTCGCCGGCGCGGCCGCAACGCCCGTTGGCGACGTTTGGGAAGCCACCCCGATGTTTGAACGATTGAAGGATAACAAAATTTTATCAGAGACTGGAGGAGACTGGGTGGTTTTTCAGCACATGCACAAAGCTGTTATGTACTTAAAGCGAGGTAGGGCTGTAGGGCCGTACGGGGATATTTTCTAGAACAATGAAGACTTTCACAAAAAGTCGTTCTCATCTCATTGGAGAGGACATGATAAGGGATGAATAATGACGAATGACGATAAAGATTTCTTTGGTAAATAAAGACGAAACGAGAGGACTGAAGGCGTTTTTAAACATAAATTTTGTAGAAAATACTTCTATTGTTCTTTTTTCTTCATGGTTTACGTATGAAGCATTTTGATCATAATGAACAGAACATTACCGAAACAACGTACCTAACGTAGTAGTGTAGAAAAACCCTGGACACGACACAGTAAAATTAATAATCTTTATTTGCAACGTTACAACTTAGCTAACAGTTCAATAATATAGAAACGGCACTGCAAATACGTCCAATCATCACGGCTGTCTATCACCGAATGCCTTCCCCGCCCTTCCTGCTGTTTCAGTCATTTATTATTTTTATGAACCGGTATCGTCCTACCCGCACAAATTCGTATTCAAAATCTTATGCTATGTTCACATGCACGCCGTGCAGCCCGGCGGGCTGCCTAGCAGGCTGCGCGGCATGCAGCCCGTCCCAGGCCGGCGAAAATTCAAGCTGTTCACACGCACGTCGTCGTGTCAGTCAGTGCCAGCATGGCGGGCAGCGAGAATCTCGATGTTGTTGCTGCCATATCCTTTGGTTTAACTTATTTTTATTGAAAAAAGAAACAAAATTTGAAAAAAAGAGAAAAAGACTGCGAAGAAGAAGGTGGTGGATGATAAAAGTTTACAGAAATCGTACCAAGTAAGTACCTATGTTTTCTCCGATCGTGATTCAGTGGTATAGAATGCTTATAAAATTACCCATTTATAATTAACTATATAATATATATTTTCGTTTACAGAAAGTTCATAGAACGGCGCGCGTGAAAACAGTCACCGGGCGCCCGCACATTTATCCTTTGAACTTTGCCAAAAAACCGACACTCGCCCGGTTCGCGGCATTCACGTTCACAGGCGCGTTTACGGGCTCGGGCGTACCGTTTACACGCTCGGGAATGTGAATGTGCACGTTGAATGTCGAGTTGAACGCGCGCGTGTGAACGTAGCATTACACTTAAGCCCTAAAACCGTCCACTCCAGAGTTTCTTCCTAAACGGTGTACTCGAGTAACCCACACCAGCCTACAGCAGGGGATTGCGAATTCTGCTTGTGAACACCGGGTGTAGGTAAACACCGGGTCTAAATATCTGTGCCGTGTGCTAACGCGTAGATACAGGGACTTGTCTAACTTCTTGGACTTAACCGGCCAAAAACCGATATAAGATTTCTGCATTTAGCCTCCTGGTACAACCGTTGTACGTATGAACATATGAACACCTTAGACACTCGGGTTTCCTTACGATGTTCTCATTCCCGGTTATATTTTATAGATACATAATAAATCATTACTTTTACTTCAATGCTGTGAAGTAAAAGTAATGATTGTAAAAGTAACCTAAGACCTAGAACCTGCGGCGGCCACAGGTTCTAGATTGCAGGTTCTAAATTAATAGAATGAAATAGTTGTCACAGTTTTTTCGAACTAAAACTTTCGTAAGTACAACACATTGTAGACTTTTAGTCCGGATCTACTTAGGCGGGTGTTGTTATATCGGAAGAGTCCGACCACGAGATCGTCTCACGAGACGAGCAACCGACGACGCGAGCTCCGTCTCTGCTCACCATGATTAAGCTCTGCGAATCGGAGCGAAACCTAGCCGGACTCTTCCGATATAACAACACCCGTAAGTAGATCCGGACTAAAAGTCTACAAATTGTCACAGTTGTTAAGATTTCTCATGGTCACTTTTAAATAATAGTACCTACATTATGAGATAGGTAAGTGCGGTAAGTTGAAAATAACAGCCGAAGCGATATTGCTATCATCTTATCAAAGCCCACGTAGGTATGTCATAAGACGTTTTATAGCAAATTTGCGTGGAAAGCAATAAAACTCGGACTATCTTAAACGAATAACCCCTACACCTACGGAACCCTAAAATGCGCGTGGCCTGACACGCCCTTGGTCGTTTTTTAATAAGCGGGTGCCATTGTTTGGAGGCGCTCGTGGCCTAGTGGAACTGAGTGATTGGAATTAATCACTTGGATTAAGCAACAACTCCGTGCTTTGCAATGCACGTTAAGCCGTCGTCGGTGCCGATGATAATCGTTTGTTATCAAGCCGCTCATAAGGCCTCTGACAAGACTTAACGACTGCCATTACAGAACAGTCGGCACCAATGTTTTCTTTAACTTGCATTGCAATATGGTATGTATGGCTTCCTGCATCTCAATATGGCACGGGTCTCTTCCTGTATCGCAGAAAGGTTAGGCCATACTCCACCACGGGGGCCAAGTCCGGGTTGGTGGAGGATTGTAAGACTGTGGCGAGCCGTCGTTTTTTAATTAGCGGGTGCCATTGTTTGGAGGCGCTCGTGGCCTAGTGGAACTGAGTGATTGGAATCAATCACTTGGATTAAGCAACAACTCCGTGCTTTGCAATGCACGCCAAGCCGTCGTCGGTGCCGATGATAATCGTTTGTTATCAAGCCGCTCATAAGGCCTCTGACAAGACTTAACGACTGCCATTACAGAACAGTCGGCACCAATGCTTTCTTTAACTTGCATTGCAATATGGTATGTATGGCTTCCTGCATCTCAATATGGCACGGGTCTCTTCCTGTATAGCAGAAAGGTTAGGCCATACTCCACCACGGGGGCCAAGTCCGGGTTGGTGGAGGATTGTAAGACTGTGGCGAGCCGTCGTTTTTTAATTAGCGGGTGCCATTGTTTGGAGGCGCTCGTGGCCTAGTGGAACTGAGTGATTGGAATCAATCACTTGGATTAAGCAACAACTCCGTGCTTTGCAATGCACGCCAAGCCGTCGTCGGTGCCGATGATAATCGTTTGTTATCAAGCCGCTCATAAGGCCTTTGACAAGACTTAACGACTGCCATTACAGAACAGTCGGCACCAATGCTTTCTTTAACTTGCATTGCAATATGGTATGTATGGCTTCCTGCATCTCAATATGGCACGGGTCTCTTCCTGTATAGCAGAAAGGTTAGGCCATACTCCACCACGGGGGCCAAGTCCGGGTTGGTGGAGGATTGTAAGACTGTGGCGAGCCTTATTGTCAGAAGTTATCAAGCCGCCTATAAGGCCTCTGACATGGCTTAACGACTGCCATTACATGACAGCTGGCACTAACGGCTTAATGCGCCTTGCGAAGCACGGAAGCGCTCGGAAAAATGCCACTAGCGGTAGTCACGGGACGGTCACCCATCCTGCACCTACCGCGCCTGTTGTTGCTTAACTCAAGTGATTGATTCCAATCACTCGGTTCCGCTAGGCCACGAGCGCTTCCATTTACTACCTTTTATTAAGCACAATACATCTTTTTTATGAAATGACTGTAATTTTAATTTTTATAATGCTTTAAGTCCAAGTATGTAATTAACTAACACAGACAAAAAGTCTAAGCAAAACCTTACGGTCTTATTAATAAAACACCGTTTTAGTTAAAGCCTGTTACAAACCTGCTATCAAGTGACAGTTCCATACAGCGCTGTCATCTTAAAGTGGGTTTCAACGGCGTTTTAAGGTATCGTATTTTTATTAATTAGACCGTTACTCTTTAATTTCTACACTTTTTGGACAAAGTAAACTTGGCCTTTTTTGTCGGAAGAGTCCGACCTGGGGACCGATTCTCGCTCATGCGAATTGAAAGCGCAGACGAAAAATATTCGAAGGCTTAGACATTTGTCCCATAAAATTAGAGAACTCTACAGAGTCATTAGACATTTATTTTCTCATTCGAATTCAATCTAGCATGTGGTTCAGAATACAGATTTTGGCTGTCGGCCGACTTTTTACGTAGAATTCCAAGTCTCTGCTAATAAGCCTTGGGGTCATATACGACTTATTTGCTAATGAAGTGAGAATTGGCTCTGAGGTTTCGCTTTGATTTACATATTGTGTAAATGATCAAGAATGGCTTATATTTGCTGTAGAAGAAGGGCTCAACACACAGTCCCCGAGCGCTGATAGTTTTGACGGCAAACTCAATAAAACCGACATAAGAAGTTTCGTATTTCTACCAACAGCGCACTAAGGTGAGTACCCATTGACAGTGGCACGGATATTGTTCACATATTGTTTGGGATTTCAAATAGCAAAACTGCGAAATTCTCTACTGTAAAATGTTTCATAAATTTTTGGATTGTATGAAAAATAAAAATGACCTTGGAGAATTTTAATCTTTTTTTTATTGGAAGTAGTCACACAGAAGCAACTATTCTCAGGGTTCAAAAATTACTTTAGAAGATAAAATGTTTACGACTTGTAATTTTGAAATAGGTACACATGTAGGTATAATAGTAGTGCCTATATTTTGTGCGACGCCAAGTTCACCAGCAAATATATTTTAAGAACAGACTTATTCTTGTACAATACCCCGATGTATACGTATTTCGAATTTAGAGGTCATATGCGTCTAAATTATATCTCTAAATTTAATTTAAATTGCGATTTTAAACAGTTATGAAGTCAGTTGTAATGTTTTACTTTAAAAAAAATAAGTTTTAAATTTTTAATTTATTTGTTTGTATTTTCCATTCCTTCAGAGTGTTTTATTTGTATTATGTATATTATCTATAGTTCAAACAATATTTTGGCGCAGTCGACACGCGCCTTTACTGTCATATCTCTTGGCTGTTTGCCCACTTGTGATGAAACGCGTCCGCAGAATACCGTTTAGGGATTATTTTAAGCGGATGGTGTGTTCCTTTATTCAATGTGCATTATGGCTAAAACTTTTTTTTTTGTTTGTAGAATGAACATTTTTATTGTAGCCTATTATTCGCATCCAGACATGGTGGGCATTACCCCCCAATGATGGCACAACCTTGCGCTTATTAGGGGAGGGCTATGTCCAGCAGTGGACTAATAAAGCCTGAAGAAGAAGAGGAAGAATCACGGTGGAAATCAAATTTTTGCAATAGATAAATAGAGAACACTTTATACCTGTATACATAAAAATTGTATACAGGTATTCATAGATATTATAGAAAATAGTACAAAATTTGACAGATAGACGATTGGAATGGTTCAGGATTTTGTCCGCGTAATGTAGGAGTTTATCGCTAAAAAAAGTCTTTCTGATGAACAAGTGGTTTGGATGTGTGCAGTTGGCAACTTATGTTCTTATGCTGTGTTGTTATTATGTTCTTATTTGCCGTCGAGACCTCTAAAAAACTCCGTGTAAAATTCAAATTTCGACTATCTCTGGAGATTTTCGGTTCCTTTCCAAACGGACTAGACAACGAAGCAGAAGGCAAGAGCCCAACTTTATTGAGGCGGTAATATCCGCATTTCCACAAGTGAGAAAACGGCACTAAAGGTGACAGAAAGAAGGGATACGGGTCAAAGGGCAAGCGGTACTTGCGCAAGAAACTATTTGTGACCTTTTGTTTCCACCTGAATTCATGAATAAAATTGACCTTAACGACAAAATGAATCTTATAATACCGAAGAGGGATAAAATGGCAATTTTACATGAGAATCTGACTGTCTGGTATTAGCAGAACCTAATGCACAAGTGGAAGAAACCAATACTTACGTGCTCAATAGGTATTTTATGTTTATTTTTAAATGCACACCGAAAAACTAAGTAAAAGTATGATAAATTGCTGTGCTATAAGCAATTTATGTTCTTTTATGCTATAGTATGTAACCCTTTTGGCACAAAGTGTGCTTAACACATTTTTTAGACCGCCTTTCAGGCCAGTATTAATACATCTTCAGGGATTTTATTATATAAGCGTATACCTAAGTAGGTACAATGCCCCGTGAAGGATGTATTGACCTTTGCAAGCATCAACTTTTACTTGCTTATATTAAATACAACTTTTATTTCAAATAAACCAATTGATCAGTAAAACAAGCACAAGATAAATTCGAAAATACACATACCCTAAACACTGCAACATATTTTTGAGGTGCACAAAACCCAAAAACTGAACATTCTAAAAAGTCGGATAATTTCCGAGATTTTGACATGACGTGAATTCTAATTAGTTACTTTATGAGTAATTTTATAAGTTTTATAACAATAACGTCTTGTCCACTATATGGGACTCTGCTGTTTTCTGTCCAGAGCACCAAGGAAGAGACGAGTAAACGTTATTAAAGTGTAATAAAAATGAAAATGTTTATATCAGATATTAAATTAGCGAGTGTTATGTCGTATGTATGAAGAAGAAGAATATGTATATATTCTTTTTAATGCACTAACCCGTGCTAATGACAATTTTAAAAACCTATTTTGAGGCTAAAAATTCCACCTGGGATTCGAACCCAAGACCTCTGGCTATCCATGCCAACGCTCTTTCCAACTGAGCTAATGGGCAACTCACCAGCATCAGTGAAATTTCAAACCTCTTTACAATATTTTCTGTATCACGTACAGGCAGCGACATCTGGCTGAAGTAATTTGCATCACTTGCAGCCCCGAGTACCTACTTTGCAGCTAGGTTTTAACATTACGAGTGGAATTTTTAGCCTCTAAATAGGTTTTTAGAAGAATATTTATTATATACCATAAGGTCTATCCATTTTTTTGTGAGCTGCAAGTTTCCTAAAAATAGATAGGTAGTTAAGTAATAAATAAAATAAATATATCAGATGATCATTCCTTACAATTTACATATTTGACAAAACTTTTCATTTTTCAGAATTTTTAGCCTCTAAATAGGATTTTTAAAATTGTCCTTAGCATTAAAAAGAGTGTAATCATGTGGGTACAGCGATATCATTCCGATGTAAAAACCTAACTGCAAAGTAGGTACTCGGGGCTGCAAGTGATGCAAATTACTTTAGCCAGATGTCGCTGCCTGTACGTAATACAGAGAATATTGTAGAGGTTCGAAATTTCACTGATGCCGATGAGTCGCCCATTAGCTCAGTTGAAAAGAGCGCTGGCACGGATAGCCAGAGGTCGCGGGTTCGAATCCCGGCATGGGTGTAATTTTTAGCCTCTAAATAGGTTTTTAAACTTTTCATGTTACAGGTAAAAATTCAAATTAGGTATCTATGAAACGGTTTAATGATCACGCGTACCCGCCGCGGATTGGCAATTGCAAGCGCTGAAGTATGCAGCAGTAGTAGTTACTTTGCCATTATGAATGAGCACTATTATTTAGCGCAAGCTTGGTCAAAATGACTGCGAAAAAAACTCAATTTAAAGTTTTTTCCCGGAATCAACTCCAGCCAGATTTATTTTAAACCATTTCAAAAAGCAGGACTGTGAAATCCTTCCTCGGAAACTCCATTATGGATTCGTGTTTTATTTTATACGCTACCTAAAGCCGCCGCCTTCGCTCGCCTTTTTTGCCAACAAAGTACACCATATTTATATTAGTATTTTGTACTTTACACACATTCGCAGATGCACGTTACTTTTAAATCTCTTAAGATAAAGATTATAATAGTCAATTAAATTATAATTTTGTTAAATGTAAGTAAATTTCTTTTACCTACTTGTAAACAACCAATGAGAGAAATTATTAATTAGGGAACGGATAGCACTAAAATATTTCTGCTTTTTTATCCATTAATCTCATTAATTCAAGAAATATCAAACGCAATTACAACAATACTTAGATTTAAGAAATCGTAATTGTATTTCTTTTTAATAGGTTGTGCAAAAAGTGTTCTCTACCTTTCTATCTCTACTTTCTTGACTTTGATAATTTAAAAACCTTATTTGACAAAGGTTCGATTAGTAATAAACTTACGATCGTCACTATTGTCAGTAATTTTTGCCCAAGCGATCAATCGTGTGACGCTAGGCAAAAACTAAATTGTAGCTACTAAGTATAACACCGGCTGACAATCAGACAAACAAACTCACTGACACTATATTAGTGGATATTGGCCGGTGTCCACCAAGTCACGTCCGTTGAAATGGGATCACGTTCTAAACGCATATTACGAGGCAGCCGAACGCGCCCATTTACAGACGAAAAAGCGCGGGAAACAGCGAAAACGGTTGAATTTTTTTAAATAAAGAATTTCAGTGTAGCCAGTGCTACACAAATTAGAAACAGAAACTCTAAATGGCTAGTTTGTTTTTTTAGCCCTTCTATCACGTAATTGTTGAACTATTTGACGGTTCCAAAGTGTCAAAATGTTTTTGTATTTCACTGCCTTTGGGCGGAAACACACAACAGTGGAAAAATAAAGCTCCATGATTTTATTGCTTTTTCGAGAAGAGAACAATACATTGGAGGAGACGTATTTTTTCTTTGGTCGTATGTCTTTGGAAATAATAGTTATTTTTAGGTTTGTAGGTTGTTTTTTTTTTTAGAACCGGAAGTAACGTAGGCTGAATGCAACATAAAACATAATCTTAGCCTCTACTTGAAAAAGAAAACTTTTTTTCTTTGTTTTATATCTATCTTTATTTATTTCCATCGTACACTATTCTTATTGTCTTATCAACTAAACAACTTTATGACTAAAAAAATAAATAAATCTGGCTGCACTTGACAATTGACATCTTATCCTACACCTGTTTTTTCTGAGCGTTCCGGCCACATTCCACCAACAAATGTGTCACATCATTGCTGTACCGCCAACTCAAAATTGGGAGAATCCACCTTTTTCATTAAATAAGCAAATTTGTTGTCATTGCAACGTCAGGCAAGGTTTAATTGTTCTGTGTGCAATTCAATTCGATTTTTTTTTTTTTTTAATAAAGGGCAATTCAATTCGATTCGACACACCACAGACTAAAAGTTGTTGACAATCTTGACAGTTGACATATGTATTACTTTTTTTTGGGTGACAAAGGTAAAGGCGTAGATACCGTTAAGGCGCTGTATTAGAGCCGCTGTGCCGGTTTTTCTTTTTGTCATTTTTCTCTGAGAGAAAAGTACAGAAATATCTTTGAGTATTTTTCTTGTATTCCTTGAAGCTTAGTATCCAAATGATTTTTTTTTATTTCAGCTTAATTTTTTTGAATTATTGTCCATTCAGATGGACTGACGTTCTTTCCACTCATGATAGATTTGTAATATTTTCTTTTTTTTGCCGGTTTTTTAGTGGCGCGCAGACATTTTCCTTTTAATAGACAAACGTAACCTTTTGTTTCGCTTATTTATTTGTGGCCAGAGTTCATGATATTTCTACATACGGTATAATACCTAATTACAAACTCTACATCGTGCATGATAAATGTGCGTTGGTGTAATTAGATTTACTTTTTATTCGCGGCATGGTTCTCTGAAAATGTAATTTGTGACATACTTTTATTTTTTTCATTAATACACGTTTCCTGCTTAATACACGGCTTCAAGGGCAATTTTATGACTACAATGTGATTGCGCAGTTCTATATAAAAAAATATACTCACTCATTCACTTAGGTACTTAAATAATGGTCAGGAAATAAAACTGAAGTTTTTTGCTAGCACACAATTTTAATACAACGAAGTTTGATATTTCAATAGTATCGTCGACACCTCATTAGATTTTACACTACATGCGATTCGGTTACATTAAGGACGACAAAAATATAAAGGTTGATCCGTTGTTGACAGTACAGTCGACAGCACATAGATCTTTATACACGTACACGCTTGATCTGTTACGTTAAAGGCGACTGCAACAAAAAAGTAAAGTTACTGCACTGTCGACTGTACACGAAAAGTAATTAACATTTTTGGTAACTTTGTAGGTGGTTACCAGTATTTGTCACTACGTAAGTGGTATCTCCGTATGATTTGCGATACTCAAACATAGTTATATTAAACTAGTAAAATTGTCATTATTTATTGGGTAAAACGTAATGTTTTACCTTATTTCCGGACGTATCGGCAACGTTTTACCTAATAAATAATTGCGATTAGACCCGTTTCATATACAGGGCGTCCCAAAGTTATGGGACGTGAAGGGAAAGTACCTTGAATATCGTAGGTATTTGTGGGTATTTTGCTCAAAGAAGACTTTATGTTATTTTTAAAAGTTAGTAATTCTGCATTCAAAGATGTTTTAAAAATTACTTGCTTCGTCTGGGAATCGAAACGACTTAAATGTAAAAAAACCACCCCTACTTTTATGATGCCAATAAAAAAATGGCCAAGAAATAATCTTCTTGAGTAACATAGTATTTTAAAAGAAAGGAACAGCGTAAAATTAATAATTGTAATAAAACTAAAAACATACATGAAATAGCCGTAATCAATTAAGTGCGCATTTTTTTTCTAAATTAATTAAATGCTCAAAATGTGATCCCTCTTGTCTTACGCAAATCGCCAATCTTTTAATGAGTCCGCTGCCTGTTGATTTTCTTATCGTTTTATGGTGAATCTATGGATTGATACTTCTCGAACGTCACTACTTTTCGACCGTCGTCATCGGCAATAAATAACTTTCTTGAAATTTGACTCAAACATTTTACGTTGTTCCTTTCTTTTAAAATATTATGTTACTTAAGAAGAGTTATTTGTTTTTGGCCACTCTTTCGATTAGCGTCATAAAAGTACGGGCGTTTTTTTACATCTAAATTGGTTCGATTGCCAGACGAGGCAAGTAATTTTTAGAAAATCTTTGAATGCAGAATTACTAACTTTTAAAAGTAACATAAAGTCTTCTTTCAGCAAAATACTTAAGGTACTTTCTTTTCATGCCCCACAACTTTGGGACACCCTGTATAGCTACGTAAGCAGTTATTATAGTGACAAACACAGGTCTAAGCCTACCCCCTCGCGATATACGCGTGAGTTTATATTCTATTGGTGTGTGTGTATGTACTTAATTACGTACAAACAAAACGTTCTATCCAGTAGCGCAGGCATCACTCACTTACCTACTTATTTAATACTTTATTATCACGACACTTTACTAACTTGATTACCTACTTATTTGTACTTTAGATCTGCAAAATTATCTTAGGAAGATAAGTTAATTGTTCACAACCATATTTAAACTACTTATAACTAGTTATGGGCGGGAGAGAATGTTCTCGCATGACGAGAACTTAAAATAAAAAAAAACTAAATTATTTTATAAAAATAATTTCAAGTAAACTCAGTATAAAGATTGTTTTTTTATTCGAAGCAAAAAATTCTGCCACTTTGCCATAATGCCGTATGACATATTTATTATGGCATATTGTCGGGGTTGCAAATCATCAAAATCATCACATTTGCAGACGTATTCTATGTGGATATTATGTCTTTGATACTACAAGGTTTTTGATCACACGAGTCTACTTTTTACGGTAATAAAAATATAAACCGCATAATTTGGCATCGAATTAAAAAACTGAATTTAATTACAGCTAATAACTAAGGGGGGTTAATTAAATGTAGACATATTTTTGTGTTTATGAGGTCTCGAAATGGAAGAATATTCTCGGAGCACATGCGTCCCGCCCCATCCCTACTTACTAAACTTTAAAGTTATTTCATTAGCGATTTCGGAGGACATATTTCTCTTTCGCTCCATCAACATGTATTTATTTCTCTATTGCTTAATTTATTACATCCAAACCAGTGCAACCTTTCAGTTTACAAAAGGTTGGGACACTAAAGATGACCAGTAAAGGAGGAAGTATGACTAAATTATCTCTTTTTTAGTCAGCGAAGGGGATATGGGATATAGGCCTGTATGGGACGCCACATGCAGACATAACGTCACCGGAATATTATGAAGTCTATAAAGGGAGGGCTAAACAAAAAGTACTCGAAGCCGGCGAGCGTGCAAGCAGCGCATAATGATTGTTGATGAAGCGAAAGTGGTTTGTCGAGATCGTGGCAAGTGGCAAACTTTATGTATGTACATACAAGTTTTGGGTACAGTCATACGGAAACTGAGCTGAAATTTAAAGTTTTAGTACAGTTGAGTGCACAAGACATTTCACCCATGCATTCTAAGATGATTGAGTTGTACGTATTGCAACACTTTATACTTTACAAAGAAAATTTTAAGGTGAATAGATGAATACAAAAATTGTCGGTGGCCCATCGCGTGAACACCGCAGTTGCGTGTTTATTTCATACCAAAGAACGTAAGACTTTCTCACGGTGGTGCATGATTGCCATTATCGTGCTAGATTTTATACACCTTTAAACAGAGTTAATTTTAAAAACCTAGTTTAGAGGCTAAAAATTCACCCATGCCGGGATTCGAACCCGCGACCTCTGGCTATCCGTGCCAGCGCTCTTTCCAACTAAGCTAATGGGCGACTCACCGGCATCAGTGAAATTTGAAGTGCCTGTACGTAATACAGAGAATATTGCAAAGAGGATCGAAATTTCACTGAAGCCGGTGAGTCGCCCATTAGCTTAGTTGGAAAGAGCGCTGGCATGGATAGCTAGAGGTCGCGGGTTCAAATCCCGGCATGGGTGGAATTTTTAGGCTCTAAAATAGGTTTTTAAATACTATGATAACCATTTTTAGAACCTGCAGTCTAGAATCTAGGATCAACATTCAAGGCCTTTAATCGATTTTCGCCAAAAACGACCGTTGTCAGTGGAAAAAGATTAAATTAGATTAGTTCTAGGATATTTCCGTATACTAAATTCTAGGCTGTGTGTTCTAAGAATAGAGTTATCATAGATATTAAGATTACTTATGTTTACCTGAAAAAAAAAACTTATTGTAAAACAAGTTATGAATTTTATTCCATTGGTGGCGCTAGTGATCGCCCCTAAGCACCTTAAGTTAAGTGAATTAGTTATACACTAATTTACTTTTTAAGCAATAAGTCGTTTTCAGTGCGAATTCACCAAGCCCTCCACATAACAATTAATGTGTTTATTGTTTCATAAGATCTAGAAACTTAACGCAGTCAACTTGATTGCCTTATTTTACTTACACGTTATTACCGGTACGTATGATTTTCTAAACGGTCTAAATAGCACTAAATCAGAAAGTCTAGTAATACTCACAATAATTATTAAAGTCTAGTTTTACTTTTATCACTAGCATCTTTTCTCTGGTCCTGATCTTGAGCTTCCTTCAGTGAGTCCGGCAGCTTCAAGTTATTGGTCTCCGGAAGTACCATGACGAGGAAACCGGAAGCGGCGGCCATGACACCAAATAAGGTCGTTGGCAGGTACTCGTAGTATCTTGTCTGTGAAAGGAGGTTATAGTTTTGTAAATCGTGAAACAACACCATCATCCATGTTTATTTGGCAAATGCTATGAACATGATATATAGTTGTGCACATACTAGTTGTATTGTGAATGTCACATAATTACAATTTTAATTTTCCTGATAAAGAAAGAAAAAAGTTTGTTACTGATAGATTTAAGACTCTCATTATAACTCTACAGACATGGGAGTGAAGGTCAGCGCTGTCAACAACAAATTGATCTTTACTTTCATTTTAGCAAAAGTCAAGTCAAGTAAAAAAAAAAATTTAATATATTATATAAAAGCAATTTTTTTCTTCATGAACGTCAAAGCTGTCAGTTTCACAATTAATGATTAAACATTCGGTTATGGACGACTTTGCAATCAAAAATGTAACGGTTGTTGTGCTGTCGATTGTACCTAGTGAATTAGATTGCCACGTTCGAAAAGTATTATGGTTAAGTACCTTTGAAATGCTCATTAAAAGTATACATCAACAAGTGTTGAATGAAAGCTGAGTTACTTAAACACGTTTTGGAAATTGATTTTCATTACACTTTTACTTTATTGAAATAGCAGATTTACCTAAAGACTATCTTTTTTTTCCAACCATCTAAATATCCTTAGCCTTTTCTAACGTAGTTTTAAATACTTGTCATGCAGTCACATCATAATCAATCAGGCAGTTTTAGATTTTTCCACAGGTGCTATTCTTCTAACCTCTGTAGATCGAACTATTTTTCTTGCTACTCTCGTGTTTAGTTCTTTTTATTCCTACTTGCGTGAAAAGTACATCACAAAGAGGATCAAAAAGAAAAAAAAATAGATTTCTAAAACAAACAAGACTGGCTGCAAAGAAAAATAATTCCAGAAAAATAAAAAGAGTAATACCAATAATGGGGTCAGAGGCGCACATGTGGACCCAGTCCGACCAATAGTGGAGCACAACGCCAGCAAGGAGGTTCTGTAGTTAGTTGGGAACACCTCCGCGGCGAACACGTAGAGCGAGTTGTACGCAAGAGTTATGAAGAATTTCCCGCCCAAGTAGAAAACTAGTGACCAGACTCCGGCTGAAAAAGAAAAACGTAACTTTATAGTCATAGTGGTACATACCATACACCAAAAATATTTGACTTTGAGAAAGGAACTTGGTTTGTGAAGATATTGTTTTTATATGTATCATGGAAGACATAAAAACACACACAAAAAATAATCATACAATTATATACGGAGAGCCGAAGTTCGGGCTCAGTGGCGTAGGTATCTTGGGAGAGGCAAATATGCATCAGTGGACTGAAACCGGCTGATTATGATGATGATACAATGATTTGGGGTTTACAGGTTTGAAAAATGCGAAAAAACTATTATTTTTACTTTAATACTGAGAAACATAAAACAATTATTTTTTTCATTCAATTCAAAACGCTTTCTGACTAAGGTGTAAACAAATCAATTAGTTTTTTACGAGATAACTCGAACATTGAGAAACTCTTCAAAAGTACATTACAAGATGTCATGGGCATCTTGTAACGTCATCGTTTGAGTCCGATTTGTATGACGCGTTTTGTCGTTGGCGTCTATTTACGCAACGATTTGAGTTTACAGAAACTTTATAAACTATATTTCCATATTTGTGATGGTCTTCTGTGGTTGTTGATTTACTTTGTACTAAGTACCTTAAAATAACTTTCAACAAATAAAGGGTATAAAGTATCTATCTCTTTATCTACTCCGACTTTTATCACGAGGACAACCACAAATTAAAAAAAAATCCTCCAATATAAATAATAAGAATTCGGAAAGACTAAGCAAAAGAGGTTTCTCTCTACCTGTAGGTACATGATGGAGGCGTGAATTTATCTCATATGATATTTCGGGAATAGAAACGGATTTAGTACACAAAATCCTATGAGCCCATACGCAATTGCTTAGGGAATCACTTCACGGTGGGCATCATTCATTACCTACCGATTTTTTTCTCACATTGAAATTTAGCGCCGTAAAATAACAATGCATTATATACCTACGTGAGATACTTTAGAAAAAACACATTTTAAAAGATACGTAAGATAACAAACAAGTTTTTTACTGGCTAACTGTGCAGGAAAACATCGTGAAGACACCTTAGTGTCTCAGTCTTCAACCACCGCAGGGCTTGAAATTGCCTATCCGCAGTGGGCACGCGTAGTTATTAAGCCCATACTCTCTCTCTGAGGAAAGACCTGTGCCCTGCAGTAGGACATTTATAGGCTACATAAATAAAAAATAGTGCATTTAGTGCCTCCTCAAACGACGTATTCACTGAGCCCGTATGTCCGGAGTGGATAAGAGAGCACGATAGACGTAGCTTGCCTACCAATGCTCAAGGCATTAAGAAGGCTTAATACTGTACTGACTATAATATAATATGGGCCTTTTTGCATCTAAATAATGAGAGGATTTATACAGCGTCCAGTGGTATCTTCACTCACACTAGATGGGTAAAGGGACCACTCCGGCGCTATAGTGCCTGGGACAAGGTTTTATAGATGGTGTAGGCTTGCCCAGCACCTATACCATCCTGACAGCTTAGTCGGCCTAGTCCACAGGAAAAACTGACTACACTCCGTGTAAAATTATTGAAAGTAACTGTAGCAAGTGTTTTTAGGATATTCCAAAGTAAATAGAGGCAGTCAAGGTTGTTATTTGAAACTCCCTATTACTCATAAAGTCAGTTTACTAAACTCGTCGTATCGTATCTAAATGTAAAGTTAGCCATTCACGCCCAAATATTCACTTTGAACCGCCCCCGTTTCTTAAATTAATAATTTTTCTTAAGATTTTTTATATTGGCACGTCTTCCTTTCTCATTGTTTTTCTTTGTCTTCATATATTTATGAATCGTTCTAATTTGCATCTTTTTGAAAATACTCCTGTGAAAAGAAAACTTTAGTATGTCAAATTCGAAATTCAGCATTCGGTGGATAGTTACTAAAATACCAATTAAAATGTACAAAAACGCATGCCTGTATCGCTAAGACGTAAGGAGGTAGAGATCAGGTTTTGTCAATTGCCACGATAAATCTTTTCGCTTCATCAAAATGCTTTTAGTTACACCACACGGTTAATTAAAGAAATTTATTATTGTGTGAACAAGAGGCCACTCAATTACTTTCTTTCAGTAAACGTGTATTTGATCTTATTTTTGCTAGTAGTGACGTATTAACAGAAAAATCATCTAATACACGTATACAATGTAAAAATAAATCCCATAGGTACCTATTCAAAAAAATCCCCACATCTACTCAACTATTGAAATAATTTTACCTGTGATAAAAACTCAAAAAATACAAATTCCCTCTTTGTTACCTCTTACAATCGGTACCAGGTATTTTGGTACAGATTATTACTATTTTGCAATTGTTATCAGTTGTTAAAATTGAGAAGGAGAGCCACTATTTTTATACTGTATAAGAACCAAGATTATAAAATATCATCTGATGATAGGTGACATTTTACAATATTATCACCAACAGTTAAATTACAGAAACTCATTAATTGCAATCAGAGTTGGAGTGTATTTTTATAAATACACATTTTACGCTCAAAACGCTCGCGACGAACAGCCCAACCTAAGACTCCGACGCGTAAAATCTAAAAGTCAACACGAATATCAAAGCGCGTTTACTTAACCGTTAACTTAGGCAATATTTACCTGGCACAAATCCGTAGTTGATCAAAATTAAAGCAGTCAAGAAGAACGCTGTCGCTATGACCTTCTTTCTGCCGAATCGGTCCAAGAATATCAACTTGCAGACATTCGCTGGCGCCTCAATAACGATGATCACAATATAGTTAAGGTAACTGTTGCCTGAGAGCTCTATCGCATTGATCGAGAGCCCGTAGTAGACCAAAGTTGAGGATATCCAAAGAAAAGAACATATGAAGGTCCTCTTCCATATCATAGGCGAAACTAACAGCTGCTTGAAGGACGATTGGTTGGCTTCCTTATTCTGGAACTTTCTCTCGTCTCTCTGCCGCTTCGCCTGTTTCTCAACCTGCTCGTAGTAATCCTTCGGGACTTTGAACTTGTTCATCTTTTCAGCTCTGCTAAGCACTTCCAGACCTTCTTCATATCGGCCCTTGCTGAAGAACCATCTGAAGCTTTCGCTCAGGAGCCATATGTAGATGAAGACTAGCACAGCTGGCGTGTAGATGATGAATAGGAGGTACCGCCAGTTTTGTAAGTACCAGGAAAGTACGGTCACCGTCACTCCGCCTAGGATGAACATCGTGTTGAACAGTAGACTGGCAAAAACTCTGCCTTTTGGTCCGACTAATTCGAGAGCTGCGAAAGAAACAAGTAAAAGGTGTTGTTAGGGTTTTTATGTGACATTGACTTTAGGTAAATAGAAATGAAAGGCGTTCCGTCGTGCGTGACTAATGCCTTTCGTATTAAAAACTACAGGTGACATCGGAATCGATGAGCAAGTTTTTTTTCCATAATTTAGAAAGGTTCTATTCCCAGTGCGGTCATGAACCAATGACTTTGTTTTCCAAGTTATGGATATTTGTGAAGTTATCGTAGCAATACCACTCGCTAGCGGTGAAGGATAATATCGCTTACGTAATTAACTACAGGTGACGTTGAAATCGCTTAGAATTTTTTTAACCATAATTTGTAAACGTTCGATTCCAAGTGTGGGCATGCATGTATCATGTACCAATGACTTTGTTTTCTAAGTTACTTTCTATGAAGTTATAGCAGCAATACTACTTGCTAACGGTGAAGGACACAATCGTGAGGGAACCTGAGTGTGTGAGGTGTTCAAAAGCCTCAGCGCTTGAAATCACCAACCCGGACTTGGCCCCCGTGGTGGAGTACGGCCTAACCTTCCTGCAATGCAAGAAGAGACCCGTGCCCTTGCAGTGGGGGCATACATAGAGTTGATGATCATTATATTATTATAACCTAATAGAAAACGTTTTTCGTTTTCGTTCAACGTTGGGATTGGATTAGATTTATCTTTATTGCACATCATACATCATTTACATGTCTACCTATTAGTCTCCCGTGTAGAATTAAAAATTCACATATTTGTATTATAACGTTTTAAAAAATACCTAATTTTTAAATAAATTTATAATTAAAATAAAATAAATTTATATTTATGTTACCTACCCTTAATAAAAATAAAAGATCGATTTCTAACACACAAATATGGATACAAGAAATCTGTTAGAGGAATTACGACACCTTATTAGTACATTGATTTCCCTAATTTATTGCGGCCATGAACTTAACTGAATGTAAATAACAACACCGGTCAAGAAAAAAATTGTTTTGATTTTATCCTCTTCAAATTACGTAGCAGCTTTAGGCTCAGGGGCACAGGCCGATTACGAATTATGTATTTGTTTGTGCTTTGTTTTTAATATTTTTAAAGTATTCGATCTTAGACGTTTCCTGCCGTTTTGTTCACGTTAGAGGTAGTACAGTCGGCAACAGGTAAACTTTCATTTACGCACTATTAATGCGCACATAAAAAACAATATTTACTTAGATGCAAAGTATGTATGGTATCGCTCGTAGTCCCGGCTGCCCGAGTGATCTCAAACGATCACGAAGGTTAAGCAACACAGAGCGTGTTCAGTGCATGGATGGGTAAAACCGTCTGTGACTAACGCTAGTTGCATTTTTCCGAGCGATTCCGTGCTTCGCAAGGCACGTTAAACAGATGGTGCCGGCTGTCGTCGATAGATGGCAGTCAGAGGCCTCGAAAACTTCTGACCGTAAGAACAGCCACTAGTCTTGCAAGCCTCCGGACCTGGCCCCCGTGATGGAGTATGGCCTATGCCTTCCACGGGGAAGAGACCCGTGCCCCTCGGTGGGGACATAATGGGTTGATGATGATGGTGATGTATGGTAAGTCATGAAAGTAAAAAAAATATTCACTATAAAAACAAAATATTTACTTAATGAACGTCAAAGCTGTTAGTTTCACATTAATAGATTATGTGGAGAAGAAAGTAACAAAGAAACTCCGTAGAAAGTATGTAAGGCTGCCCTGTCTGTATTGTATTGTACCTATTTATTTCATCTTTTGGTACATTTCATACATAACATACATAACATAACATTTACATACAGGCACATACATTGCTTCTGACCCCACACTAGGATACCCTGTATCGCGGGAACCGGAAACAACGACATCACAAACATGTAAACATCCAAGACATGGGGTTTTTTTTTGTCTCCAGCCGGGATTCGAACCCGGGACCTCTTGCATGGTAGGCAGATGCGCTACCACTTCGCCACAGAGGTCGTCAACCACGTCAATATATAAAGTAGATAGTAAATAGCAGTCAAGTTTTAAGATTTAAGTTTTAAGTTTTCAAGTTCTACAATTTCACAGTAGGCATGCCACAATAGTGATGGATTAATACGAAATAGACAAAATAACAGAATTGAATTTGAATAATGTCAAATTGATTACTCGTAGGGATCTTGTTATAAAATATGATTCCTTGAACTAAGTACGTTTTGGATACTTTAGCAAGTCTATGTGTTGGAAGCCTAATCCTGTTCCTATGTCTCGTCTCAATACTATGGTAATCCCCAATCTTAGCCAACATATCTAAATGTTCTCTTACATATAATAAACTTTGGTATATATATTCTCCAGCCATTGTCATTATGCCTACTTCTCTAAGATTTTCCCTACAAGAGTCTCTATATTTGAGTCCCAATATACAGCGCATTGCTCTTTTCTGCAGCACAAATGCAGTGTTTCCTTGAGCTGATGCTGAACTCTTAAGTTAAGAAATATCTGTGTAATTTCGTTTTTTACGTACAATAAAGTGTTCTCTATCTATCTATGTACATTAATCTATGTTAAAATCTCGGTGAATTCAAATGAATGTATTTTTTCTTGAAAATATATAATTTACCATCTGAATACCTACGTAAGATAAGATAAGAAAATTATGTAATGTAAATAAGTCTCATACCATTTTTATTTTTATTGCACTAACCCGTGCTAAGGACAAATTTAAAAACCTATTTAGAGGCTAAAAGAGGCTCTTCCAATTGAGCAAATGGGCGACTCACCGGCATCAGTGAAATTTCGAAGAGCGCTGGCACGGATAGCCAGAGGTTGCGGGTTCGAATCCCGGCATGGGTGAAGTTTTTAGCCTCTAAATAGGTTTTTAAATAAGTCTTGTAAATAATACAATAAATACTAAGGTAAAAAAAAGATAAGAAAATTCTTTATTGTACACACCAAAAAATTATTACAGACACAAACATTCTTATTAAGTAATGACCATGGCCTAACCTTCAAGAAGAGACAAGAAGAGTGCTCCAGCAGTGGGAACATACAAAGGGTTGATATCATTATCATGTAGCTGCATTTTTTATTATTTGAACCCCATATAATGCAGATTTCTGTAACAGCCTGATAAAACCAGCTTGAAAAACTATGTTGTGTCTGTGTCTGTTGTGGTATATTATATTTCTTACTGTATACTGGATAAGGACAATGGACAAATGCAATACTAATGTAATCTTTGAGTTAACTTGATCATTCTAAACCCTGTTTCTGGTATTATTAAGCGTTGAACTGATTTTGGGCTCCGTACATATTTATCCAAATAATTTTAATGTTAATATGTATAATTTGCCTAAGTCTGCGGAGGAACGGCACGAAGTTTAGTCTTGTGTAATTTTATTAATTTCCACATGTAAGAGCATGTTTCCATGTATCGTCACGGGTCTTTGTGCTGCTGTAATACTCGTGACTGTCTCTCACAAGGGTCTGGCTGAAAACCAGCGTTGCAAATTTTATCTGTAGCACATGCTGAACCCAGTAACCTTTTTATAACCAGGACACACATTGCCGCACTTACTGATTGAGAATTTTGATCGAGAATTGCATGTTTCTTGATGCAAGTGTGTTTTAATCAAAATTGGGTGTAAATCTTAATTCCACCCAAATATTTTAATGTGTTTTGTGTATGAGTTTTCTTTTTTTTGTGTTTAGTATTAGTTTCATCCAAATGTTTAATGTGTGTCTTGTGTATGAATAAAGCATTATCCTATCTTATCTTATCTTATGACGGTAATACGCCTGAACCATTTCACAGATTGTGAATATTGTATGACCAAAAAAAAAACCGTGTGGCCGTCGCCAAAAAGCTTACGTGGTCCATTGTAAGGAAGCAAACAGAAAAAACGTGGCCAAAACGCGACAGCGACAAATCATCATCCCAAAGCATCCATTGTTACTTTTTGCACGACAGAAATTAAGTCATGCCTGTATCCCCGGCAACCGGACGGAAGCGAGGAGCAAGTAAAAAAAGTAATTAATTGGACATTGAGAAGCGTTAACTAAAACGAAGGCTAGACTGAAACCTAGATTTAAATGCTTTTTTCTGCACGACTGTACCTATTAATTTAATTCATTAGACATTAGGTGTCAAAATAATAATGATTATTGTTATTATAAGCATGTGCGTATTTGTATTGTATTGTATTTATTTCATCTTTTGGTACATTTCATACACTTAGACACGTCAATATTTGGAACAAATAAATTCTATTCTATTCTCTTCTATTCTAATATATAAAGTAGATAGTAAATGGCAGTCAAGTATTTCGTACTTCCCTATTTATGTCTTTCTAAAATAGTTGCATTAGTGTTTATCGATTTAAGATCATTAATACATTGTGCTTCGCGCCTCTTATGTATGTTTTTAATATTAACTATCAGTCTGTGGGAAATACTGAGGAATTGCCAAAATGTACTAGCACGACTCTATTAATTTGTGATCCTTGAGTAAATGAAATAAAAATAGACTGTACCTTATTCAGGTATAGAAGCAAATCCACCCGATGGTTTACTTACTGGACAGGTGTATATAAGGAAAACATCACGAGGAAACCTGAGTCTGAAGTATCCAAATGCTTCAGCGCTTGATATTGCCTATCCGTGGTAGGTAAACGAGGTAATTAAGCCTTAGAATTAGTGGGTATTGTTACAAACATAATTATAAAAACCTATTTAGAGGCCTAAAATTCCACCCATGCCGGGATTCGAACCCGCGACCTCTGGCTATCCGTGCCAGCGCTCTTTCCAACTGAGCTAATGGGCGACTCACCGACATCAGTGAAATTTCGAACCTCTTTACACTATTCTCTGTATTACAGTTTTTAAAATTGTCCTTAGCACGGGTTAGTGCATTAAAAATAAAAATACTATAAACATAATTATGCCAATGTCATTTGTCGGTTTTACTTTCAGATCATAGAAAGAATAGGTTTTATTTGATGAGTGAGTTTCTGCAAGGCAAAACCGATTTATTTTCATAAGACAATCCCGTTCACTCAAAGTCTTACCGAGAACGAAGCAAGCCGTGTAAACGCCACCCCCAAACGCCGGCTCGAGGAACTCAAACACGATAAACATGTCGTAACTGCTAGCCAGAGCCCTGATCAGCCCGAAGACACCGCTGGCCACAGACGCGAAGACCAGCGCCAGGCGACGCCCAAACCTGACGGACGGAGTTGGTAATCATCATGATGTTGATCACAACTTAACATAACCTCACGCCTGTCTCCCAGTGGGGTCGTCTGAGACTAGGGACTGCGACTTGCCACGATCCTGACATCTTCACTTCAACAACGTTCATTAGTCGTGGCATGCACGCACGCCGGATCCGGGTACTATTTATCTTCCCCTTTGCTAATACATCCCCTATTTTGTCGAAGTGTGTTCGCCTGGGACGTCCCTTACAGGCCCTACCACCCATATTAGCTATAGATATATAGATAGGTAGATGAGACATATATTTGTTTATATATATATACATATATATAAACAAATATATATATATATATATATATATATATATATATATATATATATATATATATATATACTGGGTGGCGCAAAAGTACTGGCACTAAAGAAAATACTTTTATTTTTTTTATATGACATTTTCTGTCATTCTGTTGTTAAAAATTGTGTAGTGAACAAATGTAAAATACACTGAAAATAAACATGGATCGTTTTACTCCCCAAGAACGTGGAATAATTGTGTCAATGTTCTTACGGAATAATTCATCAGTGATAAGAACACAACGTGAATTTTGTCGACGATTTCCCCACCGTCCGGCACCGATTGGTCGCACAATTCGACGCTTTGCCACACGCCTTGAAGCAACTGGCTCAACATTGGATAGACCTAAGTCTGGGAGACCAAGAACAGGCCGTTCAGCTGAAAATATCGATGCTGTGCGCGAAGATGTGGAAGAGTGTCCAGAAACATCAACGAGACGACGTGCCACGCAATTGGGCATTTCCAGACGGACCCTGCAGCGTATTTTGGTGAAAGACTTAAAGATGTTCCCGTATAAAACTCAAATGACTCATCAGCTGCTGCCTGCTGACCACCGAGCTCGTCTAGATTACTGCCAGCGCGTCATAAACCTCAACCTTGAAGAGGATGATTTTCCTTCAAAATTGGTTATGAGTGACGAAGCGCATTTCCATCTCTCAGGGCATGTCAATAAGCAGAATAATCGGTTCTGGGGCACTGATAATCCGCGCATTATTCAAGAAACACCTCTACACCCACTAAAAGTTACTGTATGGTGTGGCATCTGTGTTGACAGAGTGATCGGACCCTATTTTTTCGAAGACGCTGGAGGCAATGCGATAACTGTCACTGGAGAACGCTACAGAACCATGTTACGTGAGTTTTTGATACCCAGTTTGGACGAATTGGGGCTGGAGCACATCTGGTTTCAACAAGACGGCGCTACGGCACACACAGCGCGCGACACTATGGACTTAGTGATTGACGCTTTTCCAGGCCGAGTTATCTCTCGTTTTGGCGATTTGCCTTGGCCTGCAAGATCACCCGATCTGACCAGTCCAGACTTCTTTCTTTGGGGTTTCTTGAAATCTCGGGTGTATGTGAAAAAGCCACAGACTCTCGCAGCTCTAAAAGAAAACATTCGTCAAGAAATAACGAACATATCGCAGGAAGTGTTACGGCAAGTTATGCAAAATGTCATAAATAGGGCTCAAATGTGTATCAACTGTGGAGGTCACCATTTAAAAGACATCATCTTTAAATCCTAATGGTACGAAATTTAATGGCACAAATATACATTTAAAAAAACCTAAATCTAGTTTTCTAATTTTGAAAAAATGTTATAGCTGAACCAAATAGGGTCTTTACTTTTGCGCCACCCAGTATAATATATATATATATATATATATATATATATATATATATATATATATATATATATATATATAAGGATATGGAATGAAGAAGAAAGATAGATGAAACATATATATATATATGTTTCATCTAGCTTTTTTCTTCATTCCACATCCTTTCCTTCATCCTGTCCACAAGTCTAAACCGAAGCAATATTCTTTTGATCGTGAGGAAATAAGCTAGAAGTGCGTACACACTTCACCGCTTGAAATTGCCAGAGACCTACGACCTACACCAGCGTAGCCGAAATTATTCCCTCCCACTCTGCACATTCTTCAGTCTGCTCGAGAGAAAATAGACTATACAGCGCATTGTTCAAGACGGGGGTATAGTCTATTAGCTTTTAGAATATACCTCGGCTACTATCGGATATATTCGTGTAATACAAATATCGGAACTAATAATATTGGCCTTTTTGTATCTACTTAATGAGATGATTTATACATCGTCCAGTGGTATCTTCACTCACACTAGATGGGTGAAGGGACCGCTCCGACGCTGTAGTGCCTGGGTCATGGTTTTATAGATGGTGTAGGCTTGCCCAGCACATATACCATCCTGACAGCTTAGTCGGCCTAGCCCACAGGAAAGACTAGTCAATACGTGCGGAAAAATATCGGAACTAATATGACACTTAATCGGCAAAAATTGGCGAAAACCGAAGCCTACTCTAGAGCCCGAGGTATATTCTAAAATCTAACAGACTGACATTGACATCAATCCACGGTGGACACACGTGGTGATGTGGTAATTAAGCCCGTACTCTCTCTGAGGAATCCTGTGCCCTACAGAGAGACGAATATAGGCTGCATTATATTACGCCAAAGTGCGCGAAACTGGCGTGCCTGTGCGCAACGACTAATGAGGGTGATGAAGCGAAGGTGATCTGGCAGGATCGTGGCAAGTGGCAGTCCCTGTTCTCTGCCAGCCAGCGCAGTGATCATTATCACAGGGATAATAAAGACCAGTTCGAGGGGGCGCAAACGTCAGTCAAAAACCGGCTTATAGCAAGTTCACGTTCTTTGTCTCACCCCACAGTCATTGGCCAGTTTCAAATTATACGATAGCCAAAAAACGTCTTGAGCAAAAAGGTGAGTTTTATGGAAGATGTTTACCAGCGTCTATACTAACTTGTCAGACAGTAGTCCAGTGAGAGGTATGGACACGAAGAAGCCAGCGTTGTGTACCGTCCCTACAAGGGATCTCTTCCAATCCTGACAGGCCAGGTCAAACTGCGAACAAAATAAAATAAAAACATCAAGAAAAATATGTGTAGAGACGTCCTCGATAAACAGTTTGATCAGCATAAAAATATATTTATATAATTTAGTGATTCGCGAAACTCATACATAGTTATATATTGAACGGGTCTAATCGCGATTATTTATTTATTATTTACCCGAGACTACGGCAACTGTAACGCTGCCGAAACGTCGGGAAATGAGGTAATCACGTTTTACTTAATAAATAATCGCGATTAGACCCGTTTAATATATAACTGTAGTTATTTCAATAAATAAATATATTTACCAGTATATGTATTTAAGCCATGTCAGAGGCCTTATGGGTGGCTTGATAACTCTGCATGACAGTAAGGCCCGCCACTGTCTTACAATCTGTAAGGTCTAACCTTCCTGCGATGCAAGCATAGACCCGTGCCCTAGTACAGGGATTGATATCAAAGTATAATATAAATAATATCAGTAAGGTAAAATTCGATGTGCTAGCAATTCGTGTGATCGGATTCAATAAACTCAGCCTCGTATGAAGGCGAAAAGTGAATAGTTACCCCGTATAATACTCGTAGCTATATAATTTTTCGCGATAGCCCAGAGTTTTATGAATTAGCATTCACCTGTGTACCCAAAGTATACATTTTAAACTTGTAAGACCGATGTAACTTATGGGCAGAAGTGCAGAAAATATGGATACGAGGAGTAACAGCAGCCATAACATCTTCTTCTTCTTCAGGCTATATTGTGTAGTCCACTGGTGGATATAGCCCTCCCCTAATGAACACTGCCGGCAGATGCTGGATGCGGCAACCCATAACATATCATGAATAAAATACCTTGCCTTACATATATAAAACAACACACGACATAGTGTAGTGTAATTAACTGTAGAGTAATTTTGTCATATTAAAATCGATAACGCATAGATTCTGCCGCACACAATCACACTCTCAAACACAAGACTCAAACACTCGCGCACACACCCACACACTCTCACATTCACACTCTAACACCCTCTCTCTTACACACACACACACACTCAAATTCACACTCACACTCTAACAAACACTCCCTCTCTCTCTCACACACACACATACACCCTTACACTCTTCATCGTCTCACAATTAGGCACTTAGCTAGGCTAATTACTGAAACTATCCTGTATGTAATGTTGCGCTATGTTATGTTGGTTTGCAATGTTTCATAAAAAATCGCTTTCTAAAAACTGCTTTTGTCAACCTCTTCTAGCTCTGTTCATTCTTACCCAACTCGCAGTAAAATCTATTATCAGGTCTATGTACAAATTATGACGATAGGTCATAATTACAAATATATTTTTCATTATCTGAAATCGAAATTATAAAATTTCGATTTCAGATAATGGAAAATATATTTGTAATCGTTACCCAACCATTTTTTTTCCGCTACGATAAGGAAATTCTCCTCTGATTTCCTAATATTAAGTGAAATAACCAATTCAGTGTTCAGACTTAAGTACTGCGTACCTAAGTACGTACGGACTACGTACACAGGTGCTTTCCTTTCGTTCATACTTATCTGGATCATACTGTACAGTCGACAGCACGTCAACCTTTACATGTTTGCACTCTACTCAGTTACCTTAAAGCGACTTTGCAAAAAAATGTAAAGGCAGAACTTGGGCAGACCTGAGCCAAGTTTAATTAAATTTGTAAATTTATATGTGTCTATTGTCATGTCGATTCAGTAAGATCGTCGATCACTTCGTTGGTCACTTCGTCGGTCACCTCGTCGTTCACCTCACACTCACTTATGAGTAACCTTAATTTTACCTTCAGAACCCAAAAATATGAGAAAATAGAAAAAATATGAAAGAAACATTCCTTGCATAGGGGTGGACACTAATATTGTTTCAGTCGAAGTCGTAGGCTATAATTTGTTTCGCATATTTTGGCAAAACGATGCTATAAAAAAATCTTACAAACATGTTGCGTTGTCTAAAATTGTACAGTCTAAGTATTTCCTAGCCTAAATCTGTTGAAATGTATAAAAAAGATTATATCATTGGCAGTATACAGTGTATCCAAGTCGCTGGCATAAGAAGCAATTCTCGTGGGGTTACCATACGAGTAAAATAAAAATGCCACGATTACTGATTTATTCGCTTGCAGGTCGTTCAGTGATTTGTATTCTTTAAAAATATAAGCAATACATTCCTTACATAATAATATCGAGCCTACTAGTGCGTACATTACAAAAAAAAAACGATGACATCTGAACTAATGTTAATCTGAACTAATTAAACGTTGCGGGTTCGAATCCCGGCATGGGTGAAATTTTTAGCCTCTAAATAGGTTTTTAATTAAACGTCACGCACAAGTGAGTGTGATGTGAGCTCACGATCGAATTAACCCTTTCATGGGTACACGAACTTCTTGCCAATGCCAATATAGTAAAATAGCTGGTGCCCGCGACTTTGTCTGCGCAGGATTAGTTCAGAACGCGTTGGCGGCATATCAAGTAGCCTTTGTCTCAATTCAGATCTTTGTCTATCTGTACAGTATTCATGTAATTTCATTCAGCCATTATAGTCTAATTGAGTACTAACAATCATCTATACTACTTGAAAAACATTGCCATATGCAATATTATATAATAATCAGTGGTCGGAGTAGGTATATTGAATTAAGGTCACTGACATCAAACGTATATGTTAATATGGATACGCCTCCGAGTTTCCGGATTATTATGATAAAAATACCGAAACATCGAAATTATTACATGAAACTAGTTAAAAATGTATCAATACTCTCAACGCTATGCTGCTAGTGGCGTAGATGACCAGAATTTAATAGTAAAAAATGACTGGTGAGTAAAAACCTTGTTGTAGTAAAAGTGTTGGAGTAAAAGCCTAAGCATGTATAAAATGATATAATAATAATATTCATTTCAACACACGACATCCGGCAAACAGGGTCTTTTGTCCTCTTATCTCTATGCTCAACGCATCTGACCAATTAGAATCAAGTATCCAGGATGACTCATTGACTGTTTGTTCGAAAACATTGCGCTCGCACCGACATCCAGACCAAGTGGCTCACTCACTTATTTCGGTTCGTGGAGTGCGCTTATTTTATGTGTTGTGAATATCTTGACTTGACCCTGGCTTGTTTACTGTCTTCTGAAATCTACTTAAAACGACGAATTTGGCTTATAACTACGGACATCGATTTATTACTCTTGGATTGGGCCCATTTGAAGTTGTTTTTGTACGGGTAAGTTTTAATTATTTTCACTATTTAAGAAGGTTTTAGAACTTGGAAACAGTTAAAAAAATCACTTTATAGCAATCATCACAGCGCATGAGAGTCCGGTTTACCAAATTTTTGGAAACTCCGGTACATTCCGGAAGAAAACAAGAAAACAACAGAAAACAAAAAAACAAGTATCTAAAATCAATATACCTACTCCGACCACTGATAATAATAGACAGAATATTCTTTCGATTTAAGAGACTTAAATAACAACATAGTACACTACAATTATTCCTTAATCATTAATCTTATTTCCTCCAGCAACTTTCCGTCGTAAGGTTGTCTGGAAGAAATTGCTTTTAGCAATAAGGCCGCCAATTGTACTTTGTATCATTACATGTTTTATAATATGTGCTCTGGTGTACAATAAAGAATATTCTTATCTTATCTTACAATTGGCGGCCTTATTATAGTAGGATTATCAATGCTTAATATTAATAATATTTTCGCCTTTACTTAAAGGTTTAATATCCCCAAATAATTACTTGCATAAGATGAAAATGCAAAATTAGATAAATCGACTTCAAAAAAAGACTAACGAAGAAGGAGGAATAGTGGAAGTCAGTAATTTTTTTCGATTGAATTTGCATAAATCCTAGAGTTTGCGAGCGGTGCTGAGAGCGAAAATTAAAGCACTCTAACTACCTGTTAATTGACAAATATTTTTGAAAAAAAGATCATATTTTAATCAAAACTGTTGTTATACGGATTTTACTCATTTATTACTCGTTTTGGCACTTTTCCAGGTGCCGTGGTCTCGGATGACTGAGGTGACAGGCTCTTTTTGAAAGCATTAACTGTCAGTTTACTACCCTCGGCAAAAATTATTTTAGTAATTATTTTGCCGTTGTCCGCGAAAGGGTTATTTGACAGATGTAATAGAGTCGAGAATCGAACTCCCTTTGTTTTAAACGTAACTTCATAGAAATAAGGGTCAATATCCCACCTGCACTACTAGTTCACTTCACCGCCGTAGCGCTGTGGTAGCTTAATTTACTGGATACGAATTCGATCGAACTCACGAGCGAAGGGCGCTAGTGAATAGCACGGCTGATTAGTGAGTGAATGCTGCTAAATTAGACGAATTGTCTGCGAACTACAATTCATGGTTGACTATGTCATTTAGATTTGCATGGCAAAGTCGATTAAACCACAGATTATCAAATAATTCCTTAAAATTGGTAGAGTTATTTCGATATCAATCGATATCAACCCTTGTATGTCCCCACTGCTGGGGCACGGGTCTCTACCTGCATGACAGGAAGGTTAGGCCATACTCCACCACGGGGGCCAAGTCCGGGTTGGCGGAGGATTGTAAGACAGTGGCGGGCCTTAACGTCAGAAGTTATCAAGCCGCCCATAAGGCCTCTGACATGGCTTAACGACTGCCATTACATGACAGCTGGCACCAACGGCTTAACGTGCCATGCGAAGCACGGAAGCGCTCGGAAAAAATGCCCCTAGCGGTAGTCACGGGACGGTCACCCATCCTGCACCTGACCGCGCCTGTTGTAGCTTAACTCAAGTGATTGATTCCAATTACTCGGTTCGGCTAGGCCACGAGGGCTTCGTGTCAAAGTCATTTCGCTGGGGTCCAATAGCAAACACTGACACGATATTTTTACACACTAGTAAACTTTCCTGTACTTAGAGTTAATATTATTACAGTTTGTCAAATTAAATAGACTATTCTCGAATAAATTCTCTGGTGCAATTGAAAAATATGTGCTCCACATCGCCCTTCTCAAAGCGGACTGTACTTCGTAGCTATGTCTAAATGACAGCATCACTGCTCAGATTAAATAAACTATTTTAGATTAAAACTTCGGTGCAGTTGAAAAATATGTGCTCCACATCGCCCTTCTCAAAGCGGACTGTACTTCGTAGCTATGTCCAAATATCAGCATCACTGCTCAGATTAAATAGACTATTTTAGATTAAAACTTCGGTGCAGTTGAAAAATATGTGCTCCACATCGCCCTTCTCAAAGCGGACTGTACTTCGTAGCTATGTCCAAATGTCAGCATCACTGCTCAGATTAAGTAGACTATTTTAGATTAAAACTTAGGTGCAGTTGAAAACTATGTGCTCCACATCGCCCTTCTCAAAGCGGACTATACTTTGTAGCTATGTCCAAATGTCAGCATCACTGCTCAGATTAAATAGACTATTTTAAGATTAAAACTTCGGTGCAGTTGAAAAATATGTGCTCCACATCGCCCTTCTCAAAGCGGACTGTACTTCGTAGCTATGTCCAAATATCAGCATCACTGCTCAGATTAAGTAGACTATTTTAGATTAAAACTTAGGTGCTGTTGAAAAATATGTGCTCCACATCGCCCTTCTCAAAGCGGACTGTACTTCGTAGGTATGTCCAAATGTCAGCATCACTGCTCAGATTAAATAGACTATTTTAGATTAAAACTTAGGTGCAGTTGAAAAATATGTGCTCCACATCGCCCTTCTCAAAGCGGTTTGTACTTTATAGGTATGTCCAAATGTCAGCATCACTGCAGCCATTATGAAAAGTGTCAAATTAAGCTACCATTACGTACGAGTCCGGGACCAGCTGAAATGAATCTCATTAAAGCGTCCACGAGCGTAGCATCAAAAGTGACCACCTTGTTACAGTTTAAATAGGGTAACAACTCGATCAAAGTAGATTTTCCAAGCTCTGCCACTTTTCACTTGACTGTAGGTCAAAAATCTACCACATAAAGATACCGAAATGTTGTTTTTAACTATTCTGCATCCACTTTTGATGCTACGCTCGTGGACGCTTTAATGAGATTCGGTTCTCTGCCTTTTTGAAGAAACATTTTCGGCCGATTATTATTTGGCAACTAACGTTTCAAATAATATTATTTTGCGGAATAATCATTTGCCAACTATTCTTATATTTTTTTTGATTTCCCAACCTCGTAGTTGCCAACTATTTGTTTGGTTTGCTTTTTATAATGAAATCTTTCAAAATGCCAACTAGCGTAGCGTATATTTAAGTAGCGTATATTTTACGCGTAATATTCATTCGGTCGGCCAAAATTTTTCTGCAAAAAGGCAGAGAACCTTCGGTCTTACATGTTCAACCTAACACGCTCCTTCGCGCTCCGCTACGCTACGCGCTTCGTCGCACCTATATTTTTGTCGCAGATTGAGTCTCGTCGGCCACCCCTCTAGCCAGTAATATTTACATTCCCAGTAATATTTTTCTTAAATTAAAAATGCAAATAATTTTTTTTTATCATAAAATCAATAAAAATTCCACCCATGCCGGGATTCGAACCCGCGACCTCTGGCTATGCGTGCCAGCGCTCTTTCAAACTGAGCTAATGGGCGACTCACCGGCATCAGTGAAATTTCGAACCTCTTTACAATATTCTCTGTATTACGTTCAAGCAGCGACATCTGGCTGAAATAAATTGTATCACTTACAGTCCCGACTACCTACTGTGCAGTTAGGTTTTTACATCGGAATGATATCGCTGTACCCACATGATTAGGTATATTCTTTTTAATGCACTAACCCGTGCTAAGGACAATTTTGAAAACCTATTCAGAGGCTAAAAATTCCACCTAAGCCGGGATTCGAAACCGCGACCTCTGGCTATCCGTGCCAGCGCTCCTTCCAACTGAGCTAAAGTGATTTACAAATTTGCTAGTATCTGAATCAGAGGTTATTTCACATGCTATTTAGACTGTAATAGGTTATTTAGTCAGTACACGGTCAACTGGCTTTATTGTTATATTTTTAACCTGCCCCAGTCCTAAACTTCCGAGCGGTTACGATTCAATGTCAAATTTGCGCGTTTTGTGTTCTATTCAGTGGTACCAATAGATCAGTAGAATAGCATAAAACAGAATACTCCCACTATTCTTCTTTATGTCGTCTTAGTGACAAAGCTATTGTATTACATTTATAGGGAAGAGCGGGTGATCGTGCTCTTCCACTATAAAGGGAAATTTCCCGCCAGGCAGATCGTATGCCTGGGGACGGCCGGTCCAACTGTTTTTAGTCGGACGTTATATTTATGGTATGTCATTGAAACATTTTGGTTGCGCGATGCAGGAATGTTGGAGTTTGTAGTGCGCGCGCAGAGTTGACATGTGCTCGCCACACATTATTATGTATTGTTTATGTATGAATTTATATTTCTTTCAAGGTTTATGTAGTTTATTCTTTTCATTATTGGAATTTTTATATATTTGGGTAGATATATATATATCTTGGTAGGATTTTGTTATCTGTGTAAGTGTATTAGGTATGTGCCTAGTGTATGTTGTGCACGTGCATAGACCCGTTTCACATCTCCACTCCGACTGCCCAAGGTTTACTAGAAGAAATCTCTTACAGAGATAAGCTCGCCTTTGTACATGTATTTTCTGCGGTGGTAGTGGAGCGGTGTAGAACACCGGCATCTCAATCGGGAGGTCGTGGGTTCGAACCCCGGCATGTACCAATGACTTTGTTTTCTATATTATGTACATTTGTGAAATTATAGTAGCAATACTACTCGCTGACGGTGAAGGAAAACATCGTAAGTAAACCCTTGTGCCTGAGGTGTTAGCGTACCTCAGCGCTTGCTACGTACTATTACGGCAACTATGAGGCTAAGTGCGGAAATCTCAGGTCTAACTATGTATTTTCTTGCACTGTATTTCTTTTTTGTGTTTTCCATGTGCAATAAAGTATAAAGTAAGTAAGTAAAGCTATTGCTGTCGCCCTATAAAGCTTGGAAGATAACTTGACTAAAAATCTGCACTTTCTCATCCCAAGTGGTTTTTTTAATAATTTGCTAATTTGACTAAAATCCGAGCAATCATAAGTCATATCCCACGTGACAGGAGATTTTTAGATATTAAAAGATTAATTTAATGACCTCGGTATTTTTTCTGCTGTTCTACTGCTTTCGTGGCAGTCCGTTTCGTTCTTTTATAGAGAACTTGTACAAAGATAAAGAGGACACTCAAATTGTCGAAACATAAAAGGAACAAGTAGTCACCTACTTGTTCACTTTGTGTTTCCGTCAACAAGTAGGTGACTACTTGATCGTAAGCAAAATACATGAATTCTATCATTTTTTTTTAAATGATAGAATTCAAGAAGATAAAAAAATGGTGTAAAGAGGTTTGCACCGTCACAGAGAGATAATTCATTTCTATACCTACCTTCAACGTTAACTTACCTCCTTGACAATAGAATGGTGCTCCAAGTAGACGAAGCTATGACATTTGAGCGGCGTGGAGTCGTCGAAGTGCTCCGGGACGCAGGTGACGTTGGTCGCGTTACTGAAGGGGGCGAAGCGGTGGCATCTGTCCGCGATGCCATTCTCGTGAGGTATGGTGAAGTTGTCGCTCGCTGGGTCCTCGCCGCACTCCGGAATCGAGCATCTGGAAGGAAAAGGGCGGTGATTCGAGTGCCCAGAGGGAAAGATAGATTCAATATTTCAGCCGCACTCAGGACATCTGAGTATCCACACATTATTATATTCTTTTAAGGGCTGATTTTTCAATCTTTGGATAAAGCTTATTCGTCGAATAATATATTTATTTATTTACCTATTTATTTATTATCTATGGAAAACCAACAGCTGATAAACAACATATAAAACTTATAACCTAGTTAGTGAGCCATTTACAGGTTTTCATCTATAGAATTAAACATATTAATATTAAACAACCAATTCAAAAATGTGTTCTAATTGCCTTTCTTTTGTTGTTTCACGGTGACATTTTTATATTATTGTGTATTACTCTATTAGACGGATAAGTTTTATCCGAGGATTGAAAAATCAGCTCTTAATGCACTAACCCGTGCTAAGGACAATTTTAAAAACCTATTTGGAGGCTAAAAATTCCACCCATGCCGGGATTCGCACCCGCGACCTCTGGCTATCCGTGCCAGAGCCAGAGGTCGCGGGTTCGAATCCCGGCATTGGTAGAATTTTTAGCCTCTAAATAGGTTTTTGAATTTGAATTGTTTTTTTATTTGTTTTGTAGGTCGTCTCATTTCCTTAAGCAACTTTCCGTCATGATTGTCTGGAAAAAATCGTTTTTAACAATGAGGCCGCCAATTTTTCTCTGTATATTCGCATGTTTTGTAACATGTGCTGTGCCTCAAATAAAGAATACTCTTATCTTAATGTGTAAATAACAAATTCATTCATGTTTTTGCAGAATAGCAGCGCCTATCAGACCTAAACAAACACACGTGTATGAAGTTTGTACCTACTTATAGTTGAGTTTTAGAACGATAACATAAATGTTGACGCCTGCGTTGAATAATATTTGTGTGTTCAGCAATGTTAATTTGAATAATCGGCCTTCGATTACTTAATACATGTACGGGGATACACTGAGTTCTGATAAATGACACGAACGGATTTTAGGTATTTCTAACTTAACCTCCAACTCTATTTTTGTATATACACATAAATGTTATGTTTCTGTACTATATAGATATAGGTAACCTCACGCCTGTATCCCAGAGGGGTAGGCAGAGACCAGGGGCTGCCACTTGCCACGATCCTGACAGATCACCTTCGCTTCATCAACGCGTTGAACGTTGCAACGTTCATATGTCGTTGTATGCACGCGCGCCGGTGCCGGGTACTTTTGTACAGTGAAGGAACGTAAAAGGTATGTGGCAGCGTAGGAAGCGCTTGTGGCCTAGTGAAACCGAGTGATTGGAATCAATTGCTCGAGTTAACCCACAACAGACGCGGTCAGGTGCAGGATGGGTGACCGTCCTGTGACTACCGCTAGTGGCATTTTTTCTGAGCGCTTCCGTGACCCGTGCCCCAGTAGTGAGGACATACAAGGGTTGATTTTGATTATTAATGTCGAAGATTATGAAGATGTGTGGAAATTGTTACCCAAGCACACAATAACACCTGAACGAAGTTACATTATGACTTGGCATACTACATAGACAAAGTTCAGAATTGAGACAATTGTTCCTTTCAAAGTTGTAGTATAATGTAGAGAATTCATTTAAATAAAACTCATGAATAGATTCCTTTATATTTAAAAGTGAATTCAAAGGGAAATAAAAAGTTCTGTAAATGTTGTTTTAATCTTATAATTTCTAGACATAAAATTGTAACATATGGGACGTCACACTAGGTTGAGGATCTTATAATTGTGATCAACATTGACAAGGACTGATTGACAAGGTGTAAAAAACTCACGAAATTAGTGTGACGTACTTTAAGGACTGACGATCTGCGAAAAACTGCAGGCAGATGCTGGATGCGGCAAGCTGAAGACAGGGCGCTATGGCGCTCATAGGGGAGGGCTATGTAAAGCAGTGGTCTAGTATAGCCTGACGACGACTACTTTAAGGACTCGGCAATATATTCGATAATCCCAGGATAAGAATTTTTCTACGTTAAAAAAGTATTTTCTATATCTGTGTACATAATGCGTGTGTATTCTATTCTATGTAAGTATTACTCTGCAGTGTAATTTCGCAGTGTAAGATATGCCGAAAGCCAACTAAAATAATAAAATTTTATATAGAGAATGAGACAGTGGCCTCATTCCCTGCAAGCCCGGATAAATTCAAACAAAACTATTGCTAAATGTTCCAGCTAACAGTTTCAATAAAACGAGGAAGATAAAAAAAATCTGTGTACATAATGCGTGTGTATTCTATTCTATGTAAGTATTACTCTGCAGTGTAATTTCACCAAACTGCTATTCCCAACCCGCATGCCCAGCGCGGGGATTATGGGCATTACCCCCCAAATGATGGCCCAACCTTGCACTATGGCGCGCATTAGGGGAGGGCTATGTCTACCAGTGGACTAATATAGCCTGTAGAAGAAGATTACTCTGCATAGAAGTATTCTATTCTTTATGGTATTGCCCATGGTTATACCGTACTGTACTTTGTGACGCTCGCGGGATAGCACCAGCATAGATAGTACGATGACGCGAACACGTTTTGTACCCATGAAATGTCAGATTATGACAACTAATGTACTGGAAAGTCGCGACTTTTGACGGTAAAAGGCGCGACTGGCGTCGTTGTACTAACCAGCACTGAATGAAAATCAGCGCCGAAGACTTGTCCGCCAGCATATTGCTGAGTCAGTTGCCCTTTATAGCAGCAGTTATCGTTATCGTTCGTTATCGACCCTTGTATGTCCCCACGGCACGGGTCTCTTTCTGCATCGCAGGAAGGTTAGGCCATACTCCACCACGGGGGCCAAGTCCGGGTTGGTGGAGGATTGTAAAACAGTGGCGGGCCTTACTGTCAGAAGTTATCAAGCCGCCCATCAGGCCTCTGACATGGCTTAACGACTGCCATTATATGACAGCCGGCACGAACGGCTTAACGTGCCTTGCGAAGCACATAGCAGCAGTTGTACTTTCGTTTTCTTTTCTATTTTATAAATGTTATCTAGTAATAAGTTTATTTTATTATTGTGCGTTTTGTAACCGTTTCTATAATAAATGTTTTTTTCTTCTACTCCTTCTTCTTTGCACCGACTAACCGTCTCTTATTTGCTTCAGCAACTTTCCATCGTAGGTTGTCTGGAAGAAATTGCTTTAAGCAATAAGGCCGCCAGTTGTACTTCGTATCTTTACATGTTTTACAATATGTGCCCTGGTGTACAATAAAGAATATTCTTATCTTATCTTATCTTATGTAATCTTCACATCTATTTAGTTAATCATCTAGAGACTTGTCGTAAGTCGCCCTTAATCATTTTTACTTTTACAAATCCCGTGTATAATTTATTTGACTTTTGCAGTGCCCCAAAAAGGCTTCGTCCGATGATGTTTAAATCAATCACAAAAGACGAAACACAACCGGAGCCATGCGAATGAGATCAATTGTTGAACAATAATAAGTTAAGTTAGACCATACGTGGAGCGAATCTGTTGGTTCTCTGCAGTTTGATACTCGCATTTAATTGGGTTACAATATGAGTTATTTTAGGGTGACAACTATTCGTACTGTACTTATGAGGTTTTACAATGCAAGGTCAATAGTGAGTTCGGAAGCGGCAATAATTTGGTGGAATTGCCCGTATTTTACACGTGGCACAGAAAACCTTTTCGATTTAGAATTTATGAATTTAGCATTTGCATGTTCGTTAGGTTTACTGTGCTTTTGACGATACAAAGGTCACATACACAGTTGACCATAACTTTTTACCCCATTACCGCGCCGTCCAAAAGGAGAGTATTGTGTTGCATGTATGTATGTATGTATGTATGTATGTATGTATGTATGTATGTATGTATGTATGTATGTATGTATGTATGTATGTATGTATGTATGTATGTATGTATGTATGTATGTATGTATGTATGTATGTATGTATGTATGTATGTATGTATGTATGTATGTATGTATGTATGTATGTATGTATGTATACATACGTATATGTCCGATTCTATCCGATGATTATTCTATGGTCCCTCAAACCGTCTTACCAATGGCTAGATTTAGACAAATTTAATAAGTTTTCGATCGATTCATCGATCGAAAACATGTGAATATCATATTGTAATATAAAATCTACCTATACCTCATACAAAAATAATAAAGTATCGAGGTAGGTACTAGCATATATTTTCTGCGGCAGTACGTTGTAAAGTCTAACAGAATGGACCATGAAGAAGTCACCGTAAACTGCAGTATTGTGAGCAGGGATTTTATTAATGCTCTCGGCAACAAGCAAATTATTTTTAATACGTTATGTGGGTTCCTGCATGTAAAATAATAAAATTTATACGATTTACACAAAGCTGTGTTTATTTTAAAACTGTAAATTATAATGACAACTGTTAGAGGCCTAATGGGTGACAACTTCTGCCACTAAGGCCAACCACTGTCTTACAATCCTCCTCCAAGCCGGATTTGGCCCCCGTGGTGGAGTAACCTTCCTGCGATGCAGGTAAACACCCGTGCCCCAGCAGTGGGAACATATAACGGTTATATTCTTTTTAATGCAATAACAAGACACTAGTCCGTATTAAGTACAATTTTAAAAAACCTATTTAGAGGCTAACAATTCCACCCACGCCGGAACTCGAGCCCGCGACCTCTGGCTAACCGTGCCAGCGCTTTCTCAACCGAGCCAATGGGCTACCACCGACATCAAAATAATGGGTTGGTAAAAATTACACCTGTATTGTTCCAAGGGAAGAGAAGTAGTGTGCCAAAAGTAAAAAAAAAAATTAAAGTCGTTGATGTCTTCTTCTTCTTCTTCAGGCTATATTAGTCCATTGCTAGACATAACCCTCTCTTAATGAGCGCCATAGCGCCCTGTATTCAGCTTGCTGCATCCAGCATCTGCCGGCAGTTTTTCGCAGATCGTCATCCCACCTGGTCGGAGGGCGTCCTACACTACATACATAGGTACTACGAGACGGTGACGTAATTAAACATTTTTATTTTTAATCTTATTCAGAACAGAACGAATTGAAATGACAAAAATGGCGTTCAAAGGTACACCATTACAACATTTCGACTGTACCTGCCTCGTTGGTCTATTTACTACAGTGAAGAACTAATTATTCACTATTTTGCCAATAACTCGTTTTTTAATCTAATCGCAAAGGTGTTTCCGCCCAAGGCTTTTGCTGGTGCCTCTTGTAAAAGACACTATGTTGTAGCTGCACTATATAAGCTATACGTATTTGCCGACAATTTAAAAATACATTGCAAGTTCTATGAAATCTCGGCAATGGAATCATGGAATCTTATCATACTTTAGAATATACTCGTACCTCGGGCTCTAGAGTAGAGAGGCTTCGGTTTTCGCTGAAAGCACACGAGTGTAATAAAAATACATGTCACAGTTGTAAAGATTTCTCATGTTCATTTTCATAAAACAAGTTATGTTTTTTTTCCATTGGCGGCGCAAGTCAGCACCCCGAAGCGCCTTAACCCGTATCTCCTGCTCAAGTCTTTCAGAAAAAAAACACACTAAATAATAGTTTTCTAATGCACTAAATACATATTATTAAAATTTTGCTTCCTCAAGCAAAATTGGGACGTCCCTTACCGGCCCTTCCACACACATTCGCAATGTATATTTGTTTCGTCAATCTTTCTTCCTTCATCCTTATACCGATGACTAATGATTTTTATTTTTATTCTTTATTGCACTAATAACATGAGTAAATGTACAAGGGCGTGCTTAATGGGAGGGTAGTGCAGGATCAGAAGGTGAAATACAATAAGAAAGTTACATAAACATGAGTCGTCAGGCTATACTAGTCCACTACTGGACATAGCCCACCCCTAAAGAGGGCCACGTTGTGCTATCATAGGGGGTAATGCCCATAATCCCCACGCTGGGCATGCGGGTTGGGGATCGCAGTTCGGTGGAATTGTACTGCAGGGGGCGCTGCTGCCCACCCCCCGGTTTGTGTCCCTTAGTCGCCTTTTACGACACCCGCGGGAAGAATTGGGTTGGTGCTATTCTCTAGGCCGACACCACACAGCAGGAACATACATAAACATAGGGAGATACATTGACTTAAACCTACAGGGGCAAGCGGGGTTGATTTCGTTTTCTAAGTTACGAGTATATCCATTTGTGAAGTTATAGGAGCAATACTACTCGCAAAAGTGAATCAAAACATCGTGAGGAAACCCTAGTGTCTGAAGTGTTTACATAGCTCAGCGTTTGCTGCGTACAATGGTTAATGGCCCAACTGTGAGGCTAAGTGCGGAAATCTCAGGTCTAACTTCGATATCAACCTACTGAGGCACGGGTCTCTTCCTGTATCGAAAGAAGGTTAGGCCATACTCCACCACGTGGGCCAAGTCCGGGTTGGTGGAGGATCGTAAGACAGTAGCATTACTGTCAGAAGTTATCGAACCGCCCATAAGGCCTCTGACGTGGCTTAACGACTGCCATTACATGACAGCCGGCACCAACGGCTTAGCGTGCATTGCGTAGCACGGAAGCGCTCGGAAAAATGCCACTAGCGGTAGTCACGGGTCACCCATCCTGCACCTTGACGCGTCTGTTGTTGCTTAACTCAAGTGATTGATTCCAATCACTCGGTTCGACTAGGCTACGAGGGCTTCTAACTTACTTACACCCAAATACCACGCTTCCACGGAATCAAACCCACGTCCAGTAATAGTAAATAAACGTATACCCGCTAGGCCTACTAGGCAGTAGTCTTTAATTAATTCAACGTTCCGCGGAAGTAGACCAACGTGACCATCACCCATAACATCACATCACGTTTTTTTGTGACGATCTTAATTCACCTTTATCGCATAAACAATAAGAGCTATGCAACATTCAATCGTGTGTGAGGTACAGTTGAGAGTTTATCAATGTTTATAATTTTTTTGCAACCTCATAAGGAATCTTAATTAGTAGAGTAAATTTTAAAAGCCTATTTAGAGGCTACGAATTCCATCCATGCCGGGACTCGAACCCGAATTTAGTAACGTTTTTTTAAATGTAGTTAATGTTTTTGAAGGTTGTCTTGGAATGTACAAGCGTGTATTGTATACTGGCTAGGTAGCTGTTGGTGAGTTGATAAAAAACCTATTTAGAGGCTAAAAATTCCACCCATGCCGGGATTCGAACCCGCGACCTCTGGCTATCCGTGCCAGCGCTCTTTCCAACTGAGCTAATGGGCGCTAATGAGTTGGAAAGAGCGCTGGCACGGATAGCCAGAGGTCGTGGGTTCGAATCCCGGCATGGGTGCAATATTTAGCCTCTAAATAGGTTTTTAAAATTGTCCTTAGCACGGGTTAGTGCATTAAAAAAAATAGTATCATGGTGAGTTGATGTTCATAAAACTTCGTGAAGAAACCTGACTGGGGTATTCAACTACTTCAGCACTTGAAATTGCCAATACGCAGTGGGCACGCTTACTCTCTCTTTCTGAGAGATGGCTTGCGCCCTGCAGTGGGACGCAATAGCATACATAAACAAAACATTGGATAGGTTTACCTAAGAGAGTATTATACTATTTTTATTTTTATGCACTAACCCGTAATACAGAGAATAGTGTAAAGAGGTTCGAAATTTCACTGATGCCGGTGAGTCGCCCATTAGCTCAGTTGGAAAGAGCGCTGGCACGGTTAGCCAGAGGTCGCGGGTTCGAGTCCCGGCATGGCTGGAATTTTTAGCCTCTAAATAGGGGTTTAAAGTTGTCCCTAGCACGGGTTAGTGCAACAAAAGGAATATAGGTTTACCTAGTTATGAAGCAATAATAGCATTGCTTTACATTTGAGAAGGCTATGCGAATTGAAACAACAAATATTAGAGACTATGCTAATACTAGAGACGCGGTTCGAGAAATGTGTGCACCTTCGGTGTAAAAAGGGCTGCTAAAGTCAGACCTGAGATTTCCACACTTCACTTAAATTCTGTTTATCGTACTTCGCCGGTGGGCATGAGTGGTTAAGCTACAAAAAAAATTGACTACAAAAAAATGTTGTGCAATGAAAAACTTAAATACCTAAGTTACTTAAGTAAGTCCATACTAAAGAGCGTGTATAATTGTTAATTTGTAAAATAGCAAAGAGTTTTTCACGTTACAGGCAAGGCCTAGTGTGGAAACCATGAACATCCCAGAAATATTACTTTCCATAATATATTTAATAATAAGTAGGTACTTATTCAAATTTCAGATACTTATTTGTCTCCACTCTCCTTCTATTTAAATTCTTTATGTAAGCTATTGTTAAGTAAAACGGCATCCACAACACAGGCTAAGCCTAGTGTGGGAGCCAACGAACTAACATATTTGCAATTTCTTTTCTGTTAATAAATAATTTTTACTTTTTTTTTACTTAAATAGCCTCATAATTGGGTCGTTTTCGTAGCAAGCGTTGAGGTATGTTAATTCACTAGGGCTTCCTCACGATATTTTCCTTCAGGTTAGAAGGTAGGCCATACTCCACCACAAAAGCCAAGTCCGGGTAGGTGGAGGATTGTAAGACAGTGGCGGGCCTTACTGTCACCGAGTTGTATTGCTACTATTATTTCACAAGTGTACCTAACTTAGAAAACAGTCATTGGTACATGCTGGGATTCGAACTCATGACCTCCAGATTGAGAAGTCGATGTCCTACCGCTTCGCTAACTCCGCTAATAACGTGACTACTATTAATGAAATTTAGATTACATGACACAGATGTCTGGCGGTAACATTAGTTCGTTCACGCGAGTTCTAGGTTCCAGAATAAGAATTCAAACTCTATTAATAGAGATCCAAATGAAAAGAGACTCACCGCCGGTTTCACGAACACTAACAGTATGTCCATCTACTGTTAACAGCTGTCAATGAATGAGAAACCCGGGGTGCGAATAAAGATATATATTGTAAATTTTTCGTCTTCACCATCTGGATCTTCCCTTGTGAAATTTATAATATTCATTAAGTCACAATTTCTATGCTACAATGAGGAAATTTTTGATTTTAGTTGGGTTTAATATAAACTGTAGGTATGTAATCATTTCATTTTCGAAATTAGGGTTGTGATAATTTTAACAAAGGACCAGCTGTTACTTATTCTGTAGATTAAATGAAGTTGTTAATGATCTATTCGATGCTAAGGAAACAAGAAAATGTTTCACCATTTTTTTGGTATCCATACCAACCAGATATCATAATGCTTAACCATTTCCTTAGCATCAATACCAACAAGCTATGAAAATGTTTCACCATTTTCTTGGCATCGATACCAACAAGATACAATAATGCTAAACCATTTTCTTAGCATAAATACCAACAAGCTATGAAAATGGTTCACCATTTTCCTAGCTCTTACTTAATTTAGCGATTAGACCTTGTGACTACGTTTTTTACTTTAATTTAAACTACAGAATAACTAACAGCAGGTATAGTCTATTTATTCTTACTTGTCCAATTTAGTAAACAAGATTCTACCCTTAAAGTGTGACTTTTTAGTCCAAAACTGCCATGCCATATTTCCATAAATGAAGTAACCTGGAACACTCTTTTAGATAACACGCTGCCAATTTTATAAACATAGTTCACGAATTTGCGAGAAAATGTCTAGTTTAGGCATCTAATCTCAATTTTAAGGTTAGAATCTTGTTTACTAAATTGAACAAGTAAGAATAAATAGACTGTAGACAAGCCTTTGTTGAATTCTATTTCAAAAAACCTTCTAATTAACATGTAGGTAGTGTTGTAAAACTTTTAATATTTTTTTAATTTAAATTTATAATAATAATAAAACTGGAACGACTTTAACTTTGTGGTTTATTTGTACTGTTTTATATTTATTTATAATAAAAACAGAAAAGTGGATAAAAACGGTATAAGCAGGTAAAAATAGCCAGATCTAGTCAAGAGGTAAAGTAGTAATGCTGAAAATGAGGGAAATCTCGAAAATGTGTGACATAATTTTAAATATTTGAAAGTGATAACATAACATAACATTTCTGGCTCCACACTAGGATACCCTGAGTCGTGGGTACCAGAAACAGCGACATCACAAACATGTAAACATACAAGACCTGGGGTGTTTTTTTTTCTGTCCCCAGCCGGGGATCGAACCCGGGACTTCTCGCATGGTAGGCAGATGCGCTACCGCTGCGCCACAGAGGTCGAGAGATAGAATTAAAGAAATATAAAAAATCGTGTAAAGAGGTTTGCGCCGTTACAAACATCTTAAGATTAACGTATCCAAAACAGTTTTTATATTGTAGCCTTTAAACGTCCCCCTGCAGAGCACATGCCTTCCTTCAGAGAGAGAGAGAGAGAGAGAGAGAGATAGCGACAGTGTATGGGCTTAACTAAGTACCACGCGTGCCCATCGCGGATAGGCAATTTAAAGCGCTGAGCTGAGCTGACACACCACAAACACTCAGGTTCGCTTACGATGTTTTCCTTTAACGTTAGGGAATGGTATTGCTGCTATAAGTTCAGAAATATACATTACTTTAAAAAAAAGCATTGGCCCGCACTGGCCTTTATCGAACCTGGGTCTCACGCTTCCGAGTCCATTGATGTACCTTCTCGGCTACCACCAACACACGTGTGTTTTTATAATATTTTTAGATTATATTTTGTATCTTCTTATTCTTCAGGCTATATTAGTCCACTACTGGACATAGCCCTTCCCTAATGAGCGCCATAGCGCAGGGTTGTGCCATCATTGGGGGGTAGTGCCCATAATCCCCACGCTGGGCATGCGGGTTGGGGATCGCAGTTTGGTGGAATTGTACTGCAGGGGGCGCTGCTGCCCACCCCCTCGTTTGTGTCCCTTAGTCGCCTTTTACGACACCCGCGGGAAGAATTTTAAAATATTTATTATATTATACAATTTATTTTGCTTTTTAATTTCGCATTTGCAATTGTTTGAAATACTTTATTTTATTATCTAATCTGAGTTTGAAATTTTGATATAAGTTTATTTCGGGTTATCACTTATTTTTTTACAGTAATATTTAAGTTATAAACTAACTTTCGACACGATTTTTATGCCTATTTGGGCAACTGACTTTTTAAATGAATTTTTAACATATTTACAATATATACCTTACTTGTGACACAGATTAATAAATTCATTAAGGATTACAGTATAATTATCAATTTTATCGTGACTTACTTATCAAATGTCCGAAGAAACGTAAAATCAGCCTCTTCTGTCGTAATGTGAACGCGTAAGTTGGCTAACCACTACGTGCTGTATGTGTAAATATTAAATGAGATTGATGTACAAAGTACGGAAAATTTATATTTTATGATAAGAAAGTACTTGGTTTTCGTAATTTAAACTATTAAATTATAAATTGAAAGAATGGTTGGTAACAGTCGTTTGGTAATAAGAATCAGTCCGCAAAAACATAGTCTTATTTCGAAACTTTTATTTAAAAAAAAAACAAACCTTTTACATCTTGATACTTAAAATATCTACCTTGCCTGCAAAGATCCTAAATAGAAGCATGTTATATATTTTATAAAACAAACTTTAATCATACCTGTATGCCAAGTCCATAGATTCGAAATTGTAAACAGAAGAATACATTCCCGCCATAAACACTGGCAGCAAAATTAGGCCATAACTGAAGATATTGAACCTGCCAAACGGCCCAAGAATACTCAAAATATTGTCCACTGTCACCTCGTTAACTTTCTTCTCGACATCCATTTTAATTTAGTTTTTTTTAGTCACACACAAAAATATATAAATAATTTTAATATTGACATAAGCTTTTCACTATATTTTTACTTATACTTTGACATTAAAGAAAAAGAAAAACCAAAAACTTCAATATAACAAACGCCAGATAGGCAGTCTCCATGTTCTTTTTTCAAAAACTTTTTCTTCTTAAACCAATAGGCGTGCACTATAACCGGCCAGCAGACCGATTGTATACAAAACCTCGCCGAGGATTAGTTTTATCGATGCAAAGTAGGTATTAACACAAAATATCCAACAGAAGTTAGACTCCGTTGAGAAATCTAAATTCTTCACGCGAACTCAGTCTTTATACTCCAACAATCCAGTACTTATCAAGTCGATCTCAGTAAGATTCGTCACACAAAAATAACAGTCATTCGAGCCCGGGCAATGAAATTCAGCTATTTTTAAGGTGACTTAGTGCATGCGATTTTTTTGTAGTAAAACTGCTCTATTGGCCTCCGATTGTGAACGGAATCGTTGTTCACTGAATTTTCTCGTCGCCTAGTACGCCGATGTAAATGCATGAAACGTAGGCCACCAGTGCTTCAATAGATCGGCGACTCTCGTGTTTCATTACCGATTAAGATTGCACAGGCTCTTTTTACGTAGACTGCACTCAATGGGGAATTCTTCTGATTAGTGCTCCTGAAGTATGAGTGTACTTAGAAGGGATCTAGATTCAGCAGAAGGCCACACGATTTGTTGATTATGATGTTGATTCCGAACAGGCAAGTTGCAATGTAAACGGCTGAACGGAATTGTAGAAAAGCTGGAGCTAGCTCCGTTATATACCGTTTATAAAGCTGGCTTCATCAATAGAGTATGGTTTCTGTGATGATTTCATTTGTTCGCACAATAGTTTCATAGGTGTGGCTAGCCACAGTATTACGAACTGGACTATAAACTGTAAAGTGGATATTGTGTTCAATATATTGTTACCTATGTATGTTACACATTTCTTCTTTGATATTTACTATGATTACTAGCTGCACCTGCGGTTTCGTTTACGTGGGATTTGAATAAAAGTACATTGTTTTGATTATTTTGAATGTGAGTGGAAGGGCTGGTAAGGGAAGTCCCAGGCGGACATACATCGACGAAATAGGGTATGTATTAGCAAAGGGGAAGATAAAAAGTACCCGGAACCGTCGTGCGTGCATGCAACTACTTATGAACGTTGATGAAGCGATGGTGATCTGTCAGGTTGCATGGCAAGTGGCAGTCCCTGGTCTCTGCCTACCCCTCTGGGATACAGGCGTGAGGTTATGTATGTACGCGGGAAACACAGGAAGTTTTGAGAAACTAAAAAACTAACTTCTATGAAAAAAATATTTTTATTAAATCTTTTCAAAGAACTCTCCACCAGCCTCTATTCAAAGTTTTATGCGTCTGAACCAATTTTCAAAACATTTTTTCACCTCTTCCACGGCCTTTTAACGCTGCTAGCACTTCTTCTGACCTAATTTTTTCTGATTTTTTCACAGTAAAAAATGCATTAATCCGATTTTATGTACCTTTTTATTTTTGCTTCTTAGTTTTACCGCGACTTCTGCACACAAAATACTGCTCAAAAGTCAAGTGGACAGGCTCTAAAACGTATTACTTAGGTATTCCAGACTATTTTCCGACTTGTGTGCCGTAGGGAGTGTCTTAGGAGAGATTTCCACGTTTTATCGCGTTGACATGAACCTCGTATTCCGTATTGCACTAGACCACGACATGGGGGTCTAGAGAGGTAGCAGGAAAAACATCGATTGTCGATGTTTTGAATGTTTTTAACTTAGCTCAATAATTTTATATTGAATAGAATAGAATAATCTATTGCTTGAAAGATTATATCCACAATATAATTGTGGATATAATCTTTCAAGCAATAGATTACGTATTTACATACGTATTTTTTATATTTTATAACAGGATACAAAATAGTCTGATTAGAGAAAAATGTGGACTGAAAGAGGATGTAGTGACTAGAATTGAGACAGGAATGTTGCTTTGGTTTGGACATGTGGAGAGGATGAAGGAAGAAAGATTGACGAAACTATATATTGTGAATGTGAGTAGAAGGGCTGGTAAGGGAAGTCCCAGGTGGACATATGTTGACCAAATAAGGGATATATCAACAAAGGGGAGGTGGGAAGTTGCGAGCATTCAACGACATATGAACGTTGAGGAAGCGAAGGTACAACAAAAGTCATCGATTAAAAAAGAATCAAAACAACAAAAGTTTTATCGACAAATGCCATCGCCATCACTAGTTACAGTATTCCAGTGGAAAGTGCTCTTTGCGGGATTGAAACTTTTTGACTCTGAGGGATTGTTATCCGGAAGTAGCCGAGCAGACGTACTTTACCATAGCTTGACACATAAGTCTGTATTGGTTAAGTCCGTTTCATATAGCTACAATTCCTAGTCTATAATATAAAAATGAATCGCAGAATGTGTTGGTAAGAGCAAATCTCGAGAGCAGCTGAACCGATTTCACTGATTATTTTTTTAGAATATTTCTTAAAGTCCCTCGTACTCCTACAGAGAGAAAAATAAAAAAAATTAAAAGTTCGACTGCTAGGCGGCGAAGTTCGCTGGGTCAGCTAGTTTATAATAACTATTCGATGTAGATTGTACCCAAATCCTATTTTAAGTTGTATCCAAATAGTCACCCCTTAATAATAACGGGTTTTGGGCCTGACACTACTTAAGACAGATGATTTATTTATCTAGCTCGGATGCCAGCTCGTTTCCCTACTTAAATGTAGTGTACTAAGCCTTAATTTTATTACACCACCGTACTTATGTATGTTATTAAGTGATCACGTACCTATATTTCAAATGAAAAAAAATGTTTTAGGTTCTATATAAAATTTATTTTTTACTACAATTTAAATATAGTACTTATACGAGTATATAGTCTGTTAGCTTTTAGAATATACCTCGGGCTCTAGAGTAGACTTCGGTTTTCGCCAATTTTCGCCGGTTTTCGTACTGATGATCGAGTTCTGATTTCGAAATTAAGTGTCATGTTAGTTCCGATATTACTATTACACAAATATATCCGATTTTATTCGATAGTAGCCGAGGTATATTCTAAAAGCTAACAGACTATACTAGATTATTTTTGTACTAGAGAGTAGTGGTTAGAGAGGTCAGAAATCGATAATGAGCCGTTTTCAGCACAACTTCGTGCACATACAAGAACAGAGACACGGCTGTCAAATTTAGCTTAGCGCAGATTAATTTTGACAGCCGTATTCCGGTTCTTCTATGGCCACGCCTGTTAGCGCCACCTATGAATTGCTTTGTGAATTTGTACTAAAATCGGCTAATGGTTCATTCGTTACAATAAAGTTAACATGGTAACAATTAGTGAAATGTATAAAATTGTGACGATAATGGGAGTTATTTTATTGTAATATTAATAAAAAACTAATTATTTAAACAAAACATCTAAAGTAATACTAAATTAATAACTAAACTAAAATCTAACATAAAGTAATAAAAATAAATAACTATAATTTACAAATAAAACACTTGCCCCAGGTCGGTGTCCCTCGGCAGGGAGCCCAGAATGCTGGCAACATTGCCCGTTGGATGGCCAGACTTATCCTCTGGCCGAGGTATGCGCCAGCCCTCCGGTCCCCCGTGGCGTCGATGAGGCGCGTCGACAACTCTTTAAAGAGCGAACGCGCCTCGGGGCCCCACGGGCCCAGTGTCAAATGAAGATAATTGAATAATTTCGTACGGATTTCGACAAAAATACGCATATGTATGTGTATCAATTTCATATTTATGTACCGTTTATGTATGTGTATCAACTATAAAATAATATTCTCTTATATTGTTATCTGGCTATCCGTGCCAGCGCTCTTTCCAACTGAGCTAATGGGCGACTCACCTAAAGAGGTTCAAAATTTCACTGATGCCGGTGAGTCGCCCATTAGCTCAGTTGTTAAGAGCGCTGGCACGGATAGCCAGAGGTCGCGGGTTCGAATCCCGGCATGGGTGGAATTTGTAGCCTCTAAATAGGTTTTTAAAATTGTCCTTAGCACGGGTTAGTGCATTAAAAATAAAAATAGTATAATATTGTTTAGTTGCAGTAGTATTTCTTAATGATTCGCGATACTCATACATAGTTATAGTGAGCTTACCCGAGACCACGGCAACTGTAACGCTGCAGAAACGTAGGGAAATAAGATAATTACGTTTTACCTAATAAATAATCGCGATTTGACCCATTTAATATATAACTAACTATTGTTTAGTTGCGCCGACTACCCGTGAATCAGTTTCCGTTTTTTTCTTGTCCGTCAATGGTTGTCTGAAAGAAATTACTTTTAGTAATAAGGCCGCCACATGTACAGTACAGTACTATTGATTAGGATTGCATAAGATAGTTATTTTTTAAGTCTCTTATGCAATCCATGGTGTAATATGCAATAAAGAATATTCTATCTATCTATCTACGCAATTCTTAGGATTTACAATAATCTATCGGTTTCTTTACTGGCGTGCAGTAAAGATGTCAAACCGTCTACCGTGTTCACAAATTCACACATTGCCTTCAATAATTATACTAGAATGGCCTTACGCTTTCAGCATATTCAATAATCGCTGTGCGGTTCCGTAGATTAATCCTACTGAGAGAGGATTGTAGGTTGTAGGTATTATGTCAGTGAACTTATAATACGTGGAGAGTAATTACTGTTCATAGGCAAATACAAATACCTACATTTATTTGTGCCGTTACCCATACAAGGGTTGATATCGATTTGTGATGTTAAGCCACGTTAAGCCGTCAACGCCAGCTGTCATGTTATGACAGTCGTTAAGCCAAGTCAGAGGCCCTATGGGCGGCTTGATAACTTCTGACAGTAAGGCCGATCAATCCTCTACCAACCCAGGATTGACCCCGTGGTGGATTATGGCCTAACCTTCCTGCTATGCAGGAAGCGACCCAGCATTGGGGACATACAAAGGGTTGACTTCATTCAATCAATAATTTATTTGTGAGACATGCGCGTACATAATTAATAAAGTTTCAGCATACTTGGCATGGGTCATACTAAACTAAGCATGTAATCTTAGTTAAGTACTATTTTATTTGTTTGTACATCTACTTCCTTCTCCGATATATTGCTCCAGTACATCCGAAATTTGTCTGTAGGAGATCACTTTTAGTCATAAGACCGCCGTCTGTATTCTTCGTCCCAAGCGCGACAGCATGTACAAATAACTTCGTCTTCTAAGTGAAGTACATTTCTGAAGTTATAGCACTACCACTCGCTAATCGTGAAGGAAAACATGGTGGGGAAACCCTAGTGTCTGTGGTTTTAAAATACCTCAGCGCTTGCTACGTACCTACGATAGCCCAACTACGGGGCTAACTGCGAAAATCTCAGGTCTAACTAAGTCCCACACAAATGACACAAACAACTCAGCACCCGGAGTGTATTTTTATGCTTTTCCCCATAATAAACATAAATCTTAAAATTGTGTATTTCCTCAGAGCGTGCGTCCGCAAACTGCTGCGGGATGAGGTCTGAATAACGTTCCGAAACCTAATTTTTTTCGACTTAAGTCTCGTTACAGAGTTTGCGTTTGAGTTTAGAGCGAGCCTGTTTGTTTGCGGTTAACTTTACTTCGTTATGTGCTCCAGCCTGTTTGTTTTCGGGATTTTCATGTGATAGAGGCGGAGTGAAATGAAATGAGTGCTAGCAGTGCGAAGAAAAATGCTACAAAGAGTTGAGGTAGGACCGATGAACAAGTTTTTGAAAGCGCTCGTGGCCTAGTCGAACCGAGTGATTGGAATCACTTGAGTTAAGCAACAACAGGCGCGGTCAGGTGCTGGATGGGTGACCGTCTCGTAACTACCGCTATAAGCATTTTTTAGCCCTTCCGTCCTTCGCAAGGCACCTTAATCCGTTTGTGCCGGCTGTCGTGTAAAGGCAGTCGTTAAGCCATGTCAGAGACCTTATGGGCGGCTCGATAACTTCTGACAGTAAGGCTCGCCACTGTCTTACAATCTTTCACCAACCCGGACTTGGCCCCCGTGGTGGAGTATGGTCTAACCTTCCTGCAATGCAGGAAGAGACCCGTGCCCCAGCAGTGGGGTCTCTTCCTGCATAATCGATACATACATAACTTCTGAAAGTAAGGCTCGTCACTGTCTTACAATCCTCCACCAACCCGGACTTGGCCCCCGCGGTGAAGTATGGCCTAACCTTCCGAAGAGACGCGTGCCCCAGCAGTGGGGTCTCTTCCTGCATAATCGATAATCAACACATACAGACATATCGATTATTTTTAAAGCGCTTGAATAGTACCTTTCAAACTTTATTCCTATACCAATGTTTCACCTCAGAAGCAAGTACCTAACGCATTATTTCCAGCTGCAGTGCCTTAAGGCACTGCGGGCGAGCCGACGTCTCACATAAAAGTTCAGGACCGTCTAACGGTTATCCGATTGGATATTAGAAGGAGATCTCCTTAATACGGGATTTATGAAGATGGCGAAATGATTCAACTTCGTGCTGGCGTATCGATGCCACGATAACGGCGGAAATATTTATTTACTAGATGGTGCCCGCGACTACGTCTGCACAGGATTAGTATTCCGAGTAGCTTTATTAGCGTGGCGTACAAAAGGTTTCGGCAGCGCACGCCAAAATAGCTCGCAGATGTTAGTTTTTTTTCTACTTACTTGACAGTTAGGGCCATATTTTGGACATCCGTTATGGCCATATTTTGGATATCCTCACAAATTGTAGCCTTTGTGTTATTCTGATGTATAAGCTATATCATTGTAAAGTTTCATTAAAGTCCATTCAGTAGTTTTCACGTGAAAGAGTAACAAACATCCATGCATCCATACTTACAAACTTTCGCGTTTATGCCACTGTGTGGTCAATGTGAAACCATAACTATTGTACGAATAATTTTTTGGCAATAAATATATATTATTTTATAATATTAGTAGGAAGGATAGGATTTATCGTATGGCGTTTACCATTTGTCTTAATGGGGAGATAACTGAGTGCTTAGTGCGAGTTTTTGAACTACTCGATCGCGTTAACGTAAACTCATATTTCTATGGCATCGAGGAAGCGCCACCTAGCGACAAGTATGGAAATTAAAATTGCTGAGTGCGAGTTGTAATGGTTTACGTTGAGAAGTGAACATGTTTACCAGCCAAAACACGAATAAACGCGAGTGCGAGTTGTACTGTGATAGCGTTTTGCCAGTTCGAACGGTTAACTTACTCATACTCACTACTCGATGCTCGATTAACGCGGTAGTAAAGTTATTCGATTGGATCTGTCAAACTCGCACTAAGCACTCTGATTTATTACGTTTCAGATGATGAAGATGATGACAAAAAATACATGGCCAGGGTGGTGTTTTTTTCCGCTGCCTTCAGTACGGCGAAGGCGGCGGCTTTTACTTTCATTTTACATTATACAACAATGTAAAATGAAAGCTACAATGCAGCAAAAATCATGTAAATTGTTTACGTTGAAATAAATTTAATTGAACATTATAATTATGTTCTATTTGTCTATAAGGGCTAAAGTCAAAATTAAACTCTGCAGTTCTTCAAATACGTAGCTGACTTGTCGGTGAAGATTTGAAGTCTTCCTTTCAACCGTTGTACCTGGTTACTGGGCAGTCGCACACTATATATTCGATGGTTTGTTCCGGCTGTCGACATGCGAAGGCCTCAAAGTCACACCCACTCCATTTGTACAGCAACCACAATTACCCGTTCCCGGCGAAAATATAAAATTAGTTTACAGTTTTTTCACTTTCATTCCTTTTCAGCATGCTTTTGTTTAATTTTAATTTCTTAAAATTAAACAAAAAGCGCACATAAGCGACTACGTGTTCGATCTGGAAATCTGATTGTAATAGTGTTTTTTTTTTTTGCTAAGAAACGTATTAACAAACAATAATGGCGACGATTGTGAAGTGGGCGCAGGGTCTTGTGAAAAAACTACGGAAACATTATTCTTGATGTAAATCTCATAGATCAATATTTACGTTAAATAAACAAATAGTAACGTTATTTTTTTTGGCTGTTAATTTATAAAAAAAATAATTTCCGTATGCCTAACACTCATTTTACGTGCACCTCCTGCGGTTGACTGGTAAAAAATGCTTGTAGCATTAAGTCCGCCGCATTGCCTTGTAAACTATACTTTTATACTATTTTTATTTTTAATGCACTAACCCGTGCTAAGGAACAAATTTAAAAACCTATTTAGAGGCTCAATTGGTAGAGCGCTGGCACGGATAGCCAGAGGTTGCGGGTTCGAATCCCGGCATGGGTGAAATTTTTAGCCTCTAAATAGGTTTTTAAACTATACTTTTGTGCAATAAATAAATAAATGAATGAATGAATGAATGAACGAACGAACGAACGAACGAACGAACGAACGAACGAACGAACGAACGAACGAACGAACGAACGAACGAACGAACGAACGAACGAACGAACGAACGAACGAACGAACGAACGAACGAACGAACGAACGAACGAACGAACGAACGAACGAACGAACGAACGAACGAACGAACGAACGAACGAACGAACGAACGAACGAACGAACGAACGAACGAACGAACGAACGAACGAACGAACGAACGAACGAACGAACGAACGAACGAACGAACGAACGAACGAACGAACGAACGAACGAATAAATAAATAAATAAATAAATAAATAAATAAATACAACTTTAAGTACAAAATTAAATTCAAAGATGTGTTTCTCAGCCCCAAGCTGTTTCGTGCGCAGTTCAATTCAAGCTATTACATAGTCCACATAGTTTTATACTGTTGGATTATTATAAATGTAAAAATAGGTTAAATAAGAGAGAAAGTAGAATTAATGCAGTAGAAATGAGGTCCTTGAGAAGTATGTGTAGTGTTACTTTGAATGACAGGATACGCAATAGTCAATTAGAGAACGTTGTAGACTGAAAGAGGATGTAGTGACTAGAGTTGAGAAAGGAATGTTGCATTGGTTTGGACATGTGGAGAGGAGGAATAAGGAAGAAAGATTGACGTAACAAATACGAGTATATATTGCGAATGTGAGTGGAAGGGCTGGTAAGGGACGTCCCAGGCGGACTTACATCGATTAAATAGGGGATATACTATCAAAGGAAAAGATAAAAATTTAAAGATAAAAGTGAAATTGTATCAAATTAAGGCCGTGTTCACACCAAACGTTACCAAGTCAGCTGCTCATTGTGAGACCTAGTGTAAACGTGAAAATGAACGACATTTTTCGTTCACAATGCTGCTGTACGCTGCAGCTTACAATACCCCAATGTTGTGAACAAAACAGTCGGCTTGTATATGTTCACACCATAATGTGCACGCTGAGCGGCTGACTATTTTTTACAAAAAAAGCTCAGTGGCTCGAGTTTGTCGCAGTATGTCTCTGTTGACCTTTAATGACTAGTGACTGGGGTGCTAACTGCATAATATTTTTGATACAAGCCATTCACGACGCTCTTGAGGAAGACGAAGAAAGGAATAAGAGAAAAAATCGGCTACATCGTTACAACTATGAAGTTCTTCTCGTTATAAAAAAATATCACTTCTTCTTCTTCTTCAAGCTATATTAGCCCACTGCTGGACATAGCCCTCCCCTTATGAGCGCCATAGCGCAAGGTTGTGCCATCATTGAGGGGTAATGCCCACACTAGTCACGTTGTAATACGTTTTCATTCCATACGTTTCGCAATCTTCAATAATAGACGCTATTTCCTCCCAAGCCAATCGTCGTAAGTTTCTGTCATTGTATTATTTTAAATTCATATTACAAATGCATTCTCGGGTTCTTCTGCAATAATATTTTCTCTGTCGAAATTCTTGATTGGAGTCCGCCGCCGGCCGGATCCAATACGCTGACGTCCAGCTGCGTAGCCAATCAGCGTACGCGGCGCGTAGTGACGCGCTATATGTCAGCGTCTACGCGTAGTATACCTAATGAACAAATGGAAACATAATCGACGCTATTTCCTCCCAAACCAATCGACGTAGGTTTCTGTTACTGTATTCTTATAAATTCATACTCCAAATACATTCTCGTGTATCTACTTCTACAATATTTTTTCTGTGTTGAACTTAATGAAGTATACGTAACGTCTGTTCCGTGCAAAATTCTTGATTGTAGTCCGCCGCCGGCCGGATCCAATACGCTGACGTTCAGCTGCGTAGCCAATCAGCGTCCACGGCGCGTAGTGACGCGCTATAATAATGTCAGCGTCTACGCAGCATATCGTAATTACGTATTGTCGGTTAGATATGAAGGAAAAAGTTAGTATGTATGAAAATATATATAATAAACTGCGTACGCTCGCTCACTTTCGGCGGCGCAAAGTCACTTTGGTGTGAAATCAGCCTAACTGACGATAAACCTCGATTGTGCTTTTGTTTTGACGTTTCTGGCACTTTATATTTTTTATAAAACCTACCCAATCTGGTAAGAATTCGTGTCAGTGTTTGTTATCGAACTCCTTCGAAACGGCTTCACCGATTTTTAAGATTTTTTTCTGCATATTTTCTAGGTCTGAAAATAGGTTGTAGGCTAATTAATATGGCAAAACAATGTCGGGTTCAGAGTGCTTAGTGCGAGTTTTTTAACTACTCGATCGCGTTAACGTAAACTCATATTTCTATGGCATCGAGGAAGCGCCACCTAGCGACAAGTATGGAAATTAAAATTGCTGAGTGCGAGTTGTAATGGTTTACGTTGAGAAGTGAACACGTTTACCAGCCAAAACACGAATAAACGCGAGTGCGAGTTGTACTGTGACAGCGTTTTGCCAGTTCGAACGGTTAACTTACTCAAACTCACTACTCAATGCTCGATTAACGCCGTAGTAAAGTTATTCGATTGGATCTGTCAAACTCGCACTAAGCACTCTGCTAGTCGTCGTCGCCGTCGTCGTCAGGCTATACTAGTCCACTGCTGGACATAGCCCTCCCCTAAATTCAGGTAGTAATCTTATAAAAGTCGGTGGTATGATGCACTAATAACGTGGAAAACGGGTGTACCATTATCAGTCTCTTCTGCTAAAGAGCTCGTTTCGTGGCATCCCATTGCACAGCGGACAATGTTCGTTGTACTTAAGTCAAAAAATAAAGTTATGTACTTTATTTACTTGCACCATCTTCTGAATTACGTTGACATTTTACAATTCAGGGAAGTGCACAGATATTGTGAGTGTTTGACAGACTAAAGCCCATTAATGTCTGGATACAGTCACCCGTTTTGTAACTAAGTAATGTTCACGGGTACTAAGTTCAATGTACTCTTCAACACTTGAATACCGATTTAATTTCACGCTGTGAATCACTCAACGTCTCACGGAACTTCCTGCCTAACTTGACAAGTGGCCAGCCAACGTTCGCAACAATTTGATAACCCCTCTTACATGCCAAGCACTATCGTAGCATTACCTCTCAATGTACACAATAACAATGGCCATTTCGGCTAGACTTATGGCATTCCTCGGCAGGATTTACGAGGTGAAGGCCCGCGGTTGCAGACATTCCCCCGGACCTCAATTACGGTTTAGGCTAATGCTGTTATTACGGCCACGGAGGCAGGAACTTTATTTTAGCTTCCGAGAGTACCCATCGGCTGTACTAGGTGTCTCAGACGTAGTAGACTTTGATCAAAGAAATCTGATTAAAATCACCCCGGAAAACTAGATTAATCTTCAAACCACAAATCAAACGATTCTATCGTCGTGGTATCTTTGCTCTCGGTCTCTTTCAAGTTGGTAGCGATTATAAAACATAGAACTCATGCAATGTACTGGGTTTAATTCCAGACATTATTGTCTTCTCAATAATTCTTTATGTTATAGTAGCCTTTTTGGCACAAAGTGTACTTTACACTTTTTCTGAACCGCGTTTCAGGCAAGCTTATTATATCTTCAGGGATGTTATTGTAGAAACGTATGCAATGTCCCATGAAGGATATATTAACTTTTGTCGGCCTAAATCTTGTGATCGACTGTTTGTGTATATAATTCTAGTATTTACAATGTGTTGTGTGCGAGAAATTTTAACGCGTGCATTGAATTTAAAACAGCAGAATCACAAAAAGCGTATTACTGACGCTGCGCTCCGTATCATAATTATAAACTCAGACTGAGTGATCTTAAAGGACCACGAAGGTTAAGCAACACAGGGCGCGTTCAGTGCATGGATGAGTAAACCATCTATGACTAATGCTTGTGGCATTTTTCTGAGCGGTTCTGTGCTTCGCAAGGCACGTTAAGTAGTTGGTGCCGGCTGCCGTCGAGTGACGGCAGTCGTTGAGCCAAGTCAAAGGCCTTATTGCGGCTTGAAAACTTCTGACAGTGAGACCAGCCACTAGTCTTGCAAGCCTCCAGCAATCAGGACTTGGCCCCTTGGTGGAGTATGGCCTATACCTTCCTCAGGGAAGAGACCCGTGCCCCTCGGTGGGGACATAATGGGTTGATGATGACATATCATAGTTCCTTAGTTCCTACATAAGTCCACAATGAATTGAAATTCCAACGAAAGGTTATTAACATGAAAATAGATCTGAACTCAATCAATTCATGATTAACAGTACAATAACACATGATCCGCTCGTTCGATCAGTCTTAAATCGTTCATTTATTTAAAATCTGATCCATGAACATAAACGGAAATTACTTAGACTTACGTAAAATTGCTAATTGTGAAGGAAAACATCGTTAGAAATTCTGAGTGTCAGAGGTGTTGACAGAACTCAGCGCTTGAAATTGCTAATTGGCGGTGGGCACGTTTGGTGATTAAACCCACACTCTCTCTCCGAGATAAGGCCTGCACAGGATGTGCCTACCATAGGATGTATAAAGGCTACATGATTATGTATTATTTTATGCTCGAGAATGACTGTAAGCCAGAGAACATACTTCAGTTCATTGGTTGAAGTATAAAACAAAATATCATACTTTTAAAATTAGGTACAATAACTTTTTAAGTGCACAAGATATACAACTATTCTTATTTTTAATGCACTAACCCGTGCTAAATAGGTTTTTTTAAGATATACTTTCGAAATAACTAGGACTCAGAAAAGAGTTTCATTTAGCGTATGACGATTTCATAGTCGGTAACCTTCTTTTAAGACATGGCTGAAAAAAACTCAATTTTAATGGGTACTTTAAAATATAAAAAAAAATTAAAAGCATAGACACCCGGTGACAGCGTCACTTTTCTCATAGTAAACTTGACGTTTCCATACAAAATTTGACAACTCCACCGGGTCAGATCACAGATCAGATAACTTTGTAGCACTATACTTAGTTTTGCAGGTTATTAGACTAGATTGATCGTTGTAAACTTCACTACACAAGCCTAAAATCCACGAAACGGAGACTGGTTCACTGCACCTTTTGTTCAGCTGTCTGGTACCATTCTATACCTATGTGTTTGATCATTATGTGGCATTACATTATAGGTAGTTAGACAGACACGTACGTGCATTGAGTAATTTCGTGCTGATGGCCCTTGATTACAATGAACTCTGACAGAACGTCAAGCTTTGTACGGGAATCGTGGAGTATTGCCGTTGTGTACGACAGGGTTTCTAAAACTTGTGGCTCTACGAACTTATATGTTTCTAAATAACTACCAACTCCTAAACCCGTTTTTTTTTTGTACTCTACCTACATACGTTCCACTGTAGGGGCCCACTCGGAAAGAGAGAGTATGGGATTAGTTTGCCAAAAGGGCTACTATTACATAAAGGATTATTTAGATGACGTAACGACTGGAATTGAATTTAGTACAATGCATGTTCTATGTTTTATAATAATCATATTATGTAAACTTTGTTGATTAGGGAAGTTTGGCGATTTTTGTCTATTTATGCGGATTTTGAGATGGACATCTAGTTTAACTTGTAATGTTCATTTTGGGCAGATTTGTGCTATTTTGAATATGACCTTTTTGATTTGGTTAAATGATTAAAGCGCGTGCCTACCACGGATTGGCAATTTCAAGCACTGAGATTTTTGGACACCGCAGACACAGGTTTCCTCATGATGTTTTCTAATAAAAAATAAAAATTAAATAAATGAACACTGAGCAAACCAGTGTCGCTAATTTTAGTCTTGGAAGGCTCTATAATTTTTTTTGAGAAATCAGAATGTTGGAAAAAGGAAAGTCGGTATAAAAATAGTTCAGATATGTTAGTAAAATCCCTATGAAAAAAAACAGTTATGTAAATCCTGATCAACAGTCATGTTATGTAGAACATACATTACGTAAGTCTTGTCAGGAGCCCCTACCGTTTCGTGTCCCAACTTCGTGACAAGTTCACACACCACACTTTGAGAAACCCTGGAGTAGGCCTACGTAATGTTGGCGCTTCACTCGGCTGTTTGCAGCCGATGACGAAGATTTATACAGGTATATACATACATTGTAGGGGTTACAAAACCACTACCAAAGATTCGTCAAGAACCCCGGCAGTGGATAGTTGACACTTGCCAAATTCACAAATAGGAGTGGACAAGTGAGTCGCCAACTTTAGATATTAATGTTTGTTGGTGTTGAAACTGACGGGTTACTTAAGTACTTTGACCTTACAGCGAGGTCAACGGTGTCGTATTTAGATTTTTACTGTTTAAATCAAAATACTTCACTAAAACAACGACAAAAAACCCGTACATGTAATTCTAATCACTAGTAAAAAGCTTTTACTAGTGATTAGAATTACATATTAATGGAGCAAACACAACTAATACGTAAGTACAGCAGTGACTATGCCGTGAAATAAATTATTTGTAAAAATAATTTATTTCACGGCATAGTCATTGTTAGACATTAAATACTAACCATAGGTAAAATTCTATATTTATTGCTACTAACAAAACACTATGCCATGTTGTCAGTAAATAATAATAAAAAAAATAGTGTGGTATCTAAACTTTGCCTTTCGCATCTACGGAATGAGATGATTTATAAAGCGTCCAGTGGCACCTTTACTCGCAGCCTAGATGGGTGAAGGGATCACTCGGACACTGCAGTGCCTGGGACACTTTTTAGATGGTGTAGGGAATACTGATAAATGTCCATTTATTAAAGGAGTAGTATCGTTACAGTACCTTCAATAAATGGACACTCAGGCTTTCACACAATAAATCAAAACAGACAAAACAAAAGTTGATTCATGACTTTCTATGTATACTAAAAACTAAACTCCGAAATCTTAGTTTTAAACTCGTTATAAGTCGAGATAAACAGCGTAAACAATTGGAAGCAATTAAAACCAGACTAACCAGTTTACAGCTATCATATAGGGTAGCAATTTTTGACGTCAGCAAAATCAAGCATGAATCTTCATCACCCCGCCCGTTTCTAATTAGCAGTTGCACGAAACTTTGCATATGCGTTAAATTTTGTTGGCTAAACATTATATTTACTATACGTTGATGCTCTAGAGAAGATTTTGTTACAGGGACACTTCTCAATATAAACCCTTGTATGTGCCCACTGCTGGGGAACGGGTCTCTTCCTGCATCGCAGGAAGGTTATGCTATACTCGACCACGGGGGCTAAGTCCGGATTGGTGGAGGATTGTAAGACAGTGACGGGCCTTACTGTCAGAAGTTATCAAGCCGCCTATAAGGCCTCTGACATGGCTTATCGACTGTCATTACGTGACAGCCGGCACCAACGGTTTAACGTGCCTTGGGAAGCATGGAAGCGCTTGGAAAAATGCCACTATCGGTAGTCACGGGACGGTTACCCATCCCGCACCTAACCGCGCCTGTTATTGCTTAACTCAAGTGATTGATCTAATCACTCGGTTTGACTAGGCCACGAGCGCTTCGATAGTTAGAAATTGTTTTTTAGTCTGGTGGTGGTCGGGACATAACCCTTTGCAAAACAAATGTCGACATTCTCGTAATTCCCTACAAACACATTTTTTTACTATTTGTAGATATATACAAAACATTATCTAAACTCACGTCTGTATCCCGCAGGGGCGGGCAGATCAAATAGGGATTTTTTTGGCGAAGGGCATGATATAATGTAAGTATCTATCGGCGTGCGCGCCTGCAACGACTAATTACTGTTGATGAAGCGAACGAGGATTTTGTAGACTTCTTACGACTTCTTCTCGTTTGTAAGAGCTTGTCAACAATATTTATAACGGTTTTACATTTTTACCGTATAAAACTGTCTTCAGTTGTGGGCAGGCCGCAGTTTCAATCACACAAAGAGCCTTTACCTTTGGATGCAGCCTGAAAATAGTGATGGGGTCGTTTTACAATATAGATTTTGTACTGGCAGTTTTTCTTCTGCATCTACGTAATAAAATGATTTATGCAGCGTACAGTGGCATCTTCACTAGATTGGTGGAGGGACCACTCGCACGCTGCAGTGCCTGGGACAATGTTTTATATTGTGTAGACTTGCCAAGCACCTATACCATCCTAAGACCTTAGTTAGCCTAGCCCACAGGAAAGACTAGTCAATACATGCGGAGCCAACCAAGCCGCGGGTGTCCTCTGCGACCTTCGGAGAAGGACAAAAATATAATTTTAATTACTTTTAGACGTACAACGACAGACGTGCTTCGCAAGACACGTTAAGCTGTTGGTGTCGGCTGTCATGTAATGGCAGTCGTTAAGCCATGTCAAAGGCATTATGGGCGACTTGATAACTTCTGATAGTAAGGCCCGCCCTACGATCCTCCACCAACCCGGACTTCATCATTCCCATATTTTTGTCGGAAATGGTTCAAACGTACTCACATGGTAAAAAGTAATATTTTTGTCGGAAATGGTACAAATGGACTCACACCCTAAAAAGTCGAGTTTTATTTGCAAAAAATTATTACCAACTATTGAGTAGTGCCCTCATGGATAGCCCAATAATTAGACACTGGGACTCGCTTTTGTGCAAACCAAAGTATAATTTTGGAGTTGAACTTAAAAATTAAAATTTTAATTTCAACTCCAAAATGTTTAAAAATTTTAAATTTTTAAATTTAATTAAATATTTTGTAATTTATGTATGGCTCTCACTAACATATTTAGTTTTATACTGAGTGTCATTTACTAACTACCTATGGATATTTATCCGAAATAAAGAAATACAATACAATAACATAATCTTGTCTACCGCAGTTTATCGACTTTCCCATGGGAATAAGATATTTTCCCGCAGTAAAACGTAGCTTGTGTGTTATTATAATCCAGGGTGTATTACTCTATATTAAATTTTATTAAAACCGCTCCAGCCGTTTAGACGTGAAGAATTACTGAAGAAGATCATACAGACCCACAAACTTTCGCCTTTATAATATTCGTTTGATGTGAAGTGTGATGTGATGTGGTATAGTGTGATGTGATGATATACATATATAGTATGAATCAATGGGCTGTGATAGTGTGATTCTGTCAATAGTCAGTCTGGACATGGTTGACAATCGATACGGAATTTTTAGCCTCCAAATAGGTTTTATAAAATCGATACGTCATCAGGTTTACCATCAGCACAGCCCTAAGGTGGCGATTTAGAGAAGTGCAATATTTTTGGCCCCTCGAGACGCGACCCCTCGTCGCCTAACAAAAGGAGCGACTGCGCCGGAACCATGGCTTTGTTCAGACTTTTTACTTCTCCAGCCAACTGTCTAGGAGGCAAGATGCTTGGAGGCGGAGTGGTTTTTGCTCTGCTTATTTTAATTAGTATTGGTCTTAGATGACTATGATGATTAGTCTTAGATGGACATGTTCACTTCCATGGTAGAAGCGCTGATTACCATGTGTTTCTCGTCAATTTTATAATCTGTGCCGAAAAGACGGGCTTTTTGAGACTTTCTACTTCTGCCAGCCACGTATTTAAGAGGCAGGCTTGGCAGCAGTGGTTTTTTGTTTTGCTTATTTTAATTTGTATTGGTCTTAAATAAACGATGTATACGTCTATGGTAGAGCTGCTGATAGCCCTAAGTTTCTAGTAACCAATCTAATAATCTGGAATAAATGAAATGAAATGAAATGAATTTTATTTGCTTAGAACGTGGTACATTATGATGACATGTTATTAAATATGAGCTCACATTCTGTTAGGTATGTCCTAACATGCAAATATGATATTAAAGTTTATTTATGTAATAGAAATCTCAAAATAACATTATGAATTACAAATATCAAATCTGTCAAGTGCTAATCTACGTTGTTAATCTACAATGTCAAGGTGAAATATAGTAATTGAAATGTCAATTGCATTGTAAGTAAAATAGATTCAAATAAAATAGGTAATAATAAAATAAAAAAATATCTGGAATGTTAAATGTCACTACTTCACTTTATCGGTCAGGAATTCATTTACGGAATAATAGCACTTTTGACACAGCCAATTATATAGTTCTTTCTTGAACATCGACCATCTTAATTTTACGAGTTCAACAGGTATTTTGTTAAAAACTCTTACAAGCATAGAGCCGCAATTTCTACTGTGCAAAGCCGTCCTACATGCTGGTAATATCAGTTTGTCTTCATATCGCGTTCTAAAGCTTAATGCCTGTTTTTTTGTCGTGAATAAGTTTTTATGTTTCATTACAAAACAAGCTGCCTCAAAAATATACATGCAAGGTAAAGTAAGTTGTATTTCTTAAAAAGCGGTTTGCAAGAGTCTAGTGGTTTAGCGGCCGCGATGGCACGTATACATCTTTTCTGTATTATAAATGCTCTGTTCGACTCCGCAGAGTTACCCCATAGGATCAAGCCATAACGTATTATGGCAGCCACACATCCATGATATGCAAGGAGTGTAGTTTTCCTGTCTGCTATATTATTGAGTCTATATATTAAGTAAATTTTGCTATTTATTTTGCTAATGACCTGATCTATATGTCGTGACCAATTCAAGTTTTCGTCAATATTAATACCTACGAATTTTGCACACGTTGTTCTTTCTATTTCTTCATTTTTACATTTTAGTTTTAAGTCAATTTGTATCATTTTTATGTTTTTAAATAGGGTATACTTTGTTTTGCTAGGGTTAACTTGCAAATTGTTTTTGTCTAGCCAAGCGCAAATACTTTGAATCGTTCTATTTATTTCTTCTTCAAAATGTACAGTTTGGTAAGGTATTATTAAGGATATATCGTCCGCAAATAGTATGCATTTATGATTTGTTATTTTCGGTAGATCATTAATGTACAATAAAAACAATAACGGCCCCAGAACACTGCCTTGAGGTACACCAAATTCATTTTTCTGTAATTCAGACCTGTAGGGCTCCATTTCATTGTCTTTGTTTATTTTTGATATTTCAACAAACTGTAGACGACTTTTTAGATAACTTTTTATCCAATTGTAGCATATACCACGTAATCCATATTTTTCACACTTGTCTAGTAGGATTTTATGAGCGACGTAATCGAAAGCCTTTGTCATGTCAAAATAAAGAACACAAGTATGATTTCCCTTATCTATGTATTGTGCTGTTTCTCTTACAAGCGAGAATGCTGCTAAACTCGTCGATTTTCCCCTTTGGAAGCCATTTTGCTCTTGTTTGATGATGAAATGTTTATTTAGGAATTTATAGATTCTCGTGTGCATCGCTTTTTCAAATATTTTGGATATAATGGGTACTAAAGCTACTAAACAATCTACTAATTCAGAACCAGAACCGCGGCTTTGTTAAGACTTATTACTTCTGTCAGGCAACTGTCTAGGAGGCAAGATGCTTGGAGGCGGATTGTGTTTTGTTCTGCTTATTTTAATTAGTATTGATCTTAGATGGTTGTGTTATACTTCCATGGTAGAGGAGCCGATTACCCTGGGTTTCTGGTCAATCTTATAATTTGTGCCGGAACCATGTTTGTTTGTTTAGAATTTTTACTTTCGCCTGCCAAGATGCCAAGTCAGCCAAGTCTAGAAGGCTTATAATGTTTTGCTTATTTTAAATGCTACTGCTCTTAGATGGACGAATTATACTTTTATGGTAGTTGTGCTGATTACCTTAAGTTTCTCATACACAACACAATGTAATAATCTGCGCCGGATCCGCGGCTTTATTGAGACACTAGCTGCTGTGCCCCACGGTGTTACCCGCGGTTTATCGGTATTTCCCATGGGAATGAGATATTTTCCCGCAGTAAAACGTAACTTATGTGTCAATCCAGGGTGTCAGCTAAATTTAAAAACCTATTTAGAGGCTAAAAATTTCACCCATGCCGGGATTCGAACCCGCAACCTCTGGCTATCCGTGCCAGCGCTCTACCAATTGAGCCAATGGGCGACTCACGGCATCAGTGAAAATTCGAACCTCTTTACACTATTCTCTGTATTACGTACAGGCAGCGACATCTGACTTAAGCAAATTGCATTACTTACAGCCCCGACTACCTACTTTGCAGTTAGGTTTTAGCACGGGTTAGTGCATTAAAAATAAAAATAGTATAATAAATACTAAATGTTATTAAAATCGCTCCAGTCGTTTAGATATGAAGAAGTAACAAACATACACACTTACAAACTTTCGCCTTTATAATATTAGAGTGATGTGATGATGTGACGTGATTGTACTTCTGCCAGGCTATTTTACAAGAAGCCTGTAAAAATTTAACCTGCTGTTGACTGTTCCACAAGAAGCGCATACCTACAAATAGTAAGTTTGTATCGTGGGGGTACTTTTCTTCGTTTTCATACCCTCTATAAATATCGGGACCATATTTATCCTTACTACCACAAAGTTCCAGTGTGTAATTCTTACGTAAATGTGCTATTTAAATAAAATTATTTATATTAACAGAAAATTAAAGTGCACAATTCTTTTGTAAAAATGCTATGTAAAATCTGTGGTAAAACTATTGTAAACGAGACTGCTCCCAAAGCCAAACCAAGCAATTGATTTTGTGGGGCTTTATTGTAATATAGGTGACGTGTTCTATTTATATTTATAAATACATAGATGTAAATATCAATCTGTGTACATAAAACAATGTACATAGTTATACACACTGCAGATTAGTTTAATTAACCACGAATACAAACTAAAATGCACACTCCATTCCTAATTAGTATAGTTCCACGAACGTGCAACATTCGTACGTCACTGTCACGTGATGGTAAAGAGGCCAGCCGTTACTATCCGGTCAAAAATTTTGCTAAACTAGATTGCTTTAATTTTCAACGTAACTGTCTTAAACGATTACGAAGGTTAAGCAACAAAGGGCGTGTTCAGTGCAAGGATGGCTAAACAATCTATGACTAACACTAGTGGCATTTTTCCGAGCGGTTCCGTGCTTCGCAAGGCAAGTTAAGCAGTTGGTGCGGGCTGTCGTCAAATGATGGCAGTCGTTAAGCCAAGTCAGACGTCTCAGGGCGGCTTGATAACTTCTGACAGTAAAACCAGCAACTAGTCTTGCAAGCCTCCACCAATCCGGACCTGGCCCCCGTCGTGGACTATGGCCTATACCTTCCTCAGGAAAGAGACCCGTGCCTCTCGGTGGGAACATAATGGGTTGATGATGATGAATTTTGAATATGAATTACAATATGAATTACAATATTAATTTTGAGTGGTTTGAAAACTATAGCAAAATGAACGTGCTTTAACAATAGCACAGATAATATACAATAGATATCGAACAATAGATATGGAAAGAGTTTTTTTGAAGATATTCAGGTTTGTATTATTTTTCACACTCTCGTCCCTGTATTATTTTTATTGAGAACGCATACAACCTTGTACGTAGTACAAGGTTGTATGCGTTCCGTGGTAGCTATAGGTTTACGGCGTCCAAGTATTCCTCCTACTGTCCGTGAAGCGCCTAGTACTTTTGCCTTTGGGTGCAAGCTCAGGGCATATCTGCTTGAGCGGGAGAGACTTTTCCATCCTATACAACTTCTCGCCGCAAGTGACTGACAATATGATCCCATCATATTCGTTATCATTAACTTAATAATGTAATTTATTTCATTTGTATTACAAGCCTACACCTTGTAATACAAATGTAATCTATAAAACCATGTCCCAGGCACTACAGCGTCGGAGTGGTCCCTTCACCCATCTAGTGTGAGTGAGGATGCCACTGGACGCTGTTTAAATCATCTCATTAAGTAGATGCACAAAAAAGCCAATATATATATACAAGTAAATTCATATATTTACTTATTTATTTAATCTTCTTTTTTAATTTATATATCTCTTTACCTACGTATTTATTGGTATGTAGATAGATGAAGAGGTAGAGAACACTTTATTGTACATAAATCAGCCTAATTTAATCCACTGCTGGGCATAAGCCTCCTTTTTACTGCGCCATTCCTCACCGTTCTGTGCTAATCTGATCCATTTCTGACCAGCAACCCTCATGATGTTAGGTTATGGTTAGGTCCTTTGTTGAATGACAGGCTGACACAAAATGTGCTGAATAAATGCTATCCCCATTCAAGTTTTACTGACATTGTTAAAGAGCTGTTCAAAAGCCCAATACAGAACGACACAACCTACATTTTATTAGTAGGAAATAGCCAAGGTGTTAAAAAGACTGATATAAACAATATATTTGAATTATATGGTCAAGCTAAAGATGTCCAACCGTGGATGGGAAAATTAGTGTTTTGCGCTTTCCCATATTCTCAGTCCCTGTCAGCAAAAGAAAATAATGACATCCATAGCTTGAACATACACTTTCACCATTTGACATGTCGTCATAGTGACATATCATTTTTTGATCTTAACAAATTTGTTAAGAATTACTTTTTGACGCGAGATACTGTGTACCTCACGAAAAATAGTCTACGTAAGTTAGCTACTTTGTTAGCTTACAATATTTTTGACTCTGTGGTTATAGGAATTATAACACAACCTGATAGGAATGACAACCGTGTTACTAGTATTAGTAATAATTCAACAGCGGGCTCAAACACACAGTCAATGGCTTTAAACTGCCATCGCAGACAAAGGAAAACCCTAAGTTAGGTATCAATTTAGTTGCACAAAATATACAGGGTTTTTCCGGCAAAGACAATTTAATTGAACTATTTTTAGCAGATTTCAATGTAGATATTTTGTGTTTAACAGAACATTGGCTGAAACATTCTGAAATGTCATTTACTTTAAAAGACTATTTAGCAGCAAGCACTTTTAACCGACAACACTCAATAAGAGGAGGTTCAATGATCTTTGTCAAAAGTAGTTTGAAAATGAAAGAAAGAAAAGATATTGTCAGTCTATCTGTTGAACGTTTAATTGAGATATCGTGTGTGGAATTGGATAGGTATATAGTTATGTGTGTTTATAGGCCGCCACAATCAAATTATAATGAATTTGAATTACTTATGGAGGATGCCTTAAAACGCCTATTCAGAACTACGAAGAGCATAGTGGTGTGTGGGGACTTCAATATAGATTTCTTAGTTCAAGGTCCACTTAAAACTAAACTCGCAAGCCTTTTCAGGTCATATAATTTAGATAATTTATTTACAGAACCCACTAGGACAACTGCTACTAGCGCTACCTGCATAGATAATGTCTTTTGCAATTGTGAATATTTAGAAAAAGAAGTCATACATAAATTACAGTCGGACCATAGCGGGCTATGGGTAGTCCTACCGTCAGTACTGGAAGCAAAAAAATGCAATGAATTAAATTGTAGGCCAATAACAGAGAAAAAAATTGAATTATTTAAAAAAAATATAAACATAAAGTTAAATTCGTTGAATTTCGATAGCAATGATCCGAATACGTTATATCAAGTATTGTTTTCAACCATATCAAAAGAATTTGAACATGTTTTTAACGTAAAAAAAATTACAGAGTTAAAAAGCGGGTTTTCAGAATGGGCAACGCCAGGTATATATAGAAGTAGGAAAAGGCTTTATGAATTGTATGAAGAAAAACAATTCAATCACGATCCGACGTTCAAAGAGTACGTAAAAAAATATTCAAAAACTTTTAGACAAACTTGTTTAACAGCCAAATCGATAAGTATAAGTAAAAAAATTATGGCGTCTACTAATAAAATAAAAACAGTCTGGCAAGTAATTAACAAAGAAACAGGTAAAACGAGACCTAAGGACCAGGGATTTGCGTTGAAGATCGAAGGTAAGTTAGTTAATTCGAAGAAGGACATAGCAGAAATATTTCAAACTTTTTTTAAAAACATGCCACAGCATATAACGGCTAGCTTAAATTCTTCCTCCCAATTAGCCGATACCTTACTTTTGGAAAGTACAAATCCATGTAAAGTTGACTTCCAATTCTCCCATATAACTACCTTAACTATTGTCAAAACATTTAAAGAGTTAAACTTAAAAAAGACTGAAGATTTGTGGGGGTTATCGGTTAAATTAATATCCACTATAATCAATATTCTAGCACCTTACCTTGCTTTGATTTTTAATAAATGTGTTGACCAGGGAACCTTTCCTAATCTATTAAAGTTAAGTAAAATCGTACCCTTGTTTAAATCTGGTGATAGTGAAGATCCAAATAATTTCAGACCTATAGCAATACTGCCGGTGCTAAGTAAAGTTTTTGAGAAAGTAATATTACATCAATTGCAAACTCATTTTAGTATAAATAAGCTCTTCCATAAGAAACAGTTCGGGTTTACAAAAGGCCGCTCAACGACGGAAGCAGGCATAGCGTTAGTAAAGCATATCCTTGAGGCGTGGGAGGAGTCGCAGGATGCCATTGGGGTTTTCTGTGACCTTTCTAAGGCGTTTGACTGCGTTGACCACGAAACACTTCTCATAAAATTGCACCGATATGGTTTAAGTAATAAATCACTAAGTCTTCTTCGATCTTACTTAACAGACAGAACTGTAAAGGTTGATATTAATAGAGTTAAATCCTCGGGTTCTGATGTAAAAGTAGGAGTCCCTCAAGGTTCTATACTGGGTCCGTTCCTTTTTTTGGTATATATAAATGATTTGCCCTACCTAGTAGAAAAGCTTTCGCAGATAGTGTTGTTTGCAGATGATACTTCCTTAATTTTTAAAGTAAAGAGAGGTATAAGTAATGTAGACGATGTAAACAATGCTTTATCTACTATTCTAAACTGGTTCACTATAAACAATCTGATGCTAAATGCAAAAAAGACAAAATGCATCAAATTCTCACTACCCAATGTTAAAAATGTTGACACGAGTTTAAAAATATCTGGTGAGAGGCTAGAGCTGGTAGAGTCCACGCTTTTTTTAGGCATAACGATAGACTCAAAACTGCAATGGGGTCAGCATATTGGATAACTGTCGGGTCGGTTGAGTTCAGCAGCGTTTGCAGTCAGAAAAATTAGACAACTTACAGACGTGTCGACGGCGAGGCTGGTCTATTTTAGTTATTTTCACAGTGTCATGTCGTATGGTTTGTTATTATGGGGACGGGCAGCAGATATAGAAACCATATTTGTCTTGCAAAAAAGAGCAATAAGAGCTATTTACAACTTAAACAGTAGAGAATCGCTAAGGGAGCGTTTTAAAGAAATAGGCATTCTTACACTGGCTTGCCAATATATATTCGATAATATAATGTATGTCCGAAAAAATATAACAATGTTTAAATTAAATAGGGACGTTCATAACGTAAACACAAAGAATAGAAACAAGGTTGCTTGTACTAAATCCCGATTAGCCAAGGTAGGCACATCATTTGTAGGTTACTGCGTTCGTTTTTACAACAAAATTCCAGAACGTGTTCTATGCTTGTCTGAAAATAAATTTAAAACTTTCATTAAAAATTCGCTATGTAAAAAGGCATATTATAGAATAGACGACTATATAAACGATCCTAATCCGTGGTAGTAAACCAATTCCACCGCGATTTTATTGTTAAGTATAACTAAGTATAACATATTTTATAATACAAGTGTGTACAGACGACGTGATTGCATATTAATAACTATATGATACCTTATATAACTGACAAAAACTTAACTGCAAGTTTGCTAAAGGTCATTCGAATGGTAGCGTGGTGTTCGGGTCATCTATCTCCCTCCAAAATGGTTGAGACTGATGATGGCTGAGCACTGCGTTATGCTCGTGAACGAGTGCTGTTCGTGTGTCTGGCCGCAGCACTTATGTTTTCCCCTATTATTGTGAGACATTTGACTAATGTTTTGGCATTTAGGGTTGTTAATGGCAATCATGAAATCTTATTAGGTTTACATATGGCAACTGATGTATTTGGTTTTAAGATGATTTGAGAAAAGATGGTCAGAGTGGAGTTTTTTTTTCCGCTGCCTTTTTCTCCACTACAACTACGGCCCGAAGGCGGCGGCTTACACTTTACATTGTACATTGACATTCAGCAAACAGAATGTAAATTCTTTACGTTGAAATAAAATTATTTGAATTTTGAATTTGAATTTGATGTCGTCTGACCATCGTGTCGGTGGACTGCCTACTACCTCCTTCCCTCCCTTGGCCACCATTTCGATACTACCCTGGTCCACCGGCCGTCTTTCCTTCTAGCCCAGTGTCCCGCCCATCTCCACTCTAACTCTGTGATCCGCTCACCAACGTCTTCGACCTTGGTTCTTCGACGAATTTCTAAGTTGGGTACGCGGTCCACAAGCGATATGCCCAGCATGGCACGCTCCATCGTTCTTTGTGCAACTTTTATTTTGTGCATATTTTGCTTGGTGAGCGTCCATGTTTCCGCACCGTAAGTAAGTATGGGCAGAACACATTGGTTGTAAACCTTGATCTTAAGAGATTGTGGCAGTTTAGTCTTAAAGATGTCATCCAGTTTAATAAATGCTGCCCATCCTTTTTTTTTTTTTTTTTTTTTTTTTTTTTTTTTTTTTTTTTTTTTCACCCAGGAGAAACCCCAATTACGGGTACCACCGGCTCGGGGGAGCACAGTGGTTATGTCGGACTCCCCGCCCTGAAAAGGGCGGTATACCGACTAAAACTCCTGGGGTGTTCCTCCGCACCGCAAAGGACGGGGCCACGGGGACGCTTACGCACACTTCCGCGACCCCGTCTGCGGGCGCCCTTTCGGGCACTCCTTCGGCGGCGCCCCTGCCCCATCGCATCGGACCGAACGACGGGGCGAGGGAACGCCGCATCTCTTCGTTGGAGCGCATAGTGGCCAAGTGCGAACCCCTTGGCCACCACACGCCCCAACGCGCCGCCCCCTCCATCCCATTGTTGTGTGGTCCAATGGGATTAGAGGAGGGCGGCGCACCTCCTCGTTGGGGCGCATGGGGGCCAATGTCAACTGTTGGCCCCCACACGCCCCACACTCGAGGCCCGTCACGTCGCCCACCAGCACTTCTCTGAAAGCAGAGAAGGCGGTGAGCGACCGCGCGGGCCCCCTCCGTGCCAGAAGGCACCCTCGGAACACGCAAGGGCGCCTTCCGGCCCGCCATGATGGAGGCAGAGGGTCCCCCGACCCTCCGCGTCCCGGCGGCCACTCTGGTCCGACTGGTACGATGCGCGCGCGCGCTTTCGCGCAGCGGCGCCCCCCCCAGTCGGTCCTTCATTCGGTTGGTCGCCTGGGTCCCGCTCCACAAAGTGAAACAGGGCCCACGCGACCCCTCCCGCCGTGATGGAGGCAGAGGGTCCCCCGACCCTCCGCCCACGGCCACTCTGGTCCGACTGGTACGAGGCGCGCGCGCTTTCGCGCAGCGGCGCCCCCCCCAGTCGGTCCTTCAATCGGTTGGTCGCCTGGGTCCCGCTCCACAAAGTGAAACAGGGCCCACGCGACCCCTCCCGCCAGATTATTCGCCGTTAGCCAGTAAGTTCCGTTAACAACTTACTGACTAACGCTCAGGGTGCACCGACCCCACCACTTGCCCCTCCACCTGGTTCATAGAATCAGATGGAACGGAAAGCGGAGGGGTACACGTGAAGGTTATCTGGCATCGCACCCCAAATGCTGCCCATCCTAACCGAACCCTCCTTTTAATCTCCTTTACCTGGGATTCTTGGTCAAAGGATAAACAATGCCCAAGATAGACGTAACCGTTCACGACCTCTCCTAGCTCACCTCACATCCTTAGACCTATCCTCAGGGATGACTCTAGCAATTCTGCAAGCATCATCTGAAGATCTGAAGAGATCTCTGCTAAGAGGATCAGATCTTCAGCGGAACGCAGGTAAAACGTTCCTTTATTGTTATGTTTTTCCTTTATATTGTGCTTTAAGTTTTTGTGTTGTAAAAAAAGTTTGTTTGGGTGGTTAAAATAAATGTTTTTTCTTCTTCAAATATTTGTTCAAAATAACGCGCACTAAGCTTGGTTTCTCGTTCGGATAATACTACGTCTGCGGTAGTTTTTACACTCCAAAAAGCGCCCGTTTTGTGGCTGTTTGCGGGTCTGTGAGAGACGAGAGTGTGACCTTAAATGAGAAATCGTAAAACAAAAGAAAATGAAACTGCGAGCGCTGCGGAGAGTTTTCGGTAGGTTTTCGTGATTAATGGGTGGTCTTTGTGCTGGTCATAGCATAAGAAAAGAGAGATAGATATACAGTAATAGAAGGAGAGAGAGAGAGTGAGAGAAAGAGAGCACCTTTGTACACCAATTATTTTGATGCAGTTAATTGAGTTATCAATATTTTGGCATCTTTTGACGTCATTGTGAAACTAAAAAAGTCATAAATTTAATAGTTTATCCCTTAACCAGGCATGGGCAGTGTGAATTTTTCATTGGTTTTGGACTTTATTTCAAGTTGATAGGGTTCAATTTAATGTGGTCCTGTAAAGTACATTACTTTGTTAAGGGTTATGTGTAATTTTAATCATGAGAGTGGCCTAAACCCTAAGTCCATGATGATGATGAAGTGCTATCAAACCTTCACTTGTATCCTCTTAACGTATTGGTACAGTTTCATTGCTATCCAGAATGTCGTTGTAGACTTTTAGTCCGGATTTACTTACGGGTGTTGTTATATCGGAAAAGTCCGACCAGGTTTCGCTCCGATTCGCAGAGCTTAATCATGGTGAGCAGAGACGGAGCTCGCGTCGTCGGTTGCTCGTCTCACATCAGAATCCAGAATGTCGTTTGTAAATGAAATCAATTACGTTTGTGTGGGAAATAAAGGAACTTTCAGAACCATCCTGTACAGCAACAGTATAATAATTTTACAACACTCCACCACGGTTTTCACTTATACCAAGTTTTCATGCGGTATTTTTAGTTTTGCTGCTTTTTTTCTCAAATACAGGGATGCGCTGGAAAAAGCAAACTCGTCTGGAGCAACACTTTTCAATACTGGATAAACCGCTTGTGGTGAACTTTGCGAAGCTTACGGTGAGCATGGCTCGGGGCCCTAGTGGAATACGATTTAAAAGTAACAATGACGAAGTTGAACAGTAGCTCACATTGGATGACATCCGTAACAATAAGACACCATCGGACTGATAGTTTCGTACATTTATTACAGGCGTTGTGCGAGAGTTGTGTGAATGTTTTTTGAATATTGGCCAACATCGAAAAGTTACGATCATTTGTCAAGGTGAACGTGAAGAGACCTGTGCATAGGACCGGAATCATTTTTATTTCTTTATGCAGCCTATAAATGCCCCACTGCAGGGCACAGGCCTTCTCTCAGGCCTGACCTGGGATTATAGTGTGTAATAATTCAAAAGATTAATAGCTTAATGTGAAATTCAGGTACACTGCATTCTGTAATTTGTTATGAAAAAATGTATTCTGTCCTCCAGTAACTTTTTGTTGAACAAAGTATTATTATAGAGTGATAGAATATTCTTAATTGTACATACAATTATAATCATTGCGTAGTTTGTAATGAAGCAAATTGCTAAAAGACAAGGCAAAATCACATATCAAACTTACAAATTATAAATCTCGACATTTTATGTCGAGATTTATAATTTGGTTTTCCTTTTTCATTTTGAGATTTGACCAAATCCCGGCTTAGTTCACTGCTCTGCGACATATAGGTCCAATAACTCCTTATCCCATTGTCACCCTACTGTAAAGTGCCTCCCTCAACGTCTCAGTCGCGCGGTTGATATAAACTTTGTTGTTTCAGTATCGAGCGTTATAAGAGGAGTATTAGAGCAGTGAATCCCTCGCAAGATTCAGATATGAGTGACACCATAGACCAAGACACCACTGTTACATGTATTACAACCACAGAACAATTAAATCAATAGAAGAAACGATGGTCACGTGACAGCGTACACGCCTAATTGTCAAAACGATACCTTGATGCCTTGAGTAAGAGTCTAAATTAAGATGGTATTGTAACTAAACAAAGTGTTATCACTTGTTATCTTTTCAAAGTTAGTCGGGTTGTTGCGTGTTTATAATCTCAGCAGTCGTCTGACGGATTATTTCATAACTTGAAATAATTAAGACATCTAAGAGCAAAAAAACAATTGTGTGATATTGTATACTAAATGTACAATGAGGTGCATAGTGCGTGGCTGCAGTACACGTTCAAGAGATAAAGAAAACGCAGATGATAATGTGAGCTTCCATAAGTGAGTACCAAAAATCTATGTTTTCTCGTGTAAAAGAAGCATAGGATGAAATAATATAAATGAAAAAAGATTCTCCGATGGCTCATTAACCCAGATTACTGTAAAAGTTGGTCCTAAAACAAATCTATGCATGAAAATTATGAATAAAAACAAATCCATTTAGTAAATCTCACTAGTGATGGCAAAAGCATTGTCGATAAATGTTTGTCATTGTGGTAGTATTATCATAACATGTTCGTTAACGTTATTGTTACACCTTTTAGTCCTTCTCAGTATGTAATACATTATTATTTTGTTCAAGTTTTCCGAAAAGTAACATACGCTCGCAATGGTTTGCCGCCATTGGCAGAAATGAGGAAGCAGTACAAAAGGTATTGGAAATTGTGCTCAAGGCACTTCAGACCCGACTGCTTTCTAAGCAGAAATTTATTGCGAATACGCCTAAAAGAAAATGTAGTGCCTACCCTAAATTTGCCAGGAAAAATGGAAGTGGTGATGGTGGTAAGAACGTTGAATATTTGTTGTAGATCAGTTTTCGACTTTTTTATTTTTCTTGACACTATTTAAGAAACAGGACGCTTACAACGATTGTATTTTATTTTCAGGAGACAGGGGAGGCCTTACTAAACCATCAATAAGTGTCCAAAAAATTTGCAAAACTTCTGAACAAGTACTCAGAGAATTTGAAGCTCTCGTTCCCAAAACAAGTGTTGGTAAACCACAGCACTTCACTGCAATGATCACCGAAATTTCAAGAAGATTACTGCAGTCTAACGTATTTAATGAACTGCATAGTCACTCTTTTGATAACTCTGTCGTTGACGACCACCGCTATCTTTTGCTGAAATCTGTCAACGAAACATATTTAAATATCAGAATCCATCATAAAACAAAGCAAGTTACTGCATCCGTGGAAAAAAATCGCACATTTCTTACAAAAACGATAATCTTTAGAGGTCAATAAAATCAGTATTTCTACTTGCAATATATTGTGTGTATCATCTTCTATAATATAAAAATCAATCGCTAAATGTGTTGGTATACATATATATATATTTAATACAAATATAGTTTATTGTTTAAAAATAACACGGTTTACAACGAATGGCAACTACCTGTTCTAATGTTCTCCCACTATACTAAGAACCTGTTTCACAATGTTCAAATAAAGTTCCAGAAAAGCTATCCGCAACCAGGGCTGCCGTTTGTTCTAAATTTAAATATTTTTTTTTATATTGCGTGTGTTCGTTTATGGCTTCTAATTTAGAAAAAACAGCAGCCCTGGTTGCGGATAGCTTATCCGGAACTTTATCAGCAGATTGTGAAACAGACCCTAAATTTCATATTTATAATTTAGAGTTAAATGAGAAACGAGTAAATTTAATATTGTAAATTGCACTTCCTGCTAATCTGGTCTCCAAAAAAGGGTTGGTTCGTAGATAATGCTAAGTAGTATCCTCTTGAGACCCTGAAACCTCACACGATGACATAGACTTTGAAAAAATCATGAACGAACTCATAAACACATATTTGAATTTCGCGGTGTTTGGGGCATGGACGAGATGTTGCCACACCTGAATTAATATTATTTTTTGTGGTTTCTTTACGCAATTCTTTCATGGCGACGGTAAAACTGTATTTGAAGGAGCCATCATGCCGCGCGGTGAGTTTTTATATTTTTTATCCAAATAAATCAATAAAGTCTCACTTTTGCTTGTTGTTTTATTGTACAAAACCGTTAGAGGTAATATGTAGGTATATTTGGAAACCAATATTTCATACAAATCATCAATTTTGGCTTTGTGGGGTAGCCTTTCTTTTTTATGTCCTCATATGATCACTTTCGTTCTCAACACAACTCTTGGTATGCTTATACGCGCTCACAGATGACACTCGTTCTAAAGATTGGTATTGTTTTTAGGTTTGCAAGATGATATTTTCCATTGCCTGAATGAATCTGATGGTGAAACTTTATCAGACAGCGAAAATGAACTGGTTCTACCTACTCATTCTAGTGGAAATTCCAGTTCGGATGACGAAGAAAGTTAAACCGATACTGAAACAATTCAAGATACACAGATCTTCCAGCAAAGAAGGCAGGGCAAGAGATTTTGAGAACCAATTACTAGAACGTAGAATTGTTTAGATAATTTGTTGATCTCAATGTGATTTTCTATTAGAATTATGTAATCGTACGATAAAAATTTTGATTTGTATGATTATAGCTGTAAGAAAATAAAAGGCTTTTGAAAACTAAAGTTTTGGATGTTGATTTCAATATATAAAGTGTTTTATTCTACTCGCACCCAAATTTCGAATAACTTTATATGAACTCTTTATGTCCTCATACGAGAACTGACGCCTAGCGTCCTCATATGAGGACATTAGATAAATGGAGAAGGGGAGAGGGGGGATTTTTAAAATTATTTTTCCGGGCATCACACTTTTATAACCTTTCAGAAAATAGTAGTTTGTTTTGACATTTTTGAAATTAATTGGTCTGTGACTCAGGAGGGTATTAACCTCGCCTATGTGAAAAACTTTTATGCAATAAAGATTTTCAATAATAATAATATAATATTCAAACGCGGTTTGTTGCCCACTTTTAGCAAGAGATTGCGGTGGAAGATGGATTTACTTAATCGATACTAGCATTAAAAAGTTAAAATTACTTTGCTGAATTCGCCAAAAATCCCACAAGCACCATGCGGTTAGCTAATGCACCGCCCTCCCTCCCACTTTCAAGCAGAAGCAAGACACGAACACACCACCACCAACACCAATACTTGTGTGAGAAAACACGCAATCGATACTATCTGGTTAACCAAGTACTAGTGTTAGTATTCCTTTTGAAAAGATGTTCGTCGCTAGTGTATGCCTTCATTACGTATCTTCCAATAAATATTGACAGTGATCTGCTTTCACTAAACGATATTTCTTATCAAATGGTATTGTAAGATAAATATACAAAAGAAAGATATTTTCATCCATTTCCTATCATAGAATATGTAACAAAGGGTCCTAACTCTGTATGTATTTTTATTTTTTACTTAATGCAAAAAACAACCTTAATCTAAAGCTTAGTCTTGGATTTTTAAGCTATGGAACTTTTTATGTTAAGGCCTATGTAAAAAAAATAAAGTTAGCATTTTAATTTTGCATAAAAAGTAAGTCTTTTATTTATTATTATATATTTCAATATTACATAAATTAATACTAATTCGTCATACAATACGAAAAGCCCGATTTTTTCTACAATTCTATCGATATCGATGGACAGTTAGGCCCATCCCTAGTCGGTAGCGTTTGACAGTAGGGCATGTACGCACCTTGAAATCGGTGCATTGACAAACGTCGTGCCATCTCTTTTTTTCTTATGGAAGGTTAGTTAGCGAAAACAGGACAGCATTACTGTTCAAGGTTTCTGCTAAGTTACTGCTACCCCTTGATTACAACGGTTCCACGGCATTCTAGTGTTTATCAGGCAAAATGGAAGTGTCAGAATCCCACAGAAAATTCTAGTATAGGCTGCGGGGAGTTTCAAAAGTGTTCAGGATTGCGCTAAGGAAAATTTTACTGGGTCGCGTTTCATAGTTTCCATAAAACTACAATTCGTAGTTTATTATAAACTATTCAGCTGCGATTGCATAACCAAGTCTTCTTGTTAATCTGTGGGTTGAGCGGGCATGCAATGTACTTCGAACTGTCATAGTAAATCATGAATTGCAGTTCTATGAAATAGGGTCTTGGTAAATATTTTGCTCCTACATTTTTAATCAAGTGGAAATTTTAGTGACATCCCAGGCGGACATCGACCGATCGATATCAACCCTTGTATGTCTCCACTACTGGGGCACGGGTCTCTTCCTGCATCGCAGGAAGGTAAGGCCATACTTCACCACGGAGGTCAAGTCCGGGTTGGTGGAGGATTGTGAGACAGTGGCGAGCCTTACTGTCAGAGGTTAAGACACGGCTTAACGACTGCCATTACATGACAACCGGCACCAACGGCTTAACGTCCCTTGCAAAGTACGGAAGCGCTCGGAAAAAATGACATGCCATGTAATGGTAGTCGTTAAGCCATGTCAGAGGCTTATGGACGGCTTGATAACTTCTTACAGTAAGGCCCGCCACTGCCTTACAATCCTCCACCAACCCGGACTTGGCCCCCGTGGTATGGCCTAACCTTGCCGCGATGCAGGAAGAGACCCATGCCGTAACAGTGGGACACATAAAAGGGTTATTATCGATCAAATATCAGTGTAGTATTACAAATTCTCGTAGTACTATGATTATGGGACATCAATTGAAAATTCTTGTTGATGGTTTATTTTATATAAAAGTATATTTAGAAAACATTCAGAAACTTATGTTTTTGTACTCACACACTGAAAAGTAGTGAAATAATAAATTCATTAACATATTGGTCCCAATTAAACATGCATATCAAATATTGTTCAGTGTAAAATGTGATACTACTCTAATCTCTAATATAACTATAAATAATTGTAAAAGTATGTCAATATCCATACTGGGCTTAAGGATATACATTATGTATCAAGTTGTGAAAATAGAATTAAGTTGATTTAAGTTACAAGTCACTACGTAAGTACCACTTACAATTAAGTCACTTAAATCTTTCAAGCAAACTCAAAGCATGCCGAGTTTTTCTTTTAAACAGTTAATTTGTAAGTAAATGCTACCAATAATAAATATTAAATAAAATAGTTCATTGGAACAACCCAACTGGGCTTTTCACTTTTGGCAATGCGAGAGTGCAAGCAATTTTACAATTGTAGAAATTGCACCTATGCAAGCACTTCGCAGACGTAACTGTTATTTTCGCAGCACCCTACTTAAACTGTATCGAGATACAAACATACAAGACAAGTACATTTAAACATTTTTAGAAATCATTCTAAAACACTTCCTGCCTTATTTACTCTTGTCATTTCCACTGGAAACAACAAAAGTGCAGTTACGTCATATTAATAGAGTCTTCAGGTTTCCGCTTCATTCTGGAAAGTTCCTCTGCCTCTTGTATAGTGTCTGGGAGGCGCATGTTTCTGGTTTCAGGCAGCATCAGTACAAGCAGACTGGAAACTATGCACATGCCCCCAAAGATTACCGTCGGCATCGATTTGTGGTATAGAGACTGAAAAGTAAAAAGTAATAGGTTAATACACGCCTTTATCACGAGGTGGTAGACAGATATCAGGGTTTGCCACTTCTCAAGATCCTGACCTATCTTTCGCTTTATGAACATTCAAAAAGCAAGCACGCATGGTTTTACTATTTTTATTTTTAATGCACTAACTAGTGCTGAGGACAAATTGGTTAAGTTTTGTGTTTCCCTTTCATAATAAATCTCTTATTGGGTCGAAGTAGGTCTGGCTAGGATGTCCCTTACCAACTCTTCAGATCTTCGTCATTATCATCATCAGCCATTTGAAACCCACTGCAGGACATAGGCCTCCCTCGTGGTTTTTCAAGCTTGACGGTCTTATATGTTAATCTGTGTATCCACCGGCGGAATTGAAACGTTATTTAACTATTTATTTTTAAGTAAAGGATGGTGGTTACCTAGTCCTACGGCCTTCATGTAAGTCTGTTTGATATTATGAGCAAAATTGATCCGAATACCTATAGATATAGGTATAGAGAATACTTTATTGCACAAAGTTTATCGAAACTCTGTAGAGTTGTTTCATTTTACTGTGGAATCCATCTACTTACTATAAAAAACGGTGCAATACAAAACTTCATAACAGAAATCAATACTCATAATTACCGCCGGTCTCTCAAATACAAAAAAACTGTTATTCAAATCCAAGTAGTGTATAAAGAAGACTTTTTTTGTGTTCAGGAAGAACTTACCAGCAAAGGCGTCAACGGTGCAACTAGAGAGCCGATTCGACCGCTGGTTGAGCAAACGCTAATCAGGGTCTGCCTCATGTTCGTCGGGAACACTTCTGACACGTAGATGTAGACGGAGCTGTAGGCAAGCGTCACCGCCCACTTGCCGATCAGGTACAGGCAAATGGACCACCAATCCGCTGTATGAATAAATTATCCTTTTTATTTAAAGTGCAATGTCGGGATGTGCATGAAAACATGTTTTTTTTTAAATAGCAGTCAAAAGTAAAGATTAATGATTTTTTATAGATCTCGTCAATAGATCTGGACTATATTATGAGACCCTGAAGGTACCCTCTTTTTAACAAAATCAGACAACGTGGTGAAGAATTAACTCTGAACATACAAAAAACAGATTTATTGAGAAACTGGAGTCAAGTTTTAATTGACGTCAAAAAGAGGATTTTTTAAATCGGTTAATAAAGCCAAAAAATACCTCCAATAAACTACAGAATGAGATCTTAATATTACTGGTCTGCGGTGGTCATGTGAGGAAATAATCTTTAGGTTATACATAGTGTACATAATATTCTCTCTCTGACTAATATGCTTGAGACTATGTATGAAGATAAATTACCTTTGTATATTATAAAAACATATTGTAATTTTACTAGTCTGCGAAAGTAGTGAATCTTGAGTATGAAAGTATGAAATTCTAAAATACTTCGTATTATTATGATATAACTTCACGTAAGTTCTATCATAATTATACGATATGCTTTAGTTATGAAAAATTTACAAACTGTGTTAACGGTTTTAATTATGCAAATAGCTTAAACTGTTATGTTGAATCATGAAACCTTAAGTGATAATAAATATTTGCAAACTGACAATTATGTCAAGATTAGGTCTAATTTTACAACTGTATAAGGAATTAACAGCACCTCCATCACTAAGATAAATACAGTAAAGCAATTAAGGATTGAACATCTCTTTGCTATTGACGCAGCAATGAAGTTCTCTTAAATAGTAACTCTTAAACGGGTCTAGTCGCGATGGAATCGCATATAACACTGTATGAGCGTCGCGACACATTAAGAAATATTATGATCTCGTAGATTGACTTTATTCCAAAGAGTTGTTATATAAGCATGCCTATTATGTAGGCAGATAGTTCAAAAGAAGACGTAAGTCACAAAGCTAAGTGTATAAGGAACACAAAGATTAGTTTTCATACTCACATTTAGGCAAGAATGCAAAAAGTAGACTGGTAACAGCGCACGTTACATAAGTGGTGATCATCGTCCTTTTTCTCCCATATTTGTCCAAAACTATTACCACAACAACATACGCTGGTATCTCAACTAGCACCACCAGTATAAAACTCACATATTTGTTTCCACTCAGAGACACAGAGTTAATGGATAAGCCATAGTACACTAAAGAACAAGTCATCCACAAAAACGAACAGATCAACACTCGTTTCCAGATAATACTTGAATGTATTGCTTGAGAAAACTGGGAACGCTTGTCCATTCTTTCCGATTCGGATTTCAGTAATGGATCACTGAGGGCTGTCAGTTCCAATTTTCTCGGATCCATATTGTTGATCTTAGCTGCTTTTTTCAGAGTGTTAATGGCCTCTTCTTTCCGACCTTTGCTCAGTAGCCATCTGGCACTTTCGTTCATGAACCAGACGTAGATAGATACAATGACGGCGGGAGTGTAGAGGATAAGGATATATGTACGCCAGTTGTCAACGAACCACGCCAGGAGCGCTAGTATGACCACGCCGACCACGAAAGCCATGTTACACATGGCAGAGACGAAAACACGCTGTTTTAGGCCTACTAGTTCGACGGCTGTAAGAGAAAGTTGAAAATTATTGTTATTAGATGGTTCTGTCGTGAAAAATAGCGACGACTTATATCCGTATTGCTGACCGTGAAAATGGAAAGTGATAATTTTATTTTGATTGCTCTTCTTTAGCCAAAATTAACGCCAGTATTCACTTATAGTCTTGTTTTCTATTGACTGAAAATAATGGTTTCAAAATTTAAGCTTTTGCAGGAAAAAGTATATTTAGAAAGCAAATACTCCTTCTTTCTTCACAGCATAATAACTTGTCACGGTCTCAAACTTGGATACCTTGAGGTATGGAACCGGTAAAAGACATCAAAAGTATGGAAATCCACTTGGTCTAAAATTAATTGGGCAAAACAAGTAAGTCATGCTCCAGCGGGCATCGAACCCACGCTACTAAACCAACGAGATAGTAGAAATGAAACTTATAACAATAATATAATACTAAAAATATAATTCTTATCACAATCGGAAACGGTATTGGCCATCTGGGTCAATGATACGAAGTTCTCGTGAATGTCAAAGATAATAAATTATCTGCTAATGATTCGCAATAATGGAAAGTCAACATGAAACATACTTGATGCGCTAATAATAGTAATAAAGCTTTTATTACCTATTTATGGCTGTGAGTTACTGAAGACTATCTTATTACAAAGGGTGAATTCAATTGCATTGATGTTACTTCAAAGAGAAACATAACAAAAACAATAACACTACATCAATATAAAGACCAACAGGTAAGTACTAACAAAGAGCTGTAAAAGTAGATAGAGATCCTTTTGCTGTACCTCCATAAAAATAAGATTTAAGATTCCTATCTAGAATATTCTTTATTGTACACAGAAATTTTATAAAACTATAGTACAATTGGTGACCTTATTACTAAAATCAATATTACTGAGAATGCAAATGGCCGGCTTAAACAAGATACGAAGCGGTCAATCAAAAATATCGCAGCCTGTTCAACTCACCTAAAACATACGCAGAAGGGTACAGGCCACCTCCGAAGCCGGCCTCCAAGAAATGCAACGCCAGGTACGTGAGATAATTCGGTGAGAACGCCCGAGCCACCCCGAAGATAAGGCAAGCTGTCGACGCGAATCCGACTGCCACCTTCCTCCCGTAGCGGTCTGAGATCGCCCCGGTGAACAGCATTGCCGCGAACATGCCAGAGTTGTGGACTGTACCCACTAAAGCACGCTTCCATTCCTGGCAGCCGAGGTTGAACTGGTGGGGGAGGTCAGATTGGGTTTTTAAATATCTACAGATTTTTTGGATACATATACGACAAGGTAAGGATAGGGCAATATGAAATGACATAAGATGATATCTAAGATGAGATATTTTTTATTGTACACCAGAAAATTACAGTGAAAGCAGTACATACATAAACCCACGCCTGTATTCCGGAGGTGTTAGGCAGGGATCAGGATTTGTCACTTACTACAATCCTGGCATTAACTTATGATGGTTTCATTTACTTTCATCCAGACTTTCAAAACTTAATAGTAATTTCTTTTGGAACAAAAAATGTCCTAAGCATAATAGATAATAATTTTATTTCTCAATAATTGACAATAGGCACAATTTTTTATCCTCATTTAAGCTCAGGAAACTTACGGGCGTATTATACTGATGAAAAAACCGTTTAATAAGTTTAACATATTACGATGACGAACCCATGAATTGATATCAAGGATTACACAGCGATAAAGGAACTCAGCTGTGAAGGAATCAAGAAACAAAGAAGATGACAAAAATAACGATCCCGCTGCACTGAAGTGCAATGTGCGTCATTGTCACCCGGAAATGCAGATGTCAACAGAAACATTTTAAGATACACAAAGATCTTCGAATGGTAGAGTTTAATACCTCGGCGAAATTATAATCTCACGCACACAACATAAAGTGGGGCGAATAAAGAGAGTCGGAGGTTAAAATTAGACTGTTCCTTTGACGTTCACGACCTTTGCAGAGCTGAAATTAATGTTGGGACTAGGTATTGGGTACGCGTGACAATGTTCTAGTTATACTTAATCTGTTACTGAGAGTGTTATTAGTGTACAACAAACCTCTTTTACAAATGATTGACCTTCTTCGTAGACATATCTACTGCACGGTATCGTCTCGTTGAGGGAGAACTCTTGAGATATACATTGCAGGCTTGTTTCATTGTTTAATGGAGCATATCTAACACAGGTCTTTAGTCTTCCTTTCTCGTCGTCGAAAGGGATAGTGTAATTTAACCACGAGGTGTAATTAAATTGTTCGCAGCCCTCTATTTCGCATCTGGAATTGAAACGGGACCACGTATCATTGGTGGTGTCTAAAGAACATTAATAACGTAATGATAGCTTCGTAGAATTTGCCTTATACATATTAGAACATGAACCTCGTTGCTAAGTTTCTAGTCAAAATGTATATACACGTCCTTTTTTATCTAGCCTATATAAGTCCCACTGTATGTGGAGCTTCTTTGAAAACAAGAGAGATTGGGCTTAATGACCACCCGTGCTCAAAACAGATTGGCATGTTAGAGGCGCTGAGGTGTATGAAAACATTGGATAGTGAGGTTTGCTCGCGATATTTAACTTTAATGTTAACGGGTGGTATTGAACTACAACTTCACAAATGAACGGAGTAAATTTAAAAATCATTCAAAACCATGACCTCCTGAATGAGAGGTCGGCGTCCTACTGCTGCGAAACCACCTTCCCGTGACGTGCCGCCCCTCGACTCTGGACTGCTAACGAGTCTGAACGTACAATATTGTATCAACCCTTTGTATGACTCCACTGCTGGGGCACGGGAATATTCCTGCATCGCAGGAAGGTTAGGCCATACTCCACCACTGGGGCCAAGTCCGGGTTGGTGGGGGATTCTAAAGTAAGTGGAGGATTGGGGCAAGCCTTACTGTCAGAAGTTATCAAGTCGCCTACAAGGCCTCTGACATGGCATAACATGACAGCCATTACTGATGTGGCGAGCAACTCTGCGCGCGCACTACAAACTCCAACATTCCTGCATCGCGCAATCAAATGTTTCAATGACAGACCATAAATATAACTTCCGACTAACAACAAACGGACCGGCCGTCCCCAGGCATACGATCTGCCTGGCGGGAAATTTCCCTATATAGTGGAAGAGCACGATCACACCCTCAACCGCTCTGTAAAGAGGTAAATTATAGAAATTAAAGAAACAATTCGCCCAAGAACTAAGGTGACTGACATAGCCTATGCAAGCAGTGGCAGTGGGCTGATAATGCCGAAAAACCGATCAAACGATTTCGAGTGGAGATCACGAACTGACAAGCGCAGCGTAGGACGCCCACTGGTTCGCTGGACTGACGATCTAAGGAAGATTACCGGCAGTGGCTGACTGAGGATAGCCGAGGACAGAGCGAAGTGGCGTACCTTGGACGAGGCTTATGTCCAGCAGTGGAAGAGTACAGGCTGATTGATTGATATAAAACAAAAGAGGACGGGTCAGCTAGTCGTCGTCGTCGTCTTCAGGCTATACTAGTCCACTGCTGGACATAGCCCTCCCCGGGTCAGCTAGTAATTGAACCGAATGACCAAAATAACAAATAGAGGAAACTGTCATTGTAATACAGCTAGTGCCATCTCGCTTCATTTCACCTCATGAAGCAAGACGACGCTAAAACCTTTATCGCTGTAACGTGAAACGGCTGATGCATGCGAACACTTTGTAATTCATTATTATACTTATTGCAAAACGCGACAAAAGCTGTTGCACACCATATTCATGTAGAGACAATCAACACAAATACGAGAGAGAGTATGCTATAGAGTATAGAGCCCCCCCGGGGATTGGCAATATCAAGGTTTCCTCGCGATGTTTTCCTTCACAGTTAGCGAGTGGTATTGCCACTATAATTTATTTCACAAATGTCTCATAACTTAGAAAACAAAGTCATAGGTGTATATTTGGGTTTCATTTTTTAGTTCTGCTTGCGTAAATGATTCACGCACTTTGTCAGATGACAATGTGTATGTATAGTCCAAATCTTGATTTAAAAAATCATTCTGTAAGCCATGTGTTTATCTACATAGTCTGTAGATATACTTTTATCTGCTGTGCTCTAATTACATATTTTGTCTCGCTCAAGTGCCAATTGAAGTAATTCAGTCATAACGTCAAGACTAGTTTCTTTTCTATCTTCACGCGCAAGCAAAAGTGTGCCTTATCACAAGGACACTGCGATTCTACACATTAGCCGTTAACAGCACAAACTCTTGTATACATACCAAATTATACGTAACTACTGCTAAGGAGACTAAAATCATTAACCCGTTCGTACGTTCGTTTGTTGTAGAGGCGCTCGGAAATCGGAGGAATGGCGCAGTATAAAGTAGGGCTATGCCCAGCAGTGGGTTGATGTGGGCTGATTATTGATAGACAGATAGATAGATAGAGGCGTTCGTAGCTTAGTTGAACGAGTGATTCGAATCAATCACTAAGGTTAAGCAACAACAGGCGCGGCCAGGTGCTGGATGTGTGACTATCCTGCGACTACCGCTAGTGGCATTTTTCCGAGCGCTCCCGAGATGTTAGTGTGGCGAGCACATGTCAACTCTGCGCGCGCTCTACAAACTCCAACATTCCTGCATCGCGCAATCAAGCAATCAAAGTGTTTCAAAGACAGACCATAAATATAACTTCTGACTAACAACAAACGGACCGGCCGTCCCCAGGACTACGATCTGCCTGGCGGGAAATTTCCCTTTATAGTGGAAGAGCACGATCACCTGCTCTTCCCTATAGTGGTAACCCGTGACAGAACATTGTCAACCTTCCTTCGCTCTCGTAGCACCCCACATACAAACAGTCTCAAAGCAAGGCCAGCAATCTTCCTTCTAATTTCATCAGTTCCACTACAGCAACTGAGCATATAATAGCTCAGTCGGAAAGAGCGCTGGCAGGGATAGCCAGAGGTTGCGGGTTCGAATCCCGGCATGGGTGGAATTTTTAGCCTCTAAATAGGTTTTTAAAATTGTCCTTAGCACGGGTTAGTGCATTAAAAAGTTATTATCTTCAATGTGTTTAGACATATTATTATTTATTTATTTATTTATTTATTTATTTATTTATTTATTTATTTATTTATTTATTTATTTATTTATTTATTTATTTATTTATTTATTTATTTATTTATTTATTTATTTATTTATTTGTTTGTTTGTTTGTTTGTTTGTTTGTTTGTTTGTTTGTTTGTTTGTTTGTTTGTTTGTTTGTTTGTTTGTTTGTTTGTTTGTTTGTTTGTTTGTTTGTTTGTTTGTTTGTTTGTTTGTTTGTTTGTTTGTTTGTTTGTTTGTTTGTTTGTTTGTTTGTTTGTTTGTTTGTTTGTTTGTTTGTTTGTTTGTTTGTTTGTTTGTTTGTTTGTTTGTTTGTTTGTTTGTTTGTTTGTTTGTTTGTTTGTTTGTTTGTTTGTTTGTTTGTTTGTTTGTTTGTTTGTTTGTTTGTTTGTTTGTTTGTTTGTTTGTTTGTTTGTTTGTTTGTTTGTTTGTTTGTTTGTTTGTTTGTTCGTTCGTTCGTTCGTTCGTTCGTTCGTTCGTTCGTTCGTTCGTTCGTTCGTTCGTTCGTTCGTTCGATCGATCGTTCGTTCGTTCGTTCGTTCGTTCGTTCGTTCGTTCGTTCGTTCGTTCGTTCGTTCGTTCGTTCGTTCGTTCGTTCGTTCGTTCGTTCGTTCGTTCGTTCGTTCGTTCGTTCGTTCGTTCGTTCGTTCGTTCGTTCGTTCGTTCGTTCGTTCGTTCGTTCGTTCGTTCGTTCGTTCGTTCGTTCGTTCGTTCGTTCGTTCGTTCGTTCGTTCGTTCGTTCGTTCGTTCATTCATTTATTTATTTATTTATCTATGTATTATCGTTTGTGTAGGTTTATCATAATTTTATTATTCAGCCCCGCCTCCCTTCCCCTGTAGGTGTAAGTTAATGTATCTCCCTGTGTTTGTGAAAGTTTATTATTTAAAAACCTATTTAGAGGCTAAAAATTTCACCCATGCCGGGATTCGAACCCGCAACCTCTGGCTATCCGTACCAGTTCCTTAGCACGGGTTAGTGCAATTAAAATAAAAATGGTGTAAGTTATTATTGTATTTCACCTTTTTTCCTGCACTTTTTAATACCAAAAGGTTTGCTGGAAGAGAATGCTTCTTGCATTAAGCACGCCCTTGTACATTTAGTCATGTAATTAGTACAATAAAAAAATAAAATTATAATAATAATTTCTGATGTGATCCATCAAAATGGTTTTATAATACGTTATTGTTGTAAAGCTCCCAAAGAAAAGGGGCAATGCAAACGATAGTGCAGTCAAAGGCGTACGCCGCCATCTTGAATTATAGCAAGCAATAACTTAGCAAGTACTACAAGTAGTAATGAACCTTTACAAGAGTGCACTCGAGACTCTGAAGCAAAAATGCAAAACTTGATCTGCTGTCAATTTTACAATGGTCCAAATGTGTGACCTAACTTATAGACTCAAGTCTAACTGACTTAGACGCGAATTATTACTACCACATAGGGAGAATTTAAAAAAGCGAAAAAATATTATGTCATCATCAACCCATTATGTCCCCACCGAGGGGCACGGGTCTCTTCCCTGAGGAAGGTATAGGCCATACTTCTCCACCATGGGGGCCAAGTCCGGATTGGTGGAGGCTTTCAAGACTGGTGGCTGGTCATACTGTCAGAAGTTTTCAAGCCACCCTAAGGCCTCTGACTTGGCTTAACGACTGTCATCTATCGACTGTTTACACATCCCTGGCTTTAAAAATAACCCACATTCCAGCGTGCATTCAGCTGTTTCAGATACCTGTCTCACATGCTGTTTCACATACCTGTTTCACATGCTGTTTCACATGCTGTTTCACATACATTTCTAGTTGTCTGCGTATAACTTCTAAAATGGCGTAGTTTTCACACAAGCAGTCTACAAATGCTGTGTATACCTTTAATTGGCATAATCGCTAGCCCTAAGTCACATTTAGTATAAGCTTTGTCACGTTTGCGTGCTTGCTGTTGGTGTACCTAATGAATAAAATAAAATACCTGTAAAACTGTTCCTTGGCTTCGAAAATGAAGCCACATTCGAAGAATCCACTCAACAAGACGGGGTACAATAAAAGCACGAAGTTCAATATGTTATACCGGCCGTACGGGCCGAGACTCTCAAGTATCGAGTCCAAATTGATCGCTTTCTTGCTTCCTTCCTCCATTTTATGTGTAGCGTAGAGGTCCTCAGTGATAATTTGATAAACTTCGCAGAGTATTCAAAAGTCGCTCGGGTGCCTGCAAGGTAAAAATTTGTTTGTGTAACATGAAATGTCATGTGTAAAATGCTTTGGTATCAACTGGGAATATAAAAATTTCCTTTTCCTGTTCAAATCATCAATAACCACTTCTTTTACAAGTTTACAGTGGTCCCCATAGTAAGATTAGAAAGAATCTGATAGATGAAAATCTATACATATAACTATATCTATATATAGAACTCCTCCGAAAAAGCTTCACCGATTTTTTTAAATTCATTTATGTATACCAACCCAGACTTGGCCCCCGTGGTGGAGTATGGCCTAACCTTCCTGCGATGCAGGAAGAGACCCGTGCCCCAGCAGTGGGGACATACAAGGGTTGATAACAATATTTGGTAAGTCTAAGAATAAGTCATAGGCTAAATTATATGGCGAAACAACGTTTGCCGTCAGCTAGTAGGTATTTTATAAGTTTTCGATGATCTCGACTGCACACCACTAAAATTCACTTTGGAACGTACCTAGCTAGCTGTGCACGCGACTTTGTCCGTCTGGGGTTCAGGCTCGCATAATTATAATGTTTCGAAATGACCAATATTTTTTTGTGTGGTAAGGATAAGCTTTTCTAGAGGGTGTGCACAGTTTTAGACATGGAAAAGACGTAAACGCATGTTTATTAAACGCCTTTAGGAATACAAAATACATTCCGTGCTTCGCAAGGCACGTTAAGCCGTTGGTGCCGGCTCTCATGTAGTGGCAGTCGTTAAGCCATGTCAGAGGCCTCATGGGCAGCTTGATAACTTCTGACAGTAAGGCCAGCCACTGCCTTACAATTCTCCACCAGCCTGGACTTGGCCCCCGTGGTGGAGTACGGCCTAACCTTCCTGCGATGCAGGAAGAGACCCGTGTCCCAGCAGTGAGGACATTCAAGGATTGGTATCGATCGATGTTGACAAAATACAAAAAACTTTAGTGTAATAAAAGTATACAAAAGTTGTGCCTGGTCCCTAAACTGAAATGCTCTGTATTATGGGTAACCAGACTTACGTTCAGAAGTGACAATGTTTTACATAGTAGTATCTTTACAAAATAAAATATAAAAGTAACAAAAAATTTTTTTTAAGTTCAAAATTAAATAAATTATGGAATGTAGACTTTTAGTCCAGAGTGCTTAGTGCGAGTTTTTTAACTACTCGATCGCGTTAACGTAAACTCATATTTCTATGGCATCGAGGAAGCGCCACCTAGCGGCAAGTATGGAAATTAAAATTGCTGAGTGCGAGTTGTAATGTTTTACGTTGAGAAGTGAACACGTTTACCAGCCAAAACACGAATAAACGCGAGTGCGAGTTGTACTGTGACAGCGTTTTGTCAGTTCGAACGGTTAACTTACTCATATTCACTACTCGATGCTCGATTAACGCGGTAGTAAAGATCTACTTACGGGTGTTGTTATATGGGAAAAGTAGTAGTGTGTAAAGTTGTGTGAGACGAGCAACCGACGACGCGAGCTCCGTCTCTGCTCACCATGATTAAGCTCTGCGAATCGGAGCGAAACCTGGTCGGACTCTTCCGATATAACAACACCCGTAAGTAGATCCGGACTAAAAGTCTACATTGTGTTGTGCTTACGAAAGTTTTAGTTCAAAAATTACGGAATGTTTAGAATCTTTTTATTAATAAGGCCGTTAAAGTTTTCTATTAAGAGCGTACCTAAAAAAATTATTTGAAGAGATAAGTCAAGTATTGATAAACGCTAGGCGTTACCTGCAAGTTGTAGTTAGAGCGCGTTTTTGTGCCACGTGACTAGAATATTTTTTTGACAAGTCATATCTTCAAGGAATCAAAAAAATCTTCAAGAATATTCTTTATTGTATACTGGGCCTGCTTGCCAAAAGCCATTTCTTCTAGACAACCTTACGATGGAAGTTGCTGAAGTAAATTAGAAAGACGGAATTCACAGAAAGGAAAGTTTTAAATTTCAACTTAATACCTCCACGCGTTTCTGAGATAAAGGGGCTAGATAGACGGACGAGGGACGGACAACAAAATGATCCAATAAGGCTTCCGGTTTCCCTTTTGAGGTACGGACCCCAAAAACGAAAGTGCAAGTGAAGATTTAAAAGTGTACAGTCTATTTATTCTTACTTGTCCAATTTAGTAAACAAGATTCTACCCGTAAACTGCAACTTTTTAGACCAAAACTGCCATATTTCCATAAATGAAGTAACTTGGAACACAATTTTAGATAACACGCTGCCAATTTTATAAACATATTTCATGAATTTGCGAGAAAATGTCTAGTTTAGGCATCTAATCTCAATTTTAAGGTTAGAATCTTGTTTACTAAATTGGACAAGTAAGAATAAATAGACTGTAGGTACCTATATATTAAAAAGAAGATTTTTTAAAATTAACCATCTCATTTATGGTTGGCGTGTCTTGGAAGAAGCCTATGTCCAGCAGTGGACTGAGACCGCCTGATTATAATGATGATAATGACGATCTCATAAAATCATACTAACATACTATAACTACCCGTCTCACTTTTCCTTCAGCAACTCTCCATCGTAGGTTGTCTGGAAGAAATTGCTCTAAGCAATAAGGCCGCCAATGGTACTGTATCCTTGTAATTATTTTTTGTTAGTTTTTTCCTGGTGTACAATAAAGAATATTTTTATCTTATCTTATCTAAAATACAAAATACTCTATAAAACACAAAAGACCTGATAAACGCCAATTGAAATAATCTGTTGTGGAGATTTTCCAACGAAAACTCGTAACCACCTATTAAATTAACAGCCTCTGAGATGTGCTTTAGAGGAACTGTGCTTTTTGAAACACATACGTAACCTTACGCCTGTATAGAGACCAGGGACTGCCACTTGCCACGATCCTGACAGATCACCTTCGCTTCATCAATGTCATCAACGTTCATCAGTCGTTGCATACACGCACGTCGGTTCCGGGTACGTTTTTCTTCCCCTTTGCTAATACATCCCTAATTTGGCCCTAATATATATATATATACCTATATAGCGAATGTGAGTGGACGGGCTAGTAATGGACGTCCCAGGCGGACATACATCGACCAAATTATATTATATATACATATATATATATATATACGGCCTAATTTATAATATATATATATATATATATTTTATAAATTAGGCCGTCAAAGTGCTTTAACCTTTAACAGGCCTGTCTTCTATCTCACGGGTCCTCCAATTAGACAGATTAAACCTTAATGAGTCAAATGACCGACTCATTTAATCACACAGCTGAATGCATTCACAGTTACATAACGATTGCTATTAATTTGACCTCTTTACGAGGCGGGTTCAAAAGAATTGTGGCCGTTTCTGTTCGCTTGTGAGTAATAGTTTGTACTGAACGTTTTAATAGTAGTTTTATTTATTGATGACTAAGGATCGATTTCTGGATTGAGAGTTTCACTAAGTAAATACTTAAATAACGTCCTGTCACGCTCTTTTCTGGTAAATTTAAAAAGACAACACTACAGTTAACTATTCACTTAGCAAAATTCTCAATTTAGAAACTGGCCCTAATGGCGCGGTTACACTACACAGTGCGAGCTGACATGCGAGCTAACCTAGTCAGTTACTGAGTGCTTTGTGCGAGTTTGACAGATCCAATCGAATAACTTTACTGCCGCGTTCGTCGAGCATCGACTAGTGAGTATGATTAAGTTAACCGTTCGAACTGGCAAAACGCTGTCACAGTACAACTCACACACGCGTTTATTCGTGTTTTGGCTGGTAAACGTGTTCACTTCTCAACGTAAACCATTACAACTCGCATTCAGCAATTTTAATTTCCATACTTGTCGCTAGGTGGCGCTTCCTCGATGCCATAGAAATATTAGTTTACGGGGATCGAGTAGTTAAAAAACTCGCACTAAGCAATTTTTATTTCCATACTTGTCGCTAGGTGGCGTTTCCTCGATGCCATAGAAATATGAGTTTACGTTAACGCGATCGAGTAGTTAAAAAACTCGCACTAAGCACTCTGAGGTGCAACGACTCGTACCGTGTAACCGCATCATACGAGTTACTCTCATGTGCGAGTGGGTCAGGAGCTCGCTTCCGAGTTACTACAAAATTATTAGTTTTTACTCGCCACTCACTTTCCCCCATCCGCCACAAGCATCGGCATTTTGCGAAATGACAGTAGCTCGTACTCAGGCCCACGCCGGGCGCAGTGTTTTTTGTTTCGGCGTCAAAATGGCGGGCAGGTGGACATCTGAACACTTATTCGTGTATTTTGCTACAACATTGCACGAGACATGATATTATATCGGACTATGCGAGTATACTGGTACAGCAGCTGTCGATGCCAGCAGTTTGCATTGGTGTGACCGAGCAAGGCGAGTCGAGCTACTGTCATGCGAGTCACATCAGCTGCTCGCACTGTGTCACCTCGCCTTATCACTAACAAGAAATTCTTCGGTAACCTTGTTGTAATTGGAATCATCATGGTATACTATTTTTATTTTTAATGCACTAACCCGTGCTAAGGACAATTTTAAAAACCTATTTAGAGGCTAAAAATTCCACCTATGCCGGGATTCGAACCCGCGACCTCTGGCTATCCGTGCCAGCGCTCTATCTAACTGAGCTAATGGGCGACTCACCGGCATCAGTGAAATTTCGAACCTCTTTACACTATTCTCTGTATTACGTACAGGCAGCGACATCTGGCTGGTATAGTTTCATCATGGTTTACTCGTAGTTTCCACTGTATCGTTGTCGCAACGTAGTAATTTTACAGAAAACTGAATCTTAAGGCGCTTCGGGGTGCTACCTAGCGCCACCAATGGAATAAAAATCATAGCTTGTTTTGCAATACGTCTTTTTTTAAAACGTAATTATCGTAAATCTTAACCATTAAGACAACTATTTTTAGAACCTACAGTCTAGAAACTAGGATCAACAACCTAGGGCTTTAATTGATTTTCGACAAAAGCGGCCGTTTTTAGCGGAAATCGACGATAGTAAAGTTATCGACGAAATAGTTATCACAGATATTAAGATTTTTGATGTTAATTTTTTAAAAAAAGTGTATTATAATTATAACACAAGTTGTTAATTTTATTTCGTTGGTGGAGCTAGTTGGCGCCCCGAAGCCCCTTAAGTTGAGATGGGCGGGAAATCCGATTAGACGAGAAGATGAACGGTGGACAAATGCAGTCACAGAGTGCCCAAAACCTGCCCGTGCATCCTTCGGAGAATGTTGTTCATATCAACTCTCTATATGTCCCCACTGATGGGGCACGAGTCTCTTACTGCACTGTAGGAAGGTTAGGCCATACTCCACCACGGGGGCCAAGTCCGGGTTGGTGGAGGATTGTTATTTATAATAAAACAGTGGAGGGTCTTACTGTCAGAAGTTATCAAGCCACCCATAAGGCACTTGATATAGCTTAACGACTGCCATTACATGTCAGTCGGCACAAACGGTACAGAGAATTATCATCACATCATACCTACTACGAGTAATATTATAAAGGCGAAAATTGTGAGTGAGTAGGTTTGTTACTTCTTCACGGCTGGAACGATTTTAATGAAATTTGGTATGGAGTTGGGTATCACCGCGGGGCACAGCTTGTAACAAAATAAAAAAGAAATTATAGCCACATAATTCTTTTTAAATTTATTTGTGTTAAGTTTTTTTCCAATTCTAAGCGGGACCAAACCTCAATTTGAGTCCTGTAAACGTATTGGTAAAGTTGAAACCATGCGGGATATAAATCAATTTATATCCCGCATGATGATTGTAAATAACAACCAAACTACTTTTGTGTGGGAATTGCTCCTTGAGGAGCTGACTTTGTAACGGTGCAAACCTCTTTACACCATTTTTATATTGCTTTTTCTATCTATCACTTTCGAATATTTAAAACTACGTCACACATTTCGAAATTTCCCTCATTTTTCATCATCACAACTTTACCCTTCGACCATATCAGAGTATTTTACCTGCTTATCCATTTTTATCCAGTTTTTCTGTTTTATTATAAAATAATACTACCTATCTACAAATAAAGTTACAGGTTAAGTCGTTCCAGTTTTTATTGTTTATAAAAGTTATACAACATTACAACTTAAATGAATTGCTTCTTGAGAAGCAGATTTAAATAAACTGCTCCTTGAGGAGCAGACTTAAATAAACAGCTCTTTGAGGAGCAGACTTAAATGAATTGCTCCTTGATGTAATCGAATTCACTGAGTACTTGTACTCAGATCAGTCTCATACTTATCAACTAGGGTCAAAATGTCAAAATTCCAAGATTCCAGACTCCAGTACAAAGAACTATGTTAATAAAATAATGTTGTTATCGCTGTCTGATATAAAGTAACGTCCGCAAAGTAGATACAAATCCGTAAAGTATTGTCTTGTTCTTAAAGAAACTAGAAATAATCTATAGATATAGATACAGAATATGTCCAGCTTAAGGCTGGAGAGATGCTTAAAAAACTGAACCAAATCTCGGGTTTCCTCGAGATGTTTTCCTTTTCAGCCAGTGATTCCGCTACTACGAATTCACTAGTGTTCGTAACTAAAAAAAACAACGTGATGGCGATTCGAACCCACAACCTCATGAATTTGAGGCACTGCATTTACCGATGACCTATCGATGGAAATAAGTGCGGCTTAGATAAATGAAATGAAATTACAAAACTTTATTGTAAAACACGGTTACTAAATAATTTCCTTAGCCAGATTCAAACTTGAGACCTCAAAAATGCAATGGTTCTATTCACTAAGCTACCACCGCATTCTCAGACTTATCAGCTAGGGTCAAGATGTTAAGGTCTGGGTTCCGCACAACAAAATCACTTATCTTGGTTTCAAACCAGAATATACTGGAAAATGGCGACTAGTGAAACTGACTACGGACTTTGTAGAAGGATCCGGTATATAGGGTTATTTTACTCATCGATATAAATTCCAGGTCTTTAGGATACAAATTCAAGGGGCCAACTCTGAGAATTCAAAAAAATATCAGCTGTTCCTAAATTTTGATAATTATTTTATATATTGTTTTTGGCTCTCGTAATAGAAGTGATTATATTATGATGTATGGAAATATGCAGAGCAGTCTCTAGTGTCTGTCTTACCCTCTGGCATACAGGCGTAAGTTTATTTATGTATGTTTGTATGTGGAAATACGTACATAGGTAATATGTACTTAAATTTAGTTTAGAACAAAATCGGAGTAATCAGATAAACCAAGTGTTCTCTAAAGAATATTTTATAATGAGCTCTATTGTGTAATGTAATGAACTCTAATGAACGGCATTGAATTGAAGTACCTATATGGGTATACCCTCAGATCAGGTATACCTATATGTTTATTTCATCTTTCTCCACATAATTACGGTGTTATTCCACGATTCCTTAAAACACTCCATAAACGCAGCATGAATAGTTTGTAGTAAAGTCCTAGGGCCGATTTCCCAATCGTAAATTTTCCTAAGTATTAGTGAAAGTATAAGTATTTCGCTGAGTGTTAGTATTAGTAAAATTTACGATTCAGAAACGTAAAATTCAAAATATTTAAGTAACGTGCTGTCACGCTCTCTTCTGAGAAATTAATTAATTTAGTTATTTAATAATAAGGCAAACTGGGCACTTCTTTATCAACCCGTATATGTCCCCACTGATGGGGCACGGGTCTCTTCCTGTATCGCAGGAAGGTTAGGCCATACTCCACCACGGGGGCCAAGTCCGGGATGTTGGATGATTGTAAGACAGTGGCAGGCCTTACTGTCAGAACTAGTGACTAAACGGACATAATATTACATAGCAGATATAAAAAAGAGGCAGGCATTAAAACTTAAAAAAAATCGAAGAGACAGAAATACAGTTAACTATTTACTTAGCGGAATTCTCAATTCAGAAACTCAGACATAGCCTTGCAAAGTCACTCGTTAGTCTCTTGCTTCTTATTGTTTTAAGGGGGCCGTGTTGTTATCCTCCTCTTTTTTTCTTCAGGCTCGATTGGTCCACTGCTGGACATAGCTCTCCCCTAATGAGCGCCATAGCGCAAGGTTGTGCCATCATTGGGGGGTAATGCCCATAATCACCACGCTGTTCATGCGGGTTGGGGATCGCAGTTTGGTGGAATTGTACTGCAGGGGGCGCTGCTGCCCATCCTCGCTGTTATCATCCTAACTCCTGGAAATGAAATTTACTCCGAATGTTCTTACTACGTAGATGTCTAAAAATAACATACTGTCCAAAAAATATGAAAAAAATAGAAGGACTTAGAACAGAAGGTTTTCCAAATTTCCTACTTTGACCCCTAACTTCGTCATGGCATAGTGCCCACGTTAAATTGAACCTTATCAACTTGAAATAAATTCCAAAACAAATGAAAAATTCATACTACCCATGTCCGATTAAGGGTGAAGAACATTTAGTGCGAATTGAGAAAGTTCAGGTAATTTCCTATGTATAGGAAACGCCAGGGCTTAGGAGGTTATAAATGACGCCGTTAAAGATCTCTTTTCAAAATATACTTTTGTCACCAGTATCGAAGACGAACATTTCGGTAAGAAGGTGCTCATACCTTGAAAAAACACGTAAGTAGGTAACTAGAGGTGCAAATTGCACATTGTTTCGGGTGTCCAATCTAGCGGCCAAGGTCACTGTACTCACGACGAAATCAAGCATCAGGGAGACGATTCTCGCCCATGTGAATTGAAAACGTAGACGCAAAATGTAGAGTGCGAATGCGAATAATTTGTCGCATAAAAATAAGATAAGACAACTCGACAGAGTCATAAAACACTTATTTTCTCACTCGATTTCAATGGCGTTCAAAATACAGATTTAGGCTTCCGCTCAGCTTTTTACGAAGAATTTCCAAGTAGTAAGCCCTAAGAGTCGTATACGACTTATTTGCTTACGACTTTATAATTGTGTCAACGGAATTTTAAAATGTGACACGTTTACTGCAAAAATTGCTTACGTCAGCCACACTCGGGCACATCAACGAAGCCTGATGGTCCCACACATGGACGACATCATCATCATCATTTGACTCTCTGGGAGCCGATTCTCGCCCATGCGAACTGAAAACTTAGAGGCAAAATATTCGAAGTATTGGACATTTGTCGCATAAAAATCATACATATATACATAACCTCACGCCTGTATCCCAGAGGGGTAGGCAGAGACCAGGGACTGCCACTTGCCACGATCCTGACAAATCACCTTCGCTTCATCAACGTTCATGTCGTTGCATGCACGCACGCCGGTTCCGGGTACTTTTTATCTTTCCCTTTGCTAATACATCCCCTATCTGGTCGATGTATGCCCTTCCACTCACATTCGCAATTTATATTTGTTTCGTCAATCTTTCTTCCTTCATCCTTCATCCATGCATAAAAATCAGTTTCTTGTATTCTCACAAAGTCATATGCCCAAATTTGCTAATAAACACTCGCTTTGAGGTGTCATTATATCGTAATCATAATCGTAATTGAAATGCTCGTGGCCTAGGCAAACCGAGTGATTGGAATCAATCACTTGAGTTAAGCGACAACAGGCGCGGTCAGGTGCAGGATGGTGACCGTCCCGTGACTACCGCTAGTGGCATTTTTCCGAGCGCTTCCGTGCTTCGCAAGTCACGTTAAGCCGTTGGTGCCGGCTGTTATGTAACGGAGTCGTTAAGCCATGTCAGAGGCCTTACGGGCGTTTGATAACTTCTGACAGTAAGGCCTGCCACTGTCTTACAATCCTCCACCAACCCGGACTAGGCCCCCGTGGCGGTGTATGGCCTAACCTTCCTGCGTAGCAGGAAAGACCCGCGCCCTAGCAGTGGGGACATACAAGGTTGATAACAATTATAATTGGCTATCGTTCGACTTTTTACGTAGAATTCAAGTCATACGCCTTAGGGTCGTATACGACTTATTTGCTAATGAAGTGAGAATTGGTTCCCAGCTACTCACTGAGCAAAGTATATTTGAATGCCAGTTTTCAAAGTACATTTTAATTTAGTGTATGTTAAATGACTAGCGCGATGCTCGTACAAGGTAATTAAGGCAGTTAAGAGTCCTAATAAATAATCGCGTATAGATAAACCCGCTCAAGGTACAACCAGTTTTAGTATTGATATAGTCAACGAGGTAGTTTCAGAGTAACCTTAAAAAACAATAGGGAACTTACAAAAAAAATAACTTATTGGAGAGACCACATGGAAAAAATTCAATCTTCTTATAGCGTCTTTGTAAAAATGAACATCAAAAACTTTAATAAATACCGAACCTAGGTCTGTTTCTGTTAATGATATTCTGTTTAATGCACTAACCCGTGCTAAGGACAATTTTTAAAAACCTATTTAGAGGCTAAAAATTACACCCATGCCGGGATTCGAACCCGCGACCTCTGGCTATCCGTGCCAGCTCTCTTTCCAACTCAGCTAACCGAACCTAGGTCCAAGGATCTAGGACTGTAAAGCAGTTTGGCCAGAAGCGGCCGTTCTTGGCGGAAATCGATTAAAGTCCTAGGTTGAGGATCCTAGGTTCTTGACTGTAGGTTTTAGATAAAAACTTATTAAAAAAACAAGTTACTATTTTTATTCCCATGTGTGATGGGTTCCTAGTTAGCACCCCAAAACACCTTAAAATTATGTGAACAATTTTTCATTTCTACGATTGCAAAAGTCACGTAAATGAAGCTGCGGTGGAGTATGGTGTATATCAGCATATACACCATACTTCACCGCAGCTTCATTTGCTTGACTTTTGCAATCGTAGAAATGAAAAATTGTTCACATAATTTTAAGGTGTTTACTCCCGTTTAACAAAAACATATGTTATACTCATATTCTAAAAGTAAGTCTGAAGTTGACTGAGAAGCAGGTTGAAAGTGTTACTTTTGACCAATTAGTAACAGATACTTTTCACTAATTATCGTGATAAGGATTTTCTACAACTAAAACCGAATACGGTGTATGTTATCGTATCTCGGGTTATAATTTTTTTCTTAGGCTGTAATGATAGGGAGGCTCAACACAGTTTTGTGGTTATTTCAGGCGAAACAGGGCAGGGGTAAGATTACCCTCACATTTTTTTTATTACTCTAGAAAAAAATGTTTCATGAAAATTGGCCCCGATGCCCTAAAATACCTGCTGGTTATTATGGACTTCAATTTTCACATTCTCAAACGCAAAGAAGCGCTCGTAGCCTAGGCGAACCGAGTGATTGGAATCAATCACTTGGTTAAGCAACAACAGGCGCGGTCAGGTACGGGATGGGTGAGCGTCCCGTGATTACCGCTAGTGGCATTTTTCCGAGCGCTTCCGTGCTTCGCAAGGCACGTTAAGCCGTTGGTGCCGGCTGTCATACAATGGCAGTCGTTAAGCCGTGTCAGAGGCCTTACGGGCGGCTTGATAACTTCTGACAGTAAGACCCGCCACTGTCTTACAATCCTCCACCAACCCGGACTTTGCCCCCGTGGTGGAGTATGGCCTAACCTTCCTGCGATGCAGGAAGAGACCCGTGCCCCAGCAGTGGGGACATACAAGGGTTGATAACGACGAAACGCAATTATTTTTAGCACTTTGTACTATAGCATATCTCGTTGGTCTAGCCGTTAAAGTGCTGGGGTACCAAGACAGAAGTCGTGGATTCGGTTCCCACTGGGGGGCAGCCGTACATATCTACAAGTGGCCCCAGTCTGGGTGTGTTATCATGTTTGTGACGTCCTTGTCTGGCTACCATAGTACAGGGTATCCTAGTTTGGGACCAGGTCAAGTGATTGTGTTGTATGGAAGTTGTTATTATTATGTTTTCCAGCAATTAAAGCTCTTATTAAGCGCGGTACAAATGCGGAAATATCTCTGGTGGCTATAGTACATACCTACATTAAAGTGTCTACCTTATTTAGTGAAGTCTGTCATATTCGCTGAACATTAAAATTACTCCTCTTTTTGTCCACAAGCATTATATCACCATTATATACGGTCCGTTGCGATTTTGAAATGGTCAATTTGCACTGTGGTACGTACAGTTGGTAACACGTGTTGTGAAACAGTGTATACTATGCTATACAAGGTTGTACTGGAATAGCGCAAAACCTTAAAAGCGATTCGTAATGATAATGATAATAAATCCACTTCCAAAAAGTAAGTCTTATTTCATCATCAATCCATCATGTCCCCACCGAGGGGCACGGTCTCTTACCTGAGAAAGGTATAGGCCATACTCCACCTTTGGGTAGATGGAGCTTAAGGCGCTTTGGGGTGCTAACTATCACCACCAATGGAATAAAAATCATAACTTTTTTATATTACGTTTTCTTCAAAACGTAAACATAATAAAATGTTAACCATTATGACATATTTTTAGAACATAAAATGAAAAACCTAGGACTTTAATCGATTTCTGCAAAAAACGGCTGATTTTCGCAAAACTGCTTTAAAGTCCTAGTTTTTTAATTTTAAACCTAGGTTCTTGTCAGTAGGTTCTAAAACTAGAGTTTATTACTATTTATGATGCTCGCTTTTACTAAAGACGCGTTTTAAAAGAAGTGATTTTTTTATGGGTGGCACTATGACCGAATAGCGCCTTAACAGAATAAGGCTTCAAGTAGCCAGCCAATGTTAGCGATATTTTCCACTTCAGTCAAACACTATTTTTAATGCTTAGACAAGATAATATCTCTTTTTCATCATTTTGAAATCAGGACCCAGCTCATACAACGCATTGAACCAGCCTTTATTAGGTAGGTCAATGTTTTAATTTTAATACTATTAGTGTCGAGCGATTCAAAAGTAATCGAACTAACTCATTTAGTAAAGAGTTATTCGTTGACCCACATTCGTATGTTTCGACTTCTGTAAGAGATTGACTTGATTGGTAGGTCTTGTAATGACGCATGATTCCTATAAAACGCTCCTCAGGGGAGTTTAAATAATCTGTATTTACGTCTTTCTCTTTACCACAATGTATTGTTTTAATAGGCGCGACAATAGTATCAAATAATCAAAGATTAGGATTAGAATCAGTACATATTAAAATATATTAAGGATTTAAAACACCGAGGATTATTATAATACTGCTTTCAGCCATTTTGACACCATCACACCGCGTGACGTCACGCTTAGGTTAACATTGGTAGACTTCACCCGTGCTTTGTTGTGACTACTAGTGATAACGATGATTGTTTACCTGGGCGTGACGTCAGATTCGACGCCATGACACAGATTTAAAATAATTTTAGAAAACTGGCTTAAACCTTCGTTGAACTTTAGTTTGTTACTGAAATATAGGTTTGTAAGACAGGGCCTTACTGTCGGAAGTTATTAAGCCGCCCATAAGACCTCTGATATGGCTCAACGACTGCTATTGCATGACAGCCGGCACCAACGGCTTAGCGTGCCTTGCGAAGCACGGAAACGTCCGGAAAAATGCCACTAGCTGTAGTACCGTCCTGTGACTACCGCTAGTGGCATTTTTCCGAGCGCTTTCTGCACCTGACCGCGCCTGTTGTTGCTTAACACTATAATTGATTCCAATCACTCGGTTCGATTAGGCCACGAGCGCTTCTTAAATAACTACTTAAGTTTACTGCTTAAGAAACTATAAATTAATTCATCATTTATAAATAGGACTATCGTTAAGCCAATACAGAGGCCTTCGGGCGGCTTGAAAACTTCTGACAGTAAGACCAGCCACTAGCCTTGCAAGCCTCCACAAATGAGAAAAGTTATTAGTTGTACGATTAAATATAATAAAAATAGGCAAAATTAAGGACTTATATGCATATATGAGTGTCTGAATGGGGTGAAACGGTACATTCTAGAACAGTTTCTCAACAAAATTAAAATTTGTTTCAAATGAGAACACTATTGCACAACCAGAAAAAAAAGAATAAAGCCATGATTTCTTAAATCTAAGTAATGTTATACGATTGACGGTATTATCGCTTGGAGCTGTTCCAGACAGCCTTTGGATAAAGTGGGCATACACAATATCGTCCGAGGATGGATGTGAGCTCGTACTTCGTACCGGGACCTCGAAATTTCGTATTCGTGCGATAAATCTCATACCACTGGCAACCCTGCCCTGTTTCTGAACAGTGACCGATACTGAACAGTCACGCTTGGCTCGGACGCTGAATTGGGTGTATGCGGCTTCAGTTGCTCGGTGACGCTGCATGATTTCATTTCTATATTTGGTTCTATCTGATGTGTGAAACAAGTGTCTATGATAGACTTTATTATACACACTGCTAATACATATTCTCTGTTTATATAAGTAATAGTTCTTAATAGTACATAAAAAGAGCACCCCTCAACAGAATGTGCGATAGTTATATTATAATAACATAGCATTTACGGAAGTTGATTTATTTGTCAAAGCGGTGCTGCAAACACATGTTCACAAAAATCCTATTAGATTCATGAGTTGTATCGATTTGTTTTTTTTTAATTTTGTAATATAACCAAATAATAATAATAATTGTATGTTAGTATTTGCATGTACACCTTATGTTTTTCTCTGAAACAGTTGCTTCATTGCTTGTTTGTCTTTATATCACAACTATATCGTGTATTGCGCCACTTATTTGTGATATTGTGATTATCTATCTGTGGGAAATGCTGAGGAATTGGCAAAGTGTACTTATTACCCGCATGCCCAGCATGGGGATTATGGGCATTACCTCCTATGATAGCACAACGTAGCGTTCTTTAGGGGAGGGCTATGTCCAGCAGTGGACTAGTACAGCCTGACGACGACGACGACGACTTGTTAATTTAAATATTTTTTATCTTATAAGTTTGTCAATTCTGTTTATTCTCCTTGAATAAATAAAATAAACAATAAATATAGAAAACACAATAAAAAGACACGTAAAAAATTGAGATATATAAAGAAGAACAAAAAGTAGTTCAAGCCGGCGTGCGATCAATGTTAATGAAGCGAAAGAGTTCTGTCAGGCAGGAGCATTGTGGCAAGTGGCAGACTCTGGGTTTTGGCTACCCCTTCGAGATACAGGCATGAGTTAATTTTTCTGTTGTCTCGTGTCATGTCGTGTGTTGTCTTGTCTTGTCATGCCATGTCGTGCCGTATCATGTTACTAGTTTTTGAGTACGGTGCGATTCCCGATATTTTTCCTCGCTTGTGGTGAGAATGTGAGACAATGCTTCTTGTGCCTTCTTGCCTTGACCTCGATACTGTTAGCGTAATATATTACGTACATTCACAGATCTACGGTTGGGTCACGTGAAATATTTATTTATAGTTAGATATTTCCATATTTTTTTTATAGTTAGTATGTAGTAATTTAAGCAAACTCACAGCAAAATCTACTGGTTTTTGCTGACGTTATTTACTACTATGTTAGTTCAGCAAAATAATCCTACTCATATTATAGAAGCGAAAGTTTGTAAGTATGGATGGATGGCTGTTTGTTACTCTTTCACGTAAAATCTACTGAATGGATTTTAATGAAACTTTACAAAAAAACACAGGCTACAATTATTTATAAAGATATTGTGTGAATTGTCCAAAATATTGTGACAATAAGTGTCAAGTAAGTAAGAAAAAATCTACCATCTGCGAGCTATTCTGGCATGCGCTGCCAAAACCGCTAGAGTTACACATATTATTGTACGTAATACAGAGAATACTGTAAAGAGGTTCGAAATTTCACTGATGCCGTGAGTCGCCCATTGGCTCAATTGGTAGAGCGCTGGTACGGATAGCCAGAGGTTGCGGGTTCGAATCCCGGCATGGGTGAAGTTTTTAGCCTCTAAATAGGTTTTTAAACATATTATTGTGTAATATATGATGGAAATGTTTAAAAAAATGGTCAATACAATTTACAGGACAATAATGCAGTTGCTACGAGTACCTACAGGTCTATGATTAGGGCTCCGCAGTGCTTAGTTACCATATTTCTTATGTTGACAATATTGTTACGTCATTAACTTATTTTAGTCCAACTGTTACATCTCAATATTGTCTATTTTTAAAATGCGGCCCAAAAATTATTTACGTGATAGTTTTAATGTCATAAAGTTAGTGGTTTTCTACGCCACGCTAATAAGCTACCCGAAATTGTGATTCTGCGCAGACGAAGTCGCGGGCACCAGCTAGTAAATAATGAAGAAATAGAGCTAATATGGAAGCATCATAAAAGTGCACGCAAAATATATCACTATGTGTTAAATTATTAAATTAGTTATCTGATATATAAAAATCTCGTGTAATCACACGGTGGTATAAAAATTACAATGTTTATTAACGGACTTCTCCAAAATGACTTCACCGATTCTTAAGAAATTTTCTGTGTACATTTGGCCAATTCGACCAAACTATTTATGCTTGGTATAAGTGCTAATCTTGGAATAAATCGAGAAATTCTCTTGTTAAATTCTAGATTTATTCCAAGATTAGCACTTATACCAAGCATAAATAGTTTGGTCGAATCGGCCCAGTAGGTTTAGGAATTAGACGAAGGTTAATTAATAAGGCAAAACGGTGCCAAACGTTGGCAGACGATTGCAGGGTCAGCTAGTTTACTATAACATAATATTATGAGTTTTGCGTCGCAGTCATACTGGAACTTGACACTTAAACCGTGGCCAAGGTGATCTTGTTTTAATCTGTATTGTTATTGCATTCTTACGTGAAGGTGTTCGTTATAGCGGCACAAACTGCTCTTTTCTTCAAAAATAGGACGTTCTCTTTTCTTGTCTTTTGTTTTTGACAGTGTGAAAATAGTACATTATGACACTAGTGAGCTCACTAGTGTCATAATGTACTATTTTCACACAAGTTGGTCATTACAGACGAGGTGGGTTTACTGCTCGAGCCGAAGGCGAGAGCAGTTATGGAACCGAGTCTGTAATGGACCAATGCTCACGAGTGTCATACGACGTTTTTCAACACACTTGTGAGGAAAATAAAAAACAAGCACAGGTAAATAAAAATAAAAAGTACGCTAAAAATACTGACTCAGAAAAAGAGTTCGCGTTCTTTTCAGTTTTCCATGTTAGGAAATTTTCATACGCTGCGACATATTTTTCCCTAGATTTCTCGGGTATCAAACTTTCATTGGCATTTTGCGCCTCATTAAGTATGTCTTGCGGAGTTAAAACCATATCCTCTTCAGTATCAGTAGGTACTCGAACTCGACATTTTCACAATAAACAATGAAAAGTTTTATTTCTTGAGAACTGAGATTGAAAATGGCGCGCGCTTACTTTTTTAATTTGCGCGCTGTCAAATGTAGGCAAATGTAACAACTTCCATACAGCCTATAAATCGATATTTCTGAATTACAAGTTGGCTTTTAGATATGTCTATCTTTTTCTTATTTTGGTTGCAATTTGATGAAAATAAATGTTTAGTTATCGTATTTTGATACTAACGTGCATAAAATATAAATTAAATTATTATTTTTAGATATGAAAACTCTTTGCTGTCATTATTTGTCTGTAGTTGATAAAATTAAAACTATATTCATTACAGCACTTGTGCTGTAATATTATTACGCACGCGTGTATAATGGACAGCATTATGGTTCTTAAACCGGTGTTATAAGAGTCACTTTACGAGCAAGTGTGTTGAAAAATAAATTATTATACACATTTGTATCAACTATGAGTTTCAAAACCAGTTTAAGGCATTTAAACTAAAAAAATGCATAACTTCTGCAAATAAACAGAATAAAACTTGATAATTTTGTATGTGTAGCAATTTTATCGTAAAACGGCCGCGATCGGTAGAATCGATAATGACGTCACAGCTCAGTAAATATAACGATCCGAAAACTCGAGTGACTTGACGTTTGTTTGCTTATTCACCAGTCATATCACTAATTCCTGTGGGCGGTCAGGCGCCAGGATGGGTGACTATTTAGAGGCTAAAAATTCCGCCTATGCCGGGACTCGAACCCGTGACCAGTGACCTCCGCGATGTCCCGCGACATCCAAATTATGGTGGCACAAAAATAAACGGACTTATTTAATGTTTTATGTAGTCTAAGACAATATAAATAGTCTAATATAAACTGTTGCTATTTTATAAGCTCATGCATGCAACGTTATTGCAAATTGGCATGTATTTTATGTTTTTGATCCTATGTATTAGGAGTTAAAACATGGAAATAAATAAATAATTAATTAATTAATTTAGTCAACATGCATGAGCTTTTATTATTATTTATTTATTTCCATGTTTTAACTCCTAATACATAGGATCAAAAACATAAAATACATGCCAATTTGCAATAACGTTGCATGCATGAGCTTATAAAATAGCAACAGTTTATATTAGACTATTTATATTGTCTTAGACTTGATTAATTAATTAATTAATTAATTATCTAATGAATTAATTCATTAGCAATAATGAATTAATTCATTAGCAATAATTAATTAATTAATTATTAATCTGCTCATATTAAGTGAACATGTACATTGTTCTTATGAGAATAAGCGTCTTAAACCATAAAAAATAGTCTATAAACGTCCCACCGCAGGGTACAGGCATTCTCTCCGAGAGAGAGTATGGGCTCACCACGGAGCCCATTTATGAAGAGGTATTTGACCTCTTCAGACACTCAGATTTCGTCACGATGTTTTCATTTACGGCTAGCGTATTATTACCCGAGTTTTATAAATAACACGAATGATCATCGAACAGGTCAGTATTTTTGGACCAAGTTTGGGTGTCTCTTATCTACAGCGTGCGCGGACCGTTTCATAATAGCGTGAAGTGAACTAAGATTTGTAAGTAATTATGAAACATACCTACTATTTTTATCAAAAAAAAGAATGAGACACATTCGAATTTCCATACAATTTCCATATATATATATATATATATGGAAATTGTATGGAAATTCGAATGTGTCTCATATATATATATATAATATAAAAATGAGTCGCTGAATGTGTTGGTAAGCGCAAGAGAGCAGCTGAACCGATTGCGCTAATTGTTTTTTTAAAATATTCCTTGAAGTGCGGGGATGGTTCTTACGGAGAGAAAAATAAAAAAAAAAATTGAGAATCGTTTGTTAGGCGGTACGAAGTTCGCTGGGTCAGCTAGTATGTTATTATAAATTACTTAAACGTGGCTCTGCACATATTGACTAGTCTAAAACCTATTTAGAGGCTAAAAATTTCACCCATGCCGGGATTCGAACCCGCAACCTCTGGCTATCCGTGCCAGCGCTCTACCAATTGAGCCAATGGGTGACTCACCGGCATCAGTGAAATTTCGAACCTCTTTACACTATTCTCTGTATTACGTACAGGCAGCGACATCTAGCTTAAGCAAATTGCATCACTTACAGCCCCGACTACCTACTTTGCAGTTAGGTTTTACATCGGAACGATATCACTGTACCCACATGATTATACTATTTTTATTTTTAATGCACTAACCCATGCTAAGGACAAATTTAAAAACCTATTTAGAGGCTAAAAATTCCACCCATGCCGGGATTCGAACCCGCAACCTCTGGCTATCCGTGCCAGCGCTCTACCAATTGAGCCAATGGGCGACTCACCGGCATCAGTGAAATTTCGAACCTCTTTACACTATTCTCTGTATTACGTACAGGCAGCGACATCTATTAAATATTAAATATTGACTAGTCTTTCCTGTGGGTTAGGCTGACCAAACTGTCTGGACGGTATAGTTGCTGGGCAAGCTTACACCATCTGAAAATAATGCCTTGGCACTGTCCGAGTGGTCCCTTCGCCCACCTAGTGTGGGTTAAGGTGCCACTGGACGCCATAAAAATCATCTCCTTAAGTAGAATCAGAGGCCAGAGTTAAGACATATTAATTCTCGCAATGCGATAGAAGCTTACGATATCAATCCTTGCATATCCTCAATTCTGGGGCACGGATCTCTTCCTGCATCGCAGGAAGGTTAGGTCGTACTCCACCACGGGGGCCAAGTCCGGGTCGGTGGGGGATTGTAAGACAGTAGCTGGCCTTACTGTCAGAAGTTATCAAACCGCCAATACGGCCTCTGACATGGCTTAACAACTGCCATTGCATGACAGCCGGCTTCAACGGCTTAACGTACTTCCGTGCTTTGATACAAGCTTATCATCCATCAATCCATCATTATCATTGAATGGCCAAAAACCCGTTCATATCATCACAAATTCCGTTCATAAAACGTATTACTAATCTACACATGTCCTTAATCTACAGACGTAATGATCTGTAAAATTAAAAAAAGTGTGCCACAGACAATGACATAAAATAGATAACGACCAGAAGTACTAGTAAGAGACTAAGCTGAATTGTGAACGAATTGAAATAACGAAGCAGTAAAGACTTTACTGTGAACGTAACCTTAACAAACAAGGCGAACTTCATTAACCTCGACAAAATATTACCAAAATATTTAATTTTTATGTATAATGAAGTTGAAGTGTTCTCTATCTTTCTCACAATCTACTACAGTACTACACATCATAAAAGTCCCTTCGGGGATTTACGTTCGCGCAGACTAGGAAGAAGTGTAACCAAAGTACCCGAAGACATTCAACATGATCTATAACCGATACGGTTAAGGTGCAGAATTGATTGCCGCAGTAGCGCTACCTATGAACACCGACAGTTGTAAACCATATTTTATAAATTATAACCTACTTACCTTACCATCTATTTACATATTAGAAATTTCAAAATTTGTCAGACAACATAAAGAACTTTTCATAAAAAAAGAAGATGTCACTATAAGACCCATAAGACACAAAAATAAATTGTTATTACCCACCTCACGAATGCAATTACACTCTTCCAGTACATTGATAATGGCTATAAAAATTTATAATAAACTCCCAAATCACCTGAAAGAATTGAATAACGACTACACTTTTTATAAAGATTTAAAGAAAATACTAATTTCAAAATGTTATTATACGATAGAAGAATTTTTAAAAGATAGTATAGATGAAATGAGATAAATAATTAATCAAATTAAATTTTAAATGTTGCGTGTCCTACAGGGTCCACAAAGATCTTATCAAATGACTGTTAAGTTATAGTGTAACAACCTTGAAACTTGTGGAATGCAATAAAGTATTGAGTATTGAGTACTATTTCACTCACGCTAATATTGCCAAACTAATAGTCACATGCATCGTTGACGTTGAATCAACCCATAGCAACAAAGGCGCGCGGCCTGCCATAAAATGAAACTATCTGATTGGTCGATCAACTTGCCGCACATCTAAAATTTGGTCATCTGCGCAGGTACATCCGCGAGACTTATTTCTTGCGTGGCACTGTACTATAAATAGTGTAACAAACTGTGCATAGAGGTATGTAGGTACATCCGAAAATAGGAGGGTAGGTACTTTTTCTATGGAATAAAATTTCAAGATGTCAGAGGTTCGAGACATTTTACAAATGCAGATAGTAACTTCGATGCGAAAGAGTATAATAGTGTCGATTTTAATTGTCGAAGAAAATAAAATTTACAAACTTCCTAATTTAAGACAATTGACATTTATATTTTGATTTCAACCGGAACAATTTATGTTATATATGGTTTGAATTTCATTTTTAAAAACCTATTTAGAGGCTAAAAATTTCATCCCGCATTTCATTTCATTGAATTTCATTGTTTAATTTATTTTTAATTTGATTTATATTTGATATTTTTAGATTTTAACTTGATTTGACATCTGTAATGATTGAGTATTATAGTTTAATTAAAAAAAAAATGCATTTTGTAAATGAATAATTTATTTTGTGTTTTAAAAACCTATTTAGAGGCTAAGAATTCCACCCATGCCGGGATTCAAACCCGCGACCTCTGGCTATCCGTGCCAGTGCTCTTTCCAACTGAGCTAATGGGCGACTCACCGGCATCAGTGAAATTTCGAACCTCTTTATAATATTCTCTGTACAGGCGTTTGTATTATTTCGTGTTATTTAGAAAGCATGTTATAAAGTGGGGTATTTAAATAAAATGTAATGTATAAAAGATTTTAATTTATAATAATATTTAAAGTCTTTAGTGGTAAAATAGGCATCAATTCGAGTTGCATCGACGATAACAACCCGCTATGTTTTGTATTAACGATAGTAACTCCCTATTGTTGGATGTATGCACCCGTTGGACTTAACTTTGTAAAATAGTTTTGGTCCTATTTCTAAATATGTACACGGATGCTCTAAAATCCTCTTGTCTTTCCCTTTGCCACTGACCATTTTAAACTGCATCTGATGAAAGTTTTAAGGAATTGTGTTTTTATAAACGAGACTGTTTATGAACTAAAATTTTCGTAAGAACTGCTATTACTAACTTTTTTCGGATTACCTTAATTGATTTTTGACAGAAGACTCTGACCAATAAGCATTGATAATCAGAGCGAACCCTGGTCGGACTCTTCCGCCAAAAAATCAAGTAAGCAAATCCGGAATTAAGTTAATAACCTATTTATGTTCGGTTTATCTATTAAATGTTTGATTTTATTGCACCTTACAGATCAGATATTATATTTTTTATGTAGCCTCGGTTGAGTTTCACTGCTGGGCAAAGGCCTACCTTTTTGCTTTACACTCCTCCCTGCGCATGACCACCTCTTGCTAACCCGGTAAAAAGGTAGCAAATCCTTAATAATTCCAATCTTCTCACTACCTACCTTCTAACCAAAATTCTATACTAATTGCTACCGCCTTGTCATGATTTCTATAGGATTAGGCCCTTCAGCCGGTCGTCTTCGGTCATGTGCGGCGCTAATCGGCGAATGCCCTCATTCGCATTTGTTCAGTTGCTCGTATGTAGTACTAGATAAGATTAGATAAGTACGTCCGAACTGACAATAAACTCTACTATTTGTCATAATGACACAAATATAAGCTAGTAATAAAAATAGTTAATTATACCAGATAAAACCTTATACAATGGACAGTTTCACAATGGACTAGAACGGCAACCGTGCGACATTTTTATGATGCAACGGCTGGGTAAGGCCGTAAATGTATACATAAAACACAGTATTTTTACCCTCCAAAGTTCTGTGACCTTGTGCAAAATAATATAAAGCTGTGGCACATGTTTCCAGTGTCGTCATTTGATACTTCTGTGCGTATTTACACTATGTTTTGGCTAACTTCATGGCTTTGTGACGTCACGCGACATCGTACGATATCCGAGGAGACAGATGGGTGAATGCTCGCTGCGTTTTTTTTCCGGCTTAATCGTGGATTCTTATGGGAAGTGGCAGCGTGGTATTCCATTTTCGTCTGTATATCTCGTGTGGTAAAGACTACGGTAGAGTTCGAAGTTCGGAATAAAGCACAAAATGTTTGACAGACTTTGTACTGATATCTCAATGGTTTTTGTGTTAGACAAATTGTATTGTTCTATTTGTAGTCACACGTGGATCAAGTATTTTTAACAAAGGTCTGGTTTTGTATAAATTTCTCGTTTGTGCATCGATATATTTTCTATATACTTTGTTACAAATTGTATTGTATGTATTCAGTTTATGTTTAAGAAGTAATGTGAATAATCTATAATTTATGATAATCTGAAATATTAATAAATATCGAAATCTTTTTAAAAGCATTTGATTGTATAATTTGGCCGAGGTCATTTTTAACTTTAGTTGTTTTTTTGTGTTAAAACAAAATAAACTCGTGTGTACAAAAGTATTAACTTGAAGAGACAGATAGAGACCGCTGCGTTGCCCAATAGCATTTAATTCCCAAATGTGTAGCAACTTAATTAGTTGACTGATAAACAATGTTTTTTTTTAATTTATGAAATAGAAAACATTAACACACGTGCACCTTAACAATGTAGGAATGATCCAACTAAAGCCGTTGATGTTATTTTAATCTAACCTAAATTGACTACCGACCGCCAGTCTCATTAAAAACAACAGAAACAAACTTACAAAGACTAAACGAATAAAAATGTAAAGCAAAAACGGATACTCACATTAAAATCACCAAGTTCAACACACCGCAAATTCTTTCACCATCATGACCTATTTCACATGCATAATCTAACTAGGTACGAGGAATGCTAAAGATTTCTAAATACAAATTGGAAAAAAAATATACTAAAGAATCAAAGCTGCACAGAGTACACAAAAACAATTACTTTTCAAAAAGGTAAAAGCAACTGGCAGGTAGAAGTTTGACAGCCGGTTTTATGTTTAGAATGTTCAATTTTCGAACGAGGCGACCAGCCGGCGTCCGACCGGTTGGCGTGTGGAGCAGCTGCCAGCTCATTGGCGAGCATACGGCTCGAAGTTGGTCAGACGCATCGTGGAACGTCATTTTTGCCGCGCGTGACGCGATTCGGCTTTCGATTTGCATTTCGCAGCGACTCTACCGCTTGCCTCCGTTCCATCGACTCTCCTTTTCACTATCTACCATAAGCGCTCGTTGATAGCTAGTAATGAACTTGTAATATAATTAAATGCATTTTTACAACAAATCAATGTTTTAGTCAAGTCGAGAAATGCCATTCCACGATTCATGACAAGAACCTCACTTGTCGCAGACTGATAAGCGAGAAGTTTTTTACTATCAATTGATAATTTTGAATGAAGGCAACGTGTGGCTATTTTGATAATTTCGTTCGACGAATCTGTCTTTTATAAATACATAATTTGAGTTTCCGATAATAGCGAGTTTCTGTTAAGAATAATGTTCGTGAACTGTGAAAGTGACAAATGAATAAGGTTAATGGCAGAGTGAAATATTCTGACAAGCTTTTGTGGACTATATCGAGTGGCAGTGCTACCAAAATTCATTATTAATCAAGTACTTAAATAAAAGAAGATATATAAATTAATTAAGTCTTAATTAATTGAATTCTAACCGGATAAAGCTTTTTTTCGGAAGTGTCGGACAATTCAACAATGTATTTACGAAAGTTTTAGTTATAATAATAATGAATAATAAATATTAATGGATAATATTACACAGATCTCATTAGCCCTATACTAAGTACAACTAAATGACTTGTGTTATAGGTGCTAACTCGACGAGTTCAAAGGTCTTAATTTATTTATAACTAGCTGACAGTAGTAGTTATATACTCTTTGGCTGACCCAGCGAACTTCGTACCGCCTAGCAGTCGGTTTTTTTTTAATTTTCCTCTCCGTAAGAACCTTCCTCGTACTTCAAGGAATATTCTAAATAATGAATTAGCGAGATCAGTTCAGCTGCTCTCGAGATTTGCGCTTACCAACACATTCAGCGATTATTTTTTTTATTTTAGAAGATAATAATGTAGCCTATATACGTCCCACTGCAGCGCCCGGGCTGGTTCTCTCAAAGGGAGAGAGAGTATGGATAATTTGCCAATCCGCGGTGGGCTCGAGCGATAATTAAGCCCAAACTATCTCTCCGTTTGTACTCTTAGGTTAAGAAATATCTGTGTAATTTCCATTTATGTACAACTAGCTGACCCAGCGAACTTCGTACCGCCTAACGGTCGATTCTTTAATTTTTTTTTTATTTTTCTCTCCGTAAGAACCATTCTCGTACTTCAAGGAATATTAAAAAAAAAAAATTAGAGATATCGGTTCATCTGCTCTCGATATTTGCGCTTACCAACACATTAGGCGATTCATTTTTATATTATAGATAAAGTGTTCTCTATCTCTATCTCTCTGAGAGAAGGTCTGTGCTCTACACTGGAACGTTTGTAAGTATAAGGTAGGGTTAGGAAAATATCAGTGACTTTAAAACTGTAGGTACCTAACATAGTGTAAATACTAGAAATAAACCTCAACTTTCGATCCCAAGATTTAGGGTGGCCAAGGTCAGCCTAAATCTTGGGAATGAAATCCTTTATGAGGCATTGTACTTTGTAAAACATAAACCTCCTTTTGGCGCAGTTGGTTAAAATCTCCATGCAACCGGATAGCGATAAACTATCCGTTGTTATCGCAAAAGTATTTGTGGCATTTATTACATAACCCACTCTACATAAATACTTAAGTGAATAAGGTTGTTTACCTATAATACGTCTGTGCACTTGAAACGAAAAATATACTTTTTTGTTTAATCTTTGGTCTACAGCTCATCAACCGTTACATTTTTATTACAAAGTCCCTCTTATCTTGACGTTACTGGTTAGAATGCACGTGAGTAAAGGTTGGTGTGCTGTCGATAGTACTGATAACAGTAGGCTACAATATTCCTATCGTCATAAATTAGTTCACTGCCTCGTTGGTCTAGCATTCAACAAGCTTGATACCAACACGGATGTCGTGAGTTCGATTCCCACTGGAGGCCGTACTTGATTTGTACGAGTACAATTGGCCTCAGTCTAGATGTATTACCATGTTTGTGATGTCCTTCCTTGGTTACCTGGCATTGCATTAGTAGAACAATTGTGATTTATTTTAGTATTACGTATTACGCTAACGCCTTTGCGAAATACTGGAGCAATTTCTTCAATATAAAAAGGAACTAGGCGTGTGTTCCACAAAACATAATAGTACATTACATAACTAGGGTGGTAATACAAAGAAAGGCCGAGATCGCAGAAGTTTGCGGCCCGAGCTGCAAGCGAGGGACGTAAATATGCGATCGAGAGCTTTCTATATTACCTCCCGTGTTGTGTACATCTTTTTATGTCTACACTAATTGGCCAGAAGGCGGCTTTTTCCGGACGCGCAGCGTGCGGAAAAATCCACTTTATTGCCAGGTGTGGCATAAAGATATTTCGCTGTTTCCAAAGGTTTCTCGTGAACAATCTATTAATTTACTCTTAACAAGTTGCAGTTGGCCAAAGTGCATGCAAAAAAGAAACTGTAAACAGTACATAAATAAAAAGATAATTAGCTTACGACAAACTGAGGGGCTTGACAAACATTATAATTGAGTTGAACGCCTTAAAAAAATATCATAGCAAACATACCCATATTCGTGTAATGTAGAGCTATTGCCTCTTTACTTTTTTTGGGGAGCGTCGTTCATTTGTAGACATAGTTCTGGCGTGGCATCAGTCTGGATATATTTCCAAATTGAGGTCCTTGCCTAGTTCCTATAGCACAGGTTATCCTAGTTTGGAACCAGTACTGGTGGTTGTGTCGTGTGAAAGTTATAATTATTTATTACCATCATAAATTGCAAATTGTAAGTATCCTTTTTTGTCATGAAAGGTGCTGGGCAAGCCTACACCATCTATAAAACCATGACCCAGGCATTACAGCGTCGGAGTGGTCCCTTCACCCATCTAGTGTGAGTGAAGATACCACTGGACGCTGTATAAATCATCTCATTAAGTAGATGCAAAAAGTAAATCTCATGAAATCAATTCGGCATGAACGTAGCTATATTTTGTGGGTCAAAATATCCCCTTTTGAAACAAAAACTCATTTTTGAAGCTACTTTACTTGAAGAAAATCGCGTTTTGATTAGGATCTAAGTGAAGAAATTGTGTTTTTAGCATTAAGAACAAGACTGTATACTCAGTTAAATATATATATATATATATAGACGTAAATATCACCTTTTGTAAAGACACTCCTCATTTATTACTCGTTATCCCGCTGGGAACGCATTATTAGTTAGGATATCAATAACAATATCCACTTCACAGTTTTCATACTTCTCAACAATTGCGCCTTATTACACAGCAAACTTCCCAACCTACACTTCCTCAGCCAACAACAGTCGCACCCAGCCAACCCTCAGCCATTCCTCGACAGACCTCATCAGGCCGACGCGTTCGTTTTCCGGCTTATCTATATGACTATAATCGCCCGTAAGACGGTCTCTGGAGGGGAGTGATGTGGTTGGCTATCAGGCGCGCGCAGAACCTCAATGCTCCGCCAAGCATAGCTGGCAGGCTGCTTGAAGAAGTAGAGATTTTATTTAAAAAGTTTTTTTTTATATTCTGTCTAAAAAAAATATGATTGCTATCGGAATCGATTATAAGAATAATTTAATGTTGTTTTTCATGCAGATGCTATAGTTTTTAGTTTCATCTAATTATTGAAGTTAGTCAGTGTTAACTCCTTCTGTACATTATAATTTCCACCGTGCCAGTGTACTTTCAGTGTAAATAAACCTTGTACATGAATTATCAATTTTTTTGTCCTTGGCACTGGATCCTAAAAATACTATACGTGTCAATTTAGATCTTTGTCCATCCGTATGCTAAGTTTAACTCCGTTCAGCCGTTACTGCGTGATTGTTTAGCAAACATCACCGAGGATCTGAGACAGATTGCTAGAAGTTAAGTCTAGCATAGAATAGTGTAACGTAACATAAATTCATGCCTGTGTGCCAGAGGGGTAGGTAGAGACCAGGGATAGCCACTTGCCACGATCCTGACAGATGCACGCACGGGCACAGTTTTGGGTACTTTTTATCTTGAACTTTCCTAGTACATCCCCCTTCTGTTAGCTGTTAAAATATACCTCGGGCTCTAGAATAGGTTTCGGCGCAAGCACGCGAGTGTAATACTACTTCCTGCTCTGTATAAATTATATAAGTGTCATATTAGTTGGTTATGTAAATTACACTATTTTTATTTTTAATGCACTAACCCGTGCTAAGGAACAAATTTAAAAACCTATTTAGAGGCTAAAAATTTCACCCATGCCGGGATTCGAACCCGCAACCTCTGGCTATCCGTACCAGCGCTCTACCAATTGAGCCAATGGGCGACTCACGGCATCAGTGAAATTTCGAACCTCTTTACAATATTCTCTGTATTACGTACTGGCAGCGACATCTGACTTAAGCAAATTGCATTACTTACAGCCCCGACTACCTACTTTGCAGTTAGGTTTTAACATCGGAACGATTTCACTTTACCCACATGATTACACTATTTTTATTTTTAATGCACTAACCCGTGCTAAGGAACAAATTTAAAAACCTATTTAGAGGCTATAAATTTCACCCATGCCGGGATTCGAACCCGCAACCTCTGGCTATCCGCTATCTGGTGAAATTTTTAGCCTCTAAATAGGTTTTTAAATTGGTTATGTAAAGTTTAGTGTCCTAATAGTTCCGATATTACTATTACACGAATATATCCGATTCTATCCGATAGTAGCCGAGGTATTTTGTAAAAGCTAACAGACTGTACATCCCCTATTTGATCTGAGTATGCCCGCCTGGAAAGCCCTCTACGGGCCCTTTCACCCACATTAACTCGATATACTTAAAAACCTATTCAGAGGCTAAAAATTCCACCCATGCCGGGATTCGAACCCGCGACCTCTGGCTATCCGTGCCAGCGCTCTTTCCAACTGAGTTAATGGGCGACTCACCGGCATCAGTGAAATTTCGAACCTCTTTACAATATTCTCTGTATTACGTACAGGCAGCGACATCTGGCTGAAGTAATTTGCACCACTTGCAGCGCCGATTTTGCAGTTAGGTTCTACATCGGAATGATATCGCTGTACCCACATGAATACAGAGAATATTGTAAAGAGGGTCGAAATTTCACTGATGCCGGTGAGTCGCCCATTAGCTCAGTTGGAAAGACCGCTGGCACGGATAGCCATAGGTCGCGGGTTGGAATCCCGGGATGGGTGGAATTTTTTAGCCTCTAAATAGGTTTTTAAAATTGTCCTTAGCACGGGTTAGTGCATTAAAAATAATATAATCGATATACTTAGCTATTTATTTCATCTTTCTTTCTTCGACCTATCTACAAGTCTAAAGTAACGCAACATTCCTTTCTCAATTCTATTCACTGCGTACTCTTTCAGACCTCTCCGCTACGTAGTAATTTAGTAGGTATTTTATTTTAAACTACATTCAACTTACAAAACGCAAAGATTTTTTCTTGTACTATCAACAACAGGTGCACCTTTACATTTTTCTGCAAAGTCACTTTTAAGTTCATGTGTTGTAGACTGTACACCAATCGGTCCAAAAACATTGGCTAGAATCTAAAAAAACAAGTATTGCCAATCTAACAATGAATAATGAAATAAAAGACACAAACGTATTTACCCGACTGCAGCGAAGCCCAAAAGGAGGGTAATGTGTTTAGTGCGTATGTATGTATGTATGTATGTATGTATGTATGTATGTATGTATGTATGTATGTATGTATGTATGTATGTATGTATGTATGTATGTATGTATGTATGTATGTATGTATGTATGTATGTATGTATGTATGTATGTATGTATGTATGTATGTATGTAAGTATGTCCGATTCTATGTTCCCTCATAACTCCTTAACCAATGGTCAGATTTTGTTAAACAAGGTGTCATTCGATTCGGCATCCTTGCGCGGGTATCATAGGCTATATAAAATCATAATTATGCGATCAGAACCGTGGCGAAAAATAAAATTCGTTAAGAAGCTTCGTTAAAGTACAGCTAGGAGCCACTAGATGGCGCTGTTTATTTTTTAGTTTATTGAATTCGAATACTAATTTTATTGAACTACCCCCAACAGGTGTGAAATATTTAAAACATAATTTTGCGGATGACGTAGGTTACATAAAATCAGCATTAATAATAGAGAACCAACGGAACAAAAAATAACATTTACTTCTAAGCAATTAAACTACCACTTTTAGCCACAGTGATGGCGCTGCTATATTTTATTTATTCTAATACATGTGTATACATAATTTCGGCTTTGTTCTACATGTAAACAAACCATTTATAGAATCGGTACAAATGCGGAAAGAAATAATTCCTATAAAGTGGTTTTATCCTTCTAGATCATTCATTTAATTAAAAAATATAATTTTGTTTAACTACGCCTAACAGGTGCAAAGTATTTAAAAGAGAATTTTGCGGGTGTCGTTGATTACATAAAATCAGCATTAATAGAGAACAAACGCAACACAAATAATATTCACTTCTCAGTAATTAAAGTACTGTAGCATTAGTTCCTCTACCCAACCACAGATGTCGCTGTTTGTGTTCTAAATTGCGGTATGGTTTTGTCCGAAGGCCCTAAATAATATTAAACAAAATTGGATAGTACTTGAGCATTCAACCAATCACCTCGACCAATACTGACTGTCCACTATTATTTGGCACGACTAGTGACGTAGGTAATATACCTCGCTTTGCGCTGTGGTGCGAGTAGTACAGTTACTAATCCGTAATCCTTAGTAAGTTTCATATTGCTTCAATAAATAGATCCCTAAGTACGTGCTGTCGTGCTGAAACAACGTTTCTCTTCTTGTCTGCTGAAACCTGTCCTACAGTACCACTTTTAGCCACTAGATGGCGCTGGCATATATTTATTCTAGTACATGTATAAATTTACATAATATCAGCTTTGCTCTACATGTAAACAAACCGTCTATAGAAACGGTATAAGTGCTGAAAGAAATAATGCCTATAAAGTGTTTATTTCTTTCTGCGCCATTCGTTTATCTCATTAATTTAATAAATAACCTCATAGGGGGTGATAATACAATACTGCAGAGGCCGAGAAGTAAGGGATGGGATAGACGGCCGAGTCGTAGAAGAGGCCGTCTAGAACGAGTCCTGCAATCCCTGTTCCAGCCGAGGATTGTATAATGCTTTTCTCAAACAATGCGAGGAAATATTAATATTAAAATAATTACTAGGTAATTAAGAAATAATAGTTTAGTTTGCCGCCTTTTTTACTTTTTAAATACACTAACATATTTGATCACCATGTTTAACCGCACAAAAACCGTTTAATTTTAGTAAGTAAATTTAAAAAGTTAGAGCAGCGGACGGTAATGGATTTTCATACTTACTTTACTGGCTTAGGCCAGTAAAGTGAGGCGGGAGCCATAAAAGAGAAACTGTGGCTTTATTTTATGGTAATAACACAAACATTTCCGAGCATGTTTGAGAAAAAATAATTAATTTCTTAACACTGATATTAATTTCCTACTGACACTTAGACCAAAACTAACTGAACAAAACATATGAAGTGTAGCATGTAAATTCTTTTCCCCTGTGCGGTCATAGTCAGACAAGCTGGGTTCAAAGAAGAAACAATAAATAATAAAAAAATATTTGAACGCTCTCACGGGTAACCGAAGACGGATCCTCCGTGACCTCGTATCGTAGGACCCATGAAATTTAAAAAAAATCTAGATCTATTCATCTTAACGAATTTTATCTCGTTTCCTCCGAAAATAAGATTATGATTTTGTGTTAGGTTTCCTGTTCACTTGTGAGACCAAAGATTGCTTATCTACACCTAAATATTCAGTAAAAATTTTCAATGCTTCAGGGGGCCACCTCAAGATGAATTTGTTATAGTTTCATTTTAATACCGGTAATATTTTGGCATTCAGAAAACCAAGATTTTGTATGTCTCCACGCCCATGCCACAACTCTAAATAACTACGCCAGGCCGAAGGCCGAGCCCCATCATGCGGGTGTGAGGAAACTTGCCGCGACGAGGTTGAAGGCCGAGCTCAATACAGGTCGCGGCACGGCCGAAGGCTGTGAAGCGGGCTAGAGGAATACTCCCACGGCGATTCCAAATGCTGAGCTCTATTTACGCTGATGCCAAATGGAGAGACTATTAGCGCGGCCGAAGGCCGCGACAGTTACTTAAAGTTGCTGTTAGGAGGAAACCTGTCGCGCCTTTGTACAGGCCGCGGCTGAAGGCTCAGACCATTTATGTTCCCATTTACAAGTCCTTATTCTAAGTAATTAGCGAGACCGAAGACTGGGCCCAGCAATGCAAGCACGAAGAATTCTACTCTGGAGATGTCGAAAGCTGAGCGCCGTTCAGGTCGAAGAGATAATTCGTGACTATTCCAGTCCCCACCTACAATCGTTAACATTAAATAACTAGGTGCAATGGAGCGTTTTTAGGCTACATAAAAAACAGACAATTTATGTAAGGATAATAAGGAAAAAAATCTGTCGTTTCCTTTGCAAATATTCTAGATAGTTTAACACCATTAGACCATATTCATTATACTAGCTAAAAAATATCGTACGACATAAATTCTTAATGCAGGCAGGTGGTACTTATGACTATATCAAACAAGTATATCAGTAAAAATATTTATGATTTGCCGAGACATGTCCATTGTCGAACAAAAGGAAATAAAGCAATAAACTAAAATTCATTTAGGAAATAAAATAATATAAGGATTTAAAGCATGTAAACAGAACAGATGGACCTTTAAATTTTATCGTTTTACTGAGTCACTAAAAGGTCAAAAATAAAAAAAATATTTAAAAAAATAAAAGAACCCGACTGCAGTGATAAATCAAATGAAAGGGAAAAAATAAGATAATTTTATTTTCAAATGCTAATGTCGAATCAGAAGAGTTCATGTTGCTTTACTTGAGGGACCAAATAATATAACTTTATAAGCATTATTTGCTCAAACTGTTGCATTTATTATTTTATATAAAATGATGCAGTCGGGACCCATTACTGTTTGTTTAAAAAGTCCTCTAATGGGTCCCGACTGCATCATTTTATATAAAATAATAAATGCAACAGTTTGAGCAAATAATGCTTATAAAGTTATATTATTTGGTCCCTCAAGTAAAGCAACATGAACTCTTCTGATTCGACATTAGCATTTGAAAATAAAATTATCTTATTTTTTCCCTTTCATTTGATTTATCACTGCAGTCGGGTTCTTTTATTTTTTTAAATATTTTTTTTTAAATGGATATAATTCTTGAAAAGTGTATGTGCATATTTTAAAAATAGTTACCGAATAAATATAGAGTAATAAATGCATTTTAAATCTAGCCTCTCCGTGGTTTTCACAGGGCTGTACAGATTTTTGTGCAGTTTTTTAAATACTTAAATAAAATTTCCTATCTGCTGAATCTACCAGCACAAAATCGTTCAAGCTGAAAATACACATTCTCAACTCTCGCCTATTTCTGTCCTTGGTCAGGCTTACCTTATAATATTACTCAATTTGTTTTTACCACTGTTCAAAGAAGCAGATAACTGAATCCGTTGCCAAACTTCCTTAGACGACGGTACAAGAAGAAAAAAGATAAAATGGTCGTAAGTAGCTCCCAAATGTTTATATTGCTATCAACCTTCGTATGTCCCCACCGCTGATGCACGGGTCTCTTCCTACATCGCAGGGAGGTTGGGCTATACTCGACTACGGGGACCAAATCCGGTTGGTGGAGGATTGTAAAATAGCGGCGGACCTTACTGTCAGAAGTTATCAAGCCGCGCATGAGGCTTCTGACTTTTATTTTTATTACCTTAAAAACTATATTTTATTATATAAACTAAATCGTATCCTGAACTTCACAGTAGTCGTAGGTACTTTCATGAAAATGGCACATTTTTTGGAGAATAAGATATTGTATACAAATTTTTACAATTTTTTTTATATTTTATATTAACGTACATTGTCTACAAATAAAAGTATTTTTGAAAAACATTAACTAACCTAAACGTGTATTATATTTGATAGGAAATAAAAGTTAACGAATTATATTTTGTAGAAGTAGCTTGAGTACTTATCTAATGCTGTCATTAAGTAAAAATCCAAGTAGGTTATCTTATACCTCAGTAACTGTAGCTGACGGCAGGTCAACCTTTACATTTTTATTAACTTAAGTTCTGATTCACTATCTTACTGTTTAACGTAGATTGGAGTGGCAGTGTTTAATATAATAGTAAACATACACACCCTTAGGAAATATTCAAGATAAAGCCATAGAAATATATTTCTGTGAATTTGAAGTTTTGATAAATCCGAAAAATCAAATAACTCTAACAATAAAAAAATATTAGGTTTACTTTTTAATGAATTTTAAGAGTTTTCTTAGTAGGGCCCCATGACGCACAAAATTTTTTTATGGTAAAAAAAAAATTGAAACAATATTTGATAACTCAAATATTGTTAACCGTTTCATACATACATTCACACAAACATAGGTGTTACGTGTAAGTTGTGAGGTCAAAATTCGAGCCCGATGTGTATGATGACTAATGTACCACGTTACAAAAAAAATACGTTTATTTACCTATTGACATGGATCAATAGCACATACATCCGATAATTATAAAAAAAATTGTGTAATTTCTCCATTGTGCAGAGCTTAAGAAAATATCCTATAATCATTTCGTTGCTAAGTTGCCCTTGAAAAAAACATAGAATAAAAATGAAAAAAAACTGTTTAATTTCCATTAATAGAACTTAACATAATTTACAGAGTTGGCTTAAAATAAATTAAGCTAGCTTAAAACAAATGTTGCCTAAACCAAGGTAAATGGTAACTAAGGTAAAAGGTAAACAGTTCTATGTGATGCCGATTGTACTTATTTTAAATTGTGTACCAACTTCTCCTAAATCCTTAGCACAAAAAAACCGAAGACCAGAAGTACTGTTACGTTTCAGTAAGGTATATATACTATAATAAATATACTATAAAATATAGTATATAATATACTATAATATAATATCTATATCCAGCAGTGGACTACATAATATAGCCTGAAGAAGAAGAATAAGGTAATGTACAAACCTACAGTTTGTAGTAAACCATCAGGTTCTCTGCAGCCTACAGCCTTACAATCCTCCACCAACCCGGACTTGGCCTCCGTGGTGGAGTATTGAACATAATTTTGAAATTATAATATTCTCTCTACAATTCATAATCTGAAGCGAAATATCATAGTGTAATGTGTGTGTGCGTAAATTGGTAACTATAGTCAATAAAATCGATGGCACATTAGAGATTTGTAGATTTGGACACACACTGTCCTGTAATCAGGTTAATTTATGCGTACAAAAGCTAGCTACTCCTGCGATAGGTATAATGCCCGACAATTAACTTGACCAAATGACTTAACTTCATGGTTATATTTCGAGGCCCATTGGCGGAGACGCTGGCGTTAATTACAATAAAAAAAAACTTAGATTAGTCAAATATAACATAATATATTCACATAAAATAACCTGATACCGCAATTCGTCACCTGTTGGGTGGCTAGAATAAAATACTATTTAGCTGTAACCCCGCCAATTGTACAATCTTTACTGGTACATTATTTACAGTTGTACAATCTTTACTGGGAATTCTATAATAATAATGGTACGTTAATTTGCCTAAATTTAGTTTTTTTAAGTGATAATAACTAGATGACCCTGCAAACGTTGATTTACAATTTTAATTAGCTCGCAAAACCTATTCTCAGACCTAGGTAGTAAGCATAGGTACACCAAAAACCTGTCACGTTTCATAAAAGTCGGTGAAGTCGTCGGAGTAGTTCGATAACAAACAATGTGACTTGAGATTTTTATATATATTAGACAAAAATAAAATAGTCTACCGTAAACTCATTCCGTTTATTTTACACACCACATTACATCCTTACATTTTTAAATATGGACCGCTCTATGTAACTAGTTTCTTTTTTTATGTAATCCAAAAATGTTCCACTGCAGGGCACATGGTTCTAGCAGAGAAAGAAAGAGAATATCGGCTTAATTACCACGCGTGCCTGAGTCTGGGCTTAATTATCACGCGTGCCCAAAGCGAGTAAGCAATTTCAAGCGCTGTTTGGGTAGAACAATGGCTTTGAAAGCAAGAGACCTAGTTTCGATTCTCAGTGCGGGTATGTACAGACTTTGTTTTCTAAGTTATGTACAATCGTGAAGTTATAGTTGCAATACCGAAGGAAACCCGCGTCCGGAAACCTGCGTGTCTGAAGTATCCAAGACCGAGACCAAGGTTTGATTCCCAGTGTGGGCATGTACCAATGACTTTGTTTTCTAAGTTATTTATTACATTTTGTGAAGACAAAGCTATAACATTGAACCTATTCGGTACGAATTTTATCCTACTGTGAGAATCAGTAGGATAATCAAATAAAAATCTCTACTTAAAATTCATTGGTAAGTTTAATGGTGGTTAAAGTTATAGTAAAATCGAAATCGAGGCCGGCCTCGAAGACGGTGGTGAGATGATCTCGACAACCATCTGCCGGAGTGGCCTGAGGTGGCCCAGGACAGGAAATTCTGGACTGAATTGGGGGAGGCCTTTGCCCAGCAGTGGGACACAAACATAGAGGCTACGTAAAAAAAAAATGTAGTAGCGATAGATACCACTAGCTAAGGAAACATTGTCAGGAAACCTGACTGTGTGAAGTATTTAAATTAGGTGTTATTTTACTTATATAAAAGTGGATTGAGGCAGCAACAAGAATGCCTGAACGATGAATCTCTAATTAAAACTTTTTCTATACGGATTTATGCTCGTTTTTACAATAATCAATATTTTTAGTTAATGTAAAATAATTGGTTTTATTAATTTAATTTTTAACTTCAATTACTAATAATCAATATTGTTGACTTTATATAAAATAATTGATTTACCTATTTTGGAACGTAACTTCATAATTAACTTTTGCAATTTTTGCCGAGGGTAGTAAACGAACCGTTAATGCTTTCAAAAAGACGCCTACCACCTCAGTCATCCGAGACCACGGCACCTGTAAAAGTGCCGAAACGTTGGAAAATTGTAAAAACGTAATAAACGAGCATAAATCCGTATAGAAAATGTTTTAATTATGTCTAGTGCTCGTGTTAACCTTAGAAAATACTAGATGAATCTCTATTTTTATTTAATTTATCACTCTTATCTCCAAGGTCTCTGCATTGGGGATTAATTCTGGTTGTCACTGTAAACTGTTTCATATAATAAGATGTTTTTGATACAATGTAAAACCTGAAAATTGCTTTCTATATGGCACGCGATGCTCATACACAGTTGACGTCGGGTATTAAGATAGAATTACGTATTATCTAATAAAATAAGAAGAAAAACAGAAAAAAGTTTGTCTGGAAGACATCACTTTTAGGGCGAGATAAATAGTCGCTTCTAAGAACGAGTCTTAGCGAAAGCACTTGCTTATGAATCGATTTGTCTATCATAGACAGTACCTACTTTGGCACTCTCTAAGTCGCGAAACCCGGACTAATTTTTAGCATTGGCCTAAAAACATGCTTAGCTAAGCAAACGTATATTTTAGTAACGCATTGATACTTAGCTAAGTTGGCCTGAAGTAATGCTTAGGGAAGCATGAGTACAGACTTGGGCTAAGCAACGACTATTTATCTCGCCCTTAGTGATAAGGCCGCCGTCTGTACTTTTAGATTAAGATATATCTGTGTAATTACCTTTTTTATGTTCAAGTGTAAAGTGTTTTCTACCTATCTATCTATGTAAAAACATTTATTTAACGCCAGCGCCACATATACAAACATACAGTAAAAGAAAATAAAGAAAACAAAGGCTATAGTATTAGTACCCTGCTGGACATAGCCCTCCCCTAATGAGCGCCATAGCGCCCTGTCTTCAGCTTGCCGCATCCAGCATCTGCCGGCAGTTTTTCGCAGGTCGTCATCCCGACTGGTCGGAGGGCGTCCTACACTACTTTTGCCGAGTCGCGTTCTCCACTCAAGAACACGTTTACTCCAACGGTTGTCGGTTCTACGCGAGATGTGGTCAGCCCATTGCTACATTTTACTGCGGGAAATTATCTTATTCCCATGAGAAAATCGATAAACCGCGAGTAACACCGCTGGCATGGCTAGTAAGTAATAAATACTGGCAATTACACTCGTTGAATATTTATTCTGAAGATTAATCAATAAATAAGCCAAAAAAATAAACGCCTCTTAAGGAATCGTGTTTTTATAAATTAGATCGTACAATTGTCAATTATTTTCATACAAATTGGATGTGGGATGATGGGTTGGAAGATTGTATGTATGAAATCAGTATAATCCAATATAGTGTTTTAAACTTTTTTGGGTTTTGGCAGTTGTCGAACATATAAAATACCGAGTGAATTTTTCAAACTAAAAATAACACCAAGACACTAACAGCACTTATAACGCAAATAATTTAAACGTATATGAACTTTAAAGTATAATTTACAGTCATCAGCTACAAGATCAGCACATACATTTTGGGCACCAAGTTCAAAATATTTTTCTACAATACTAACAATCTACTTAAGTTGATTTTACAATTCATATTTTGTTGCAAATCGGTACGTATAATCGAGGATCACATAAAAAAAAAAATTGAATTTGCCCTTAGATTGCCACTGCGCGGTGGGCACGAGTAGTAATAGAGCCTGATACCCTCTCTTTCAGAGAGAAGGCCCGTGCCCTGCAGTGGGACATATATAGGCTTCATAAAGATAAAAATAAAAACGACGAAACTCCTTTTTTGAAGGTGGTTAAAATAGTTTTAAAATTTTTCATTCCTTTAATAAAGCCGCCACTTCTCTTGGCCACTTGAATCGTGAAATATCGAATCCCAGAAATAGTTTCTCGGTCCACACATGCATATATTTGGCACATATCCATTGAAAAGTTTTTAACAAATCTTTAGCATTGATTTTGTAAAGCCTACCATTGTTTTATAGAATCGTCGGCTAATTCACAAAAGGAATGGCCACATAAAGCGCTAGAATAACACGTTATTTTCTTTCTTTTCTTTCCTACATTACAAAGAAACGACAAAGACTGCTTCGTTGATCCAGCAGTATCACGTTTGATTACTATGCCGCAGGCCGTGGGTTCGATCCCCATTGTGGGCGGACGTACATTTGTGTAAATCACTTGTATGGGTATATCTCCTTCTTTGTGATTTCGTTGCCTGATTATGGAACCAGGATAAGAGATTGTGTTGTGTGAAAGTTATTACTGTCTGTGATTACATCACAATGGTACACTAACTCGTTGTATCCGCTCAGACTTTTTCTTTCTTAACCGAGGACAGTCTTTCGGCCTCTTCGATGGTGTCCGGCAGGGCAACGTTGATCGTCTCCGGCAGTGTGAACACCAACACGCTGGCGACCAGCGCTAGGCTGCCGAAAAATATCGCTGGCAGGTTTTCGTAGTAGAGAGCCTGCAGAGAAAATGTACAGAGTTGAGTGGCTAATCAAATTTAGTTTGAAATCGATATTGTAAAACTAATTTGGAAGCAGCAGAGAATCCTAGCTTGGTAGGCAGTAAACACTGTTGTAACCCTGTTTTACATTGAAATGAAAAAACTTTATTGTCGTCGTTATCAACCCTTGTATGTCCCCACTGCTGGGGCACGGCGGGCCTGCATCGCGGGAAGGTTAGGCCATACTCCACCACGGGGGCCAAGTCCGGGTTGGTGGAGGATTGTAAGACAGTGGCGGGCCTTACTGTCAGAAGTTATCAAGCCGCCCATAAGGCCTCTGAAATGGCTTAACGACTGCCATTATATGACAGCCGGCACCAACGGCTTTACGTGCCTTGCGAAGCACGGAAGCGCTCGGAAAAATGCCACTAGCGGTAGTCACGGGATTCTCACCCATCCCGTACCTGACCGCGCCTGTTGTTGCTTAACCAAGTGATTGATTCCAATCACTCGGTTCGCCTAGGCCACGAGCGCTTCACTAAATAGGGTAAAAAAAATAGGGTAAAACAATCAGGGGGCACGGCATTGCCCCCTCCAAGTCGAGAGCGAAGCAAACACTGCCGTTCTGTATTTACTGAAACCATTTCGCCGCATTTTCAGGCCCCTGTTTGAGAATGATGGTTACTGGCTTCCAAACTAGGATTCCTTGTGGTATGGGTAGCCAGTATATTTATTTTATTTCACTCAGCGGTGAACAAGAATGGGTCGACTGGTGACTTTGAGAAAGAGGCTAGGAAATACTGGGCGATACTATATAGCAAAAGATCGGATGAACGAGAAGAGGTCTGTGCTCAACAGTAAGCCCTATCATGGGATTATTGGGAATTTAATTTTAATCGTTTGCTTACTAACGCTACAGACATATCTTCTATAATTATACGTTTTGCTAAAAGTGAACATCATAAATATCAGTAACGGTGAAAGGATTTTTTTTGAAATATCAACCTATAAAATAGGTCCAAGAACGTAGCGGTAACACAGTACCTAATAAAGACGATCGACAAGAAGTCTTTACCAAAAGGGGCTTGAGCAGCGCAAGCGTCGATTTAACTCGGCTCAGCGACGAGCTTATTGCTAATAAGACTGGCCGATATTACATTCATTAATTAATTATACTTTATTGCACACGAAACATTTAACAGGACATTACATAAGAATTAACACGTACAAAGGCGAGCTTATCTCTGAAAGAGATTTCTTTTAAGCAAACCTTAGAGAGTCGGAGAAGCAGTAAAAAGCGGGTCTATATACGTGTACAAAATATACTACATAAATATCACGTCTATCCGACGAGGCCCAGAGACGAGCATACAGCCAATAAAGAACCTCCGACACGTTGATGTACACATACCTGCATTTCTAGCAGCCGAAGGGTTTAGTTCCACTTGTTTTCCTAACACAAAGCCTAATAAAAACTGCCCCTTACCAAAAGTGGCGGGAGCAGTGAAAGCGTCGATCGGACGCTGCCCAGCGACGAGCATACGGCTAATGAGGACTGACGCACATTGGTTGGAACCTCCGACACGTCGACGTACACGAAACTGTACCATACTCTTTCTAGCTACAAAAAGGCTTAATCCCACTTATGTTATTAACACTCAGCGGTATTAACGTAATAAATACTGTTTTAGAGAAATCCTTACCAAAAGCGGCGTGAGCGGCGCAAGCGTCGATCCAACTCGGCCCAGCGAGGAGCATACGGCCAATAAGGACTGGCGCACATTGGTCGGAAACACCTCCGATACGTAGATGTACACGGAGCTATACGCGACTGTGATGGAGAACTTGCCGGATAGGTAGAGTACGAGAGACCACCATTTCTGATCTGTTGTCAAGGAAACAAAATAGAGGATACATTAGCAAGGGGCTTGTTATTACTAAATCAGGGTGCGTGCATGCAGGGACCACAGAGCATGGCAGGGACTGTAAAATATGTTTCATTGAGAACAAAAGAGAATTGATTATAATAAATGAATGTTTCTGGAGCGAAAGAGGTTCATCAGAATCGTGGCAAGTTGTAAAGCCTGGGTCTGGCTACCCCCTTAGGTTATTGGCGTGTGTTTATATAATGTACTTAATACGTATGTCTAATGAAACACCAAACATTACTACACTAAAATAAAATACTAACACCAAACAAAAAATATTTGAACAGCTTGTTTTCATAATATTTTAATTTAAAAAAGTGATCACAGAATAAGTTGCTTGATTGCATTGAGGTTTAATTATGCTCAGAGTTATGATTCTGGTAATGATTGTCCAGGAGTAGTCCCAATTTTTTTATTAAAAAATTACTTAACATATTTTTTAAATTAAAAGTATCAATTTTCAAGACACCTTGGGAATGGAGTGGCAATATTTAAATATAGTACGCAAGCCTAAAAAGATTTTAGAACGCATTCATCCATCTCTGCGCCAGCGAAAAATGGTTCAATGCAATGCATAATTATCTTTTCGGCATTTGGGTCTGATAGCGGTTACAGCGAGAAACGATTACGAGTATTGTCGGTAAGAATAAGTGCATCCCTTTTCGGGCTTCAACTGTGATAGAGGCTAGAAAGAGAAAGATTTTTAGTTATATTTTGAAAAGAGTTCTGTATACCGATAACTGTAACGTTATGATATTATTTAATATCATATGGTGTTTGTTTATCAAGCACAATTATTTATGTTGTTAGAAAAAACCGGCCAAGTGCGAGTCAGACTCGCGCACCGAGGGTTCCGTACAAACCTGTATTATAGACCTGAGTATTTGGTATGAATTTCAATTTAATACCTCTACGCGTTTATGAGGAAATGGGTAGTAAGTTTAAAATTATTAAAAAAAATATATTATGTGATGTAACTAAAAATTTATGGTTTTCGTAATTTTTCCTTTATCTATGCTATAAGACGTTGCTTCGTACCAAATTTCAAGATTCTGAGTTCACGGGAAGCACCCTGTAGGTTTTGATTCCCTTGCAAGTGTCGAAAATTTGCGGCATAAACGGCTGTATCTTTTGATTGCGTTGGCTTAGAAGTTTGATTTTTTCACAGCTTCAAGGGACAGTAGACCTGAGTAATTGATATAAATTTCAGCTTCATACCTCCACGCGATCCTGAGAAAAAGGGTCTTGACAGACGGACGGACGGACAGACGGACAACAAAGTGATCCTATAAGGGTTCCGTTTTTTCCTTTTGAGGTACGGAACCCTAAAAATCAACATAGGATTATTTGTACCTCCTAAGGAAAATATATATCCGTCCTCTTATTATCGCGGGCACGAGCAAAAGCCGCATTGTAAACACGCCGCTGAGAAATCAGCTTAACTTGAATATTCAATTAATACGGCCCCGACAGACAAACAAACAAACTGATCACCGTGTCAACAGTGAGAGACGCGAACGTTTTCGCGAGCAATTTTCAAAAGGAAATCGTGCTAAAGGACAGCGTATGCAGCGCAGTCATGGCGTGAATTTTGCGTTTTGTATATAAAAAGAGACGTAGGTGCAATGGACGTTGTATTAACCTTTACACTCGTGTATTCTACTTGGTTGCTCTATTGCAATAAAATGGAAATTTTTCTACGCGAACCATTAATTTAGGAAAAGAGGTCGGAATTTACAACAACTCTGATATATCCGAAATAAAAAGCTGAGAAAAATCTTGATAGTTTGTAGAAAAAAATAAGAAAACACATTTCTGAAGTGCCCCAATTCGTAAATTGGGGTACTTCAGAAATTGCAAATTATAAAAATAGCCCTGGATTTCTCAATCCTGTTTGAAGGTTTAAAAAAATAGATAAAAACATGTTATATCTTTATTTTCTTAAGCCCTTATTTATATAACCACAATTCCCTAAAACACTTTAAAAATGCTTACTAAAATAGTACCTATGTGGTTGAGACTTTACAAAAAGAGACGTAACCACAAATGAAATAAAATGCTTCTAGAAGAGTTTTATTGAAATCTTGTTTTTATAAATGTGGCCGTTAATTTTATTACCATTTCAGCTTACTGTACGCCGCGGCTTACAAGGAAATGTGCGTTAGCAAAACTCAAATTTACTGACGGAGATTTGGAAAACTTGTACAGACTCTTGTTCTTTGGTTTGAATTTGTTTATGAAATTTATCAACGTTTTGACTCTATTTATGTTTATTTAGTAACTGGAAAACAATTAAAATTCTTGGACCTGAAACGCTTCCAAATTAATTATGATGTGTTACTAAAATTACGTTACACCGTTTCTTCAGAAAAGACAACTTAAATGTGCTGATGTTATGTGCTCTGGTTTACAACGAAGAATATTCTTATCATATCTTATTCAATACACTTTTTAATAAGAATAACAAAACAAAAATCTTTATTGAGTTTTTCAAACCACCTTGTTAATTGACACGGACAGTAAAACTAAAAAACGATTTCTTTATTTTGGAGAATACAACTATGATTTGTTAAATCTAAGTAACATTCTAAAATTGAATGTCTTATCGATTAGAGCGTTCTCTTCCAGACAAATTTGGGAGTGGTTTAATATCGGTACTGAAGAAACGATTTTAGGTTCATTGTATTTTTTAGTAAAAGTTGATAATAATTAAGTTTTTAGTGACGGTGAAATTAAAACACACTTTTGGTTTTGTTTGCTGTTTGAATGTGCTTACCTTTGGGCAAGAACGACAGGCTGATACAGAGGCAGGCACTCAGCACATACGTCGTTATCAAAGTGCGCTTCCGGCCTGCCCTGTCCAGCACAAGTAGACACACAAAGTTGGCCGGGATCTCCACGAAGCTCACCAGAATGAAATTCACGTATTTGTTTCCCGCTAAAGACACGGAATTGATGGACAGTCCGTAGTACACAAAGGTGCACGTTATCCATAGGTACGAGCACACGAACACTCTTTTTCGTATTACAGCGGATTTGATAACTCTTTTGAAGTTTGACTCAGTCTTTTCGTGGACTTTCGGCTCTTTGTCCAGATCGTTGTCAATGACAGCCGCTTTTTCAAGTTCGTAGAGGGGACTCAGCACTTCTTCGGCTAAGTCAACTTTGTTCATTTTAGCGGCTCTCTTTAATATGGTCACGGCTTCGTGCTGTCTCCCTTTGCTGAGGAGCCAACGCGCGCTTTCGTTCAGAATCCAGAGATATGAGAATACGAGTAAAGCGGGGGTGTAGATTATTAGGAGCACGGTCCGCCAACTTTGTAGCCACCAGGAGAGGCTGGCTAAGGTCATCAGGCCCATGACGTAGACGGTGTTGATTATTGTGTTGCCAAAGACTCGGCCTTTGGGACCTACGAGTTCCATTGCTGTAACAAAGGGTGATTTTAATATCGCTTACTTATGTAATGAAGATAACTTCTGTGGCAGAATCAGGTAATTCTACCCAAGAACTTATATTTGATGTAGTTCTGTAAATATTTTGATGTTGCTCCGTTGCTGTACCCCACTGCTCGGTATTGGCTTACCCTTTAGCCTACCCGTTAGCCTTTCACTAATGCCTTTTTCGGTATATATCTTACAATCTTGATATCTTACATGTCATGGAACATGTTTATGGAAATCATGGAACATTTTATATACAATTATTAATTGAATATAAAACATATACAAATTCCTAATATTTCCGAAAACGGGTTCTGTAAGTTTCAAACGTCTGTAGTTATAGGGGACAGAAAACAGACAGATCTTCTATAAAATATAATAGAAGAGTTTATGACAATACTAGCTAAAATGGCAGATGTTTTTGGCCATATTATACTACGACCTATATAATGTACACAAAAAATCATAAAAATAGCTGAAGCCGTTTCGGAGGAGTACGAAAAAACACTGTGAGGGGTGTTTTTATATATTAGATTAATAAAAGTAATCTAACCCAAAACAAAAGCCGTGCTATAGGCGCCAGCTCCGAGCCCCGCTTCCAAGAACTCGAACGCCAGCATCATTACGTAACTAGTCGAGAACGCCCGAGCAAACCCGAAGACGCCATTCATAAGAGACGCGATGGAGAGAGCTATCTTCCTCCCGTACTTGTCCGATATGATCCCAGTGAGAGGGAGTGAGACGAACAGCCCAGCGTTGTGGACGGTCCCGATAAGGGTTCTTTTCCAGTTCTGGCAGCCGAGGTTAAACTACGGAAGAAAAAAAAACGTTGTGTTTGAAACAAAGGAAACAAACTGCCTGAAAATATTTGAAGAACATTGTGAATTACTGGCCTAATTGACAGTGATTATGAAAGTAGTTAGGCTTAAAAGTAGTTTTAAAAAAAACCTTCTTAAGTAGAGTCTAAAGTACATAAGCGCAGCAATACGTGCTCACTCTCCTCATGTAGAGTTAAATCGGGTCCACAAATTTTACAATTCTATTTTCAACTTCCATGCACGAATATGGGAACTAGGAAATAGACTCATGATAGCCCTGGTGCACCGTTAGATGAGGGGTTGCCACGGGCCCGAATCAAAGTTCCCGTGGTACCCCCAGGGGTGTCTTCTGGGGATGTCTTGGGTTCAGAATGCAGGAATTGTAACTACGTAGTTGAGTTTAGTAGTTAAGGTAACAAGATTCCTTAAGATATATTAGAGTTATCACCGATACGTTTTAAAAATTAGTAAAGCACACCCTATGCTTAAAAGCCTATATGACCAATGGTAGGGTTACTTAGAAGACATCGACAATATCTGGTATTAAAAAAATGTTGACAGTGATGGTCGTGTCTAGTGTTCAACACTAGACACGATTCTCTCCTCGTTCCTCTACGACTTTAACTAATAGTCAAAACGTTTTTTGAAAAGAATACACGTAAAGTTTCGTTAGTTGTTTCTCTAAATAATCTATAAATTGTGAAACTAATTGAGGAAACATTTTGTATTAAAATAAAAAATAACTTTGTATTCGTACTCTTTGTTAATAATATGCAGAGCTTACAAAAGTTTTTGTATAACACCCTTCGTCTGAATAAACAAAAGTGATCGACTTCAACCAAGATAGGAAAACAAAATGATATTACTACCGCTTGGTGACAAGAAATCACGCCACGAATTTACAGTTCAATGGAGCGGATACGACATAAGTCCGTAGGTCAATGAGATTGACATTTATTTATCAAAAGAGCCCACGATAATTTTATCACTACACTACCGAGCCACGCGTCCGACGACTCGGGTGACGCGTGGTATTTTATGAATTCACATTATAATATGATATCAATCCTTGTACGTCTCCAATGCTGGGGCAAGAGTCTCTTCCTGCATCGCAGGAAGGTTAGGTCATACTCCACCACAGGGGCGAAGTCCAGGTTGATAGAGGATTGTAAGACTGTGGCGGGCCTTACTGTCAGAAGTTCAAGCCGCCCATAAGACCTTTGAAATGACTTAACGACTGCCATTACATGACAGCCGGCTCCAACGGCTAACCTGCCTTGCGAAGCAAGAAGCGCTCGGACAAAATGCCACTAGCGGTAGTCACGGGACGGTCTCCCATCCTGCACCTGACCGCGCATGTTGTTGCTTAACTCAAGTGATTGAATCCAATTACTCGGTTCCACTAGGCCACGAGGGTTTCACTATGCCACGCTTCCCTGTCTAATATTATGATAACACATAACTCACGTCTGTATACCGGAGTGATAGGCCGAGATCAGGGTTGCCACTTGCCACGATCCTGACACATCTCTTTCATCAACATTTATTAGTCGTTGCGTGGGCGCACGCCGGTTTCCAATACTACTCGTAACTCGTATCGTTTAAACCGAATATTTAATGTATAGATACTATATGCCTTTTGAAGCTTTTATTGTTGTAAGATAAGATAAGAATATTCTTTATTGTAAGAACACCAGGAAAAAACAAACAAAAAATAATATTATATTAATAATTAATATTAATAATATTGTATTAATATTAATAATATTGTATTAATATTAATAATATTATGTTGTACCTATCGAAATGAACTGGCAATGAAATAAAATCACTGAAATTAAATTTATTTATTTGTAACACATACATTTTAGAGTTGAAGTGTAACCTCTGATTTCCAAACTAAGTAGTTACGACGATGTGTAGGTAAGCAGCGTGCACACATTTCCAAATTGTTCTTTCATTTCAAAATTAATTTCAATTCATTTAATTTCATATTATTAATAACATGAAAATATGTGTAGTACGGTATACAAGTGTGTGTGCGCGCGCGTTTGCGTCTGTGTATATTGGGCCATCTTATGAAATCGTAATCGTGGTAGGAGACGGCCTCTGTGGCGCAGCGGTAGAGCATCTGCCTAACATGCAAGGGGTCCCGGGTTCCAACCCCGGCTGGGGACAAAAAAAACCCTCAGGTCTTGGATGTTTACACGTTTGTGATGACGTTATTTCAGGTTCCTACGACACAGGGTATCCTAGTGTGGGGCCAGAAGCAATGTGTGCCTGTATGTACCTAAATGTTATGTTATGTTATGTTATGACATAGTAGTAGAATTTCTGTATATGGCGATGTTGATACACTACATTGAAAACTTCAAAACCTGCGATTTTATTATGTACGAAATACCTAGATGATTTTTTAGCGATTTGTGCTTGCGCATAAAGCAATATTCGATTTAGTAAAAGAAACGTACTTTTTGGGAATAAACCGGTTTGTACCGGTTATACGAGAAACTTTTGCGCTTGTATCGATGAGATGGCAAATGAGCCGTTTTCAGCACATCTTCACAAACCAATTCATAGATGGCGCTTACAGGCGTGGCCATAGACGAACCAGAATACGGCTATCAAAATTAATCTGCGTTAAGTAAAATTTGACAGATGTGTCCTTGTTCTTGTATGGCCACGGCTGTAAGCGCCATCTATCAATAGATTCGTGAACTTGTGCTGGAAACGGCTGATTAACAGTGTCGTTGTCCTTTTACAGCTGCAAATTAAAGTAACAAATTACAACAGTAATTGTCTACACCATCATAGAGTTTACATCGGCAGGAGGTTTCATTGTACATATTGACATTCATGCTTCTCTTGTTCTTTTGCATTGTCATTACATTTCTACATATTTTCTCGTTGGAAACCCCAATTATTGAGACCCAATTATTGAACCCAATTTTTCCATGCACAGCTTAGACCAGTTAACAAGACGATATAAACTATACAGTCCACTTAACATAGTCACTCGACGGCCTATCCAGTAATTTCAGATGGCACACAACTTTGTAATTTGTGTGATTAAGTAATACTTTATGTGTACCGCTATCAGATCGTTACACCTATGATAACATGTTCTATTTCAAATACAACGGCTGTCGGTATTACGAAATGGGTTGAGTTGTAATTGGTGGAAATAGTTTGACCTATTCCTATCTGTTCTTATTCATTTAACGAAATTATTTACGATTGTTACGACATTACGACAACTTAATTCCTGATTGTTACGACATATTTAATGCATGAGAGTCACAAGTCATGTTTTATACTCCTGTAAAGGTGTTTCACACGGAATTGTACCTTAGAATAAGTAGTTTTTAAATGAAATGTGAAAATACTGTTGGAGTAGCTAATAAATAATAATAATAATAAAAACATAGCCTTTGAACCAAATTGGGTGAAAATTTGCCAATTTCCACTAACCAATCAATAAATCTACCGCCTAACCATAAAGTATATTCACATAATGTGGACCCACTTGTACCTAACTTTGTTTCGGTACAAACCTCTCCACACCATTTTTATTTCTTTTTCTATCTATCATTTTCAAATATTTAAATTACGTCACACATTCTTCGATTTCCCTCATTTTTCATCACTACTACACTATACCCTTCGAACAGACCTGACTATTTTACCTGCTTATCCGTTTTTATCCAGTTTTTCTGTTTTAATATTACTACAAATAAAACAACACCTTAAGTCGTTCCAGAGTTTATTATTATTTATAAAGATATCCAACGTAACAACTTTAACGGCGCTTCTCTGTCCCTTTGGAAATAATTGAATAATTGACCCATTTGGAACTATTGTAGTAAATACCTATACATAACGTGTCACGACATAGGCGTCGCAAACATGAAGTTAGTACATACACCCAGACAGAGTACTTGGTACAAATGATAAACTCTAGCGAGATTGCGTGAACTCTAGAGGGAATGCGGAAAATATTGATAAACTAATTTTGAAACAATTAAACGGCCAAGTCAAACGGAGTGATTGGAATCAATCACTTGAGTTAAGCAACAACAGGCGTGGTCAGGTGCAGGATGGGTGACTGTCTCGTCTCTACCGCTAGTGGCATTTGTTCCCAGCGCTCCCGTGCTTCGCAAAGGTACATTAAGCCGTTGATGCCGGCTGTCATGGAATGGCAGTCGTCAAGCCATGTCAGAGGCCTTATGGGCGGCTTGATAACTTCTGGCAGTAAGACCCGCCACTGTCTTACAATCCTCCACATACCTGGACATGGCGCCCGTGGTGGTGTATGACCTAACCTTCCTGCCATGCAGGAAGCGACCCGAGCCCCAGCAGTGGGGACAAGGGTTGGTATCGACGATGTCGACAGCGAACTTTGAATAGCAACATTGATTTGTCGTGGTAGTTGAATTTAAAAGTCAAATAAAGGGCATCGAACACATGAAATGCAAACTCACTCAGAGGAAAAAAATGATGGTTATCTTTGTACGTTATTGTTAAGTTTTTTGTGGAGCCAGTAAACATTTTACAATTGGCGGGGTTAATTAGTATTTAACCCTAGCTAACCAACAGGTGACGTGGAGAAGGTCTAGTGCCAAACACTGGACTGATATTGAAATATAATTATTTTATTTTCTAAGGTTAACACGAGCACTAGACATAATTTAAATCCGGTCTCGGATGACCACGGCACCTGAAAAAGTGCCGAAACGTCGGAAAATTGTAAAAATGTAATAAACGAGCATACATCCGTATAAAACAGTTTTAATTAAGTATATAATATTTTTTTTTAAATTAAACAGTATTAGTAAAATTAAAAGATGCACGTAAATATAATAATTTTGCATATTAAAAAAAATAGTACATCCATATCTACATCCATATAAATGAACATGATTATACTATAATAAAACGTAAACTTACGTAAGAATAAAATGACACATTAGTGTTTTAAAGATAAAAATTGTGTTCCAGAACTCTACTGTTAAAAAAAGCCGATTGACGGTGCCTGACGATTATATAGGAAGTGAATGTAAAAAAAAGTTCTTTTCTACCACAAATAAACATAACACCATAATAAAAAAAAATAGGAAGAACAAAAAAAAAGCGGTAACGCGTTCCACGGACGCACCGCAGCGCTGACACGGTAAAATGACTCGAATAGCCTGCCGTAGTATGTTCCGAGAGCTTAGTGCGAGTTTTTTAACTACTCGATCGCGTTAACGTAAACTCATATTTCCATGGCATCGAGGAAGCGCCACCGAGCGACAAGTATGGAAATTAAAATTGCTGAGTGCGAGTTGTAATGGTTAACGTTGAGAAGTGAACACGTTTACCAGCCAAAACACGGATAAACGCGAGTGCGAGTTGTACTGTGACAGCGTTTTGCCAGTTCGACCGGTTAACTTACTCATACTCACTACTCAATGGTCGATTAACGCGGTAGTAAAGTTATTCGATTGGATTTGTCAAACTCGCACTAAGCACTCTGGGGTTTCAAGAAGTAGACATAGAGTTGCAGCGCAAGGCAGCCTCAGTTAATTTCAGTTGCGTTGCGTAATATTGTTTTGTATCGTTTCACTCTGCATTGAATTGTGTCCTATTGTTCATACTTACATCCTTGACCGCCGAGTCCTCATCACTGTAGACGTAGGAGTCGCACCTCTCTATGACCGAAGTGTTGAATGATTGGGCATTACACACGCTGCTATTAGCCATGTCTTCGTTGGGCGCATACCGATGGCATTTGGAGGGCACGCCTTTCCCCATTGGTATAGCAAAGGGCAACCATTGGGTTGTGTTGGATATACCATCACACTCGCTGATGTGGCATCTGGGACAAAAGAAAACTATTAAGTCAATTGCACTTGTAAGTCGGCAGCAAAAGCGAAGGAGGAGAAGAAGGAGTTGTTTTGTATGTTATGGCGGCTATGTGTACCTGTGTGTGTGTGTGTGTGTGTGTGTGTGTGTATGTATGTATGTATGTATGTATGTATGTATGTATGTATGTATGTATGTATGTATGTATGTATGTATGTATGTATGTATGTATGTATGTATGTATGTATGTATGTATGTATGTATGTATGTATGTATGTATGTATGTATGTATGTATGTATGTATGTATGTATGTATGTATGTATGTGTGTGTGTGTGTGTGTCTGTGTGTCTGTGTCAAACTGTGGTTTAAATTTATTATGCAGGGTTATTTCTAATACCCGCAATTTCTGAAACATTTTGTTCTTCAAATGCGGTTTTCATTATTTTTTATTACATTTTTGTGGTTTTTATATTGCAGTGACGAGGTTTGATTTAATGTTTTTAGGTAAAATGGATTGTAAGTTCCACAATGATCTACTGTAAACTCAATGAAAAATGTGTAACACGACCTAGAGCTGGGGTCTTACAGGGGTGGCGCATTTTAGAAATAGTAGGTATATTTTATTTACTTGTTAGCCGGTGGCCAAGCCTGTTCTCTGAAGACCAAACAGTAAAAAATATTATACTGCTTCGAGTGGTGCTTCAACTGCTTCAACATACATACACCGATAAGTGAAGTGAAGGTTAGTGCCATATAAGATTAGATTTAAAGAAAATAATATTTGTTATTAGGTTTAAATAACTCGTTTGCATTCAGATAGTATTTATCATAAAACATGACCTCATCAAGTTAATAAAATAAAGTAAATACTTTGTAATGCAGATTCAACAGTTCCTGCATGTACTCGTATGTACATACAGTCAAAAGAAAATAATAAGAAAATTCTAGGTCATTTACGTTTAATCTTGGACAAAAAAATTAAGGACTTTGAAAAGACTAAGTTTGGAGATATTTTATATTATTTTTAATGCACTAACCCATGCTAAGGACAATTTAAAAAACCTTACCTTACGTACAGGCAACGTAATACAGAGGCCTGTACGTAATACTGAGAATATTGTAAAGAGGTTCGAAATTTCACTTAAGCCGGTGAGTCGCCCATTAGCTCATTGGAAAGAGCGCTGCCACGGATAGCCAGAAGTCGCGGGTTCGAATCCCGGCATGAGTGGAATTTTAGTCTCTAAATAGGTTTTTAAAATTGGAGATATTTTGTCAAAATTATCTAGATTTTGAAATGGATACCTAGTTTGACTTGTAACGTTCATTAAGTCGCAGTTTCTGCGCTACTTTGAATCAAACCTTTTCATTTTATTTTATTTTATTTAATTTCATCTTTGTTATCTGCTACAGCGCCTTGATAATCATGTTACTTTTCACGTAAATAATTACCTTTGTGTTAAAACGAAATATTTAAAATTGAGTGGCTCAATATCACTATCAGATATCCACTGGAATGCGGTATCCCCAATGTGTGATACATAATTCTACGCCTCATCTATACGGCAGAGCTAAGAAAACATTCCGCTTTAGCATACAGATGTACATAATCAAGGGGCAGGTTATCAAATGGACACGGTTTTGCAAACTAGAACCAACCCACATAGAATTGCTTTTGAGATAATTGACTTTTTGTTTCAAACGTGTGTAGAAATTGTTCTGGAGATGTTGGATGTCAATTTTCTTTTCAATATTTTTTGAAGAGAACCTTGTGGCTTGGTTTTTGTGTGCGTTCTGCAAATTCTGTAGAACGGTAGGAACCATGCGGCAAAGTTCTATTTTGTTTGTTATAAATCGACTGTTTCTTAAATTAGTTTCCTAGGCGGCTTTTGTTTCTTCTTTATGGCTTGATAAGTTTTGACCCGGAGTCTTTTTAGGTAGGTAAATCACACGTTTGGGAGGTCATATATGCATCTAACTCAATTTTACTCAAAGCGTGGGTTGGTTCTAGTTCGGAAACCTATGTTCAAATTTCCCCTTCATATGTTATTATTATGGAGGCAAACTATCTTATTAACGATCAATCTAACTCGGAAACGTAACATTACTTATTAATTGGGGCACAGATGACGACGTGTGATTGATGACATAGGGGTTGACCACACTCTGATTCCATTACTATGTCAATTTCACAATTGATAAAGCTATTATTATCTTGCTCTAACCTATGCTAAGTGAGAGGGATGGAGCGACCGCTAACGAAGAGTATTATTTGGGGTGTTTTTGAATCAGGTATATCGTTATGCTATCATAATTCCCATAGAGTCATTAGTAGTTAGTCTTATAACTAATAACGCCTTTTTGGAAGCGAACGCATGTAGTTATGATGTTATCCTACGGAAAATTACCTGCGATAGCGTATTCGGTAGAATAGTCGACTGCCTTAAAGTACAAACAGACTTTGATTTAAAGTCGCTCGTAGCCCTACTGAGATAGAGAGATATTTAAAAAATACGCAGTTCTTGAATGGTTTTTTGATATTTACAACAATTTATGTTCTGAGACTTTAGAAATTTTATAAAAAAAATATTTATGACATTTCGAGGTTTTGCCGCTTTTTGAGAGATAATGAGAGATAATAAATAGACATGATGTAGTTAATCAAGTTACCGAATGCTACGACATTGGTTATGCAAATTGCTATTATTATAATGGCTTAAAAAAAATCATAAGCCCCGATTTTCCAAAAAGTAAAATAAAAAAACTGCTAGAGCAAAAGTTATAGCCACGCAAACTCTAATTCGGGCATCTCAAAAAATTGGACATTTTGGAAAAAAACCCCTTTTTTTTGTTCAGGCTATATTAGTCCACTGGCTCGACTTAGCCCTCCCCTACTGTTAATATTAATTTATACTTGAAATGAAATGAAAATTTAAAAACCTATTTAGAGGCTAAAAATTTCACCCATGCCGGGATTCGAACCCGCAACCTCTGGCTATCCGTACCAGATAGCCAGATAGATAGCTGGTACGGATAGCCAGAGGTTGCGGGTTCGAATCCCGGCATGGGTGAAATTTTTAGCCTCTAAATAGGTTTTTAAATTTGTTCCTTAGCACGGGTTAGTGCATTAAAAAATAAAAATAGTGTAATGAAATGAATATACTTTATTGCACACCAGGAATTACAATTTAGAAAATAAGAAGATACAGATTAAGGTACAATTGGCGGTCTTATTACTAAAAGTAATTTCTTCCAGACAACCCTTGATGGAAAACACAAAAGAACTGAAAGACGGGTAGTTGGTGCAACTAATGACATAATTAGGAAAAGAAGGCAAATTTTAATAAACATCCATAGACAATACATAAATAAAATATAAAATAAACATACATAATATATACTAATAATATCATCCGGGAGAAGAAGATAGATGAATATAATACACATACGCAACATTTGAAAGAGGTAATATTTATTGTACCAGTTTTGTACTCAAGTAGTAGTCTCTGACGCTTCCTTTAAAAATAGAGAGAGATGGCGAGCGTCTTATTGCAAAAGGAAGATCATTCCACAGTTGGACAGCTGTGATTGTAAAAGAGCTGCTGAATAATTGCATTGTTTTTCACCTATTCTAAGATCTTAAAGAGAGTAAGTAAGAAATGTTTTGTTGCATTATTTCATCGAAATTTGTTGAACACGCAAATGTTGTTTTACCACATTAATTAGCCTTAGTTTTCCCCGAGTAATCAAGGGTGTCCATCGATATCAACCTTTTGTTTGTCCCCACTGCTTGGGCTCGGGTCTCTTCCTGCACCGCAGGAGGGTTAGGCCATACTCCACCAAGGAGGCTAAGTCCGTGTTCGTGGAAGATTGTAAGTCAGTGGCGGGCCTTACTGTCAGAAGTTATAAGGCCTCTGACATGGCTAAACGACTGCTACGACGTACCTGGAAGGCCACCCATCGACCTGTGCATAGCCGCGGACAGCGGTAGATCCCTTGGGAAGAGGGCACGCCCTTACCCCAACCCTCCACTTCCCCAAAGCCAAAGAGAAATGTGAGAAGACCGCGAGATGGAAAACGACTGCCATTACATGACAGCCGGCACCAACGGCTTAACGTGTTTTGCGAAGCACGGACAAAAACTTCTCAAACTCAAACATGACAATCAAAAGCACCATAGACTTACGATCTTCTTTATAAAAACCCGATTCCTCTTAGATACTCTTCAAAGGAGTTTAAATACCTAATCTGTGGTTACGTCTCTCTCCTTACCACAGACTATTTAAAAAGGAAAACGAAACATAAGATAAGAATATTCTATATTAGATTAGAAAATTCTTTATTGCACAATAAGCATATTTGTATAAAGGCAAGCTTAATACTAATGAGTATTTTCTTCCACCTAACCTTGGGTTATGTAGATAGTGGTGCGTAGGTAGTGCCCGGAGAGAGTTATTGTGAATAATTACTTCGTAATTACTTAATAATTAATAATTGACTATAATATAATAAAATCTTTATCTTTATTGCAACCGCAAAAATAGTTACAGAAACGGCACATACAAAAGATAAAATACAATTGGCGTCCCTATGGCTAATAGCAATAAAGCCGCCAATATAGGATGGCGGCAAGTGGCAACCTGTAGTCTAGTGCCATCCACTTCTCGACAAAAGCGTGAGTTTATATTTGTATGTCCTGACAGAGAAACAGGGATAAGGCTGGGCGCATGCTGAGACGCAGACGACGCAGCATAGGGCAGCGCAGATTTTGTAAAGCATAGAACGTCATTCATTGAGCTACGTACGCTGCGGCGCAGGCACGTGCGACGCAGACATGTGTCTGCCCTGCTCTGCGTCTCGTTGTAGTGCCGGCACAGATTTCTGCGCAACGCTTGCACGTTGAGGCGTGTTTAGTAACAATTTTGTTGCAATGACAGGTCATTTCATTTAATTAGTTCGCTGTGGACCTTGTTTGTATGTTACAAATCATCCAGACTATTAAAAAAACATTGAAAGAATTATTACGGGTGAGAATTGCCAAGGAATGGAGCGAATAGTTGCGTCGCAGCATGCGGTGGGGGCCTATGTCTGCCTCAACTGCCCTGCCCTATACTGGGGCATTATTACTTAAGTATCCACTGAGGATTTTTACTTTTTTTAAGCTACTATGACTGTCAAATGCATAAATTTTTAAACACTTACTAGTCATCTAAATGCTTCACTCGATAGAGTGGAGTGCTACGTAATAGGAGGGCTGAACTGTGCCGCGTTGTGCTGCATTGCCTGCGTCTCAGCATGCGCCCAGCCTAAAGGGAGCAGCGCATTGTCAATTCAGAACGTCACATGTTTCGGCATTCGAGAGTTGCGGGCCACGCGGGCTCGATGCAAATTCATGGAGATAAACTAGGTGCATTCCCATTGACGAAACTCAAGTGGAACTGGGCCGGCCACGTCATTTGTATGAGTATTTCTTAATGATTCGCAATACTCATACACACTTATTATATTAAACGGGTGTCATCGTCGTCGTCAGGCTATACTAGTCCACTGCTGTACATATCCCTCCCCTAAAGAGCGCCACGTTGTGCTATCTATGTTAATTGAAAAAAAAATGGGTAGGCAACTGTACAATGCTGCTGCTACAATGCTATATGCGTACAATGTATGCGTTAAGTTACGTTACGTCACGTCACGTCACGTCACGTCACGTCACGTCACGTCACGTTACGTTACGTTACGTTATGTTATGTTATGTCTATATTGCGTGAATGAGAGGCAAATAGTTTTTCAGTAATTTCTTACTGTTCTTAGTCCCGGAGAGCACTTTCTTACTCTCCAGGACTAAGGAGAGTATTTATTTTATTTATTTTTATTTTCTAGGCTAAGTTTTGCAGGTTAAATAGAAAATTTGTACAAAAAATGTTTTAATATAATCGGTTAGAAGATAAGTTACCGTGTTAAATTTTTCTAAGGTATGGTTTTTTAAAGAGCTTGTGCAGCAGGTCTTATTATATATTTTTCCTTAAAATATACTTCAATTTTATTAAGTATTTTGATTGTATACCAGAATTAAAAAAAAAAACCTATATACCTATATAAGCATAAATTTATGGATGTTGAAATTAAAAAAATCTCGTCAAGAGCTAAAAAAATATTTGGACCTTTACGGAAGGGCCCTTGCGTGGGCTGCTCTTTCTGAACTCCATAGATACACGAGTTCTCGGATGGTGAGAGAATGATGCTATTTTAGATGTGACTAAAATAGACGATGAGTAAATATTAGGTTTTAAAGATGTGATATATTTATAGTTTTAATATTTATTATAAACATACATGCATAAACTCACGCCTGTATCCTAGCGGGGTTCGCAGAAAAAAAAGTTTCCCATCCATCACGATGAATCTCTTCCACCCCCATTTCGGTTTCCGGTGAATTTATTTATAAATGGTTTACGATATCAACCGTTTGTATACGCTCACCTGGGGCACGAGTCTCTTCCTGCATCGCAGGCAGGTTAAGCCATACTCCACCATGGGGGCGTTGATGGAGGATTGTAAGACAGTGGCGCCCCTTACTGACACAAGTTATCAAGCCGCCCATAGGGCCTCTGACATGGCTCAACGACTGCCGTTACATGACAGCAAGGCCCGCCACTGTCTTACAAACCTCCACCAACCCTGACTTGGCCCCCGTGGTGGAGTATGGCCTAACCTCGATGCAGGAAGAGACCCGTGCCCCAGCAGTGGGGACATACAAGGGTTGATAACGATAACGATTGTTATGATTTTTTTGTTTATACATCTTTGGCAGGTCTGAGAATAGGTCGTAGGCTTAGCTTGGGCCTGTTATAGGCGACTTTGCAACTAAAATGTAAGGTCGATATGCTGCCGACTGTACAGCATATAGATAGATAGATAGATAGATAAACCATTTATTTGCATTTCGATTTACATATATCGATTTACATGTGCGTGTACTTTATATAGTGATGTTACGGCCGACTTAGCTACGAAAATTTCAACTTCATACAGCAGTCGAATGTACCTATTGTTAACTGAGGGAGCTATATCGCGGAAAAGTTTTTTTTTTTAGGTATTTGCGAAAGAATTCTCGAGGGAAATCAAGGAAGCCTCTTCGTTTGCGTTTTGAAATGAGAAGTTTTTTTCTCGCTTGTGAAATTAGGCACTATTATATTTCTTCATATCGTAAAAACACGTTTTTTATGGTTTCCTTCCTTAAAAATGTCTATCCCAAACCATTACAGATTATATTACCTCACACACGATTGAATGTTGCATAGCTGTTATTGAGTATGCGATAAAGTTGAATTCAGATCGTCAGAAAAAAAAACGTGATGCTATGTTATGGGTGATGGTCACGCTTGGTCTACTTCCGCGGAACGTTGAATTAATTAAAGACTACTGCCTAGTAAGCCTAGCGGCTACACGTCTATTTTTACTATGACAGGACGTGGGTTTGATTCCCTGTGGGGGCATTGTATTTGGGTGTTACATTAACATTTTTTTTACATTTTACATACTGGCACATACAGTGCTTCTAGCCCCACACTAGTATATCCTGTGTCGTGGGAACCAGAAACAACGACATCACAAAAATGTAAACATCCAAGACCTGGACTTTTTTTTTTGTTTCCAGCCGTGATTCGAACCCGGGACCTCTTATATGGTAGGCAGACGCGCTACCGCTACACCACAGAGGTCGTCAAGTGTTAGTTAGTTAGACCTGCAATTTCCGTACTTAGTCTCATTGTTGGGTCATTGTACGTAGCAAGCGCCGGTACGTTAACACTTCAGACACTAGGATTTCCTTACGATGTTTGCCTTCAGCGTCCGCGAGTGGTATTGCTACTATATCGTCATAAAAGTATATAACTTAGAAAACAAAGTCATTGGAACATATTCGGGGTCGAACCTACGATCTTCCGATTGATAAGCCGACGTTTTTTTTAAGCCGCTTCGCTACCACAGCTTGATTATATTATTATACTACCTGACCCAGCGAACTTCCTACCGCCTAACAGTCGATTCTTTAATTTTTCTCTCCGTAAGAACCATCCTCGTACTTCAAGGATTATTCTAAAAAATAATTAGCGAAATCGGTTCAGCTGCTCTCGAGATTTGCGCTTACCAACACATTCAGCGATTCATTTTTATATTATAGAAGAAGACTAGCTGACCCAAGGAACTTCGTACCGCCTAACAGTCGATTCTTTAATTTTTTAGCTCTCCGTAAGAACCATCCTCGTACTTCAAGGAATATTCTAAAAAAAAGAATTAGCGAAATCGGTTCAGCTGCTCTCGAGATTTGCGCTTACCAACACATTCAGCGATTCATTTTAATATTATAGATAGAAGAAGACTAGCTGACCCAGCCAACTTCGTACCGCCTAACAGTCGATTCTTTATTTTTTTTTCTCTCCGTAAGAACCATCCTCGTACTTCAAGGAATATTCTAAAAAAAATAATTAGCGAAATGAGTTCAGCTGCTCTCGAGATTTGCGCTTACCAACACATTCAGCGATTCATTTTTATATTATAGATAAATTACTTAGGTACCTTAGATACGCATTCCCGTGCAGGGCACAAGGCTTCACTCAGAGAGAGAATGGGCTTGAGGTTCCGTCAACAAGCTTTGAGGGATGTAAACACCTTAGAGGCTCAGGTTTCCTCACGATGTTTTTCTAACGATCTTTTTGATGTCTTTCACAATGAAGGAAACCCCGCTTTTATTAACAGTAAACATTATTAAACTATCCTACGGTGCAAAAATTACTATAAGTAAACGTATCCTATTATTATCCCTTTGCAGACACAGGCTTTCTCTCAGAGAGAGAGAGAGAGAGAACGGGCTTAATTACTACACGTGCCCATCGCGGATTGGCAATTTCAAGCGCTGAACAATATACATAAAAAAATATCGCGTAGTATTACAAGTATCGCTTTCCTATTCTATTATATTCTATTCTATTCAGTGTTTCATCATATATCTGGGTTAACACATTCAAGACTGACATTTAGTTAGCATTGACAAGTGCATATGCAGTGAATATTATAGTTAATAGGTAGCTTGTGAGGATAATCTCGCTAGTGTTGCAGACTTTATACTCCGAGGCAGATATCACTTTGTCTTGATGTAAACAAACTATTTTTAGCGTTCTGTACCTTAGAAGACAAAGCGGAAACCTTATCACTTTGCTTTCCGGCCGTTAGTCAAGACCACCCCTTAAGAACGGATAAAGCTATCAAGTTTAAATTAATGTCAACCCACGGAAGCCTACGATCCCTTGAAGGTATGAGAATTTTGATCTTGTATATTAACATATTCAATATATATGAACATGCAAGTATGTCACGTTTTTTTATACTAGCAAACTGAACTTGGCAGTTCGACATCAACCCTTTATGTCTCCACCGAGGGGCACGGATCTCTTCCCTGAGAAAGGAATAGCCATACGACAAAGCGGTGGCTAAGTTCAGATTGGTGGAGGCTTGCAAGACTAGTGGCTGGTCTTACTGTCAGAAGTTATCAAGCCGCCCTATGGCCTCTGAATTGGCTTGACGACTGCCATCTATCGACGGCAGCAAGCACCAACTGCTTAAAGTGCCTTGCAAAGCACGAAACCGCTCGAAAAAATGCCACTAGCGTTAGTCATTGACGGTTTGCCCATCCATGCACTGAACGCGCCCTGTGTTGCTTAACCTTCGTGATCGTTTAAGATTACTCAGGCAGCCGCGGCTACAAACGATTCGACATGGCACATATCCTGTATAACAGGAAAGGTTTCGATTCACACAAATATTAGTAGGATGAACAATCTATCCCCCATACGATAATCAGCCTTTGCACGTAATTTTTAACATAAACCTGCTACTTTAACCTCCCCAAACCTAAATTTCTGTCCTAGAAAATAACAATAAAAAAATATTTTCAAGGTCTGGGCTGATGAGGCTAAATTTTATTTATGAAATTTTTTTTATTGTCCAATAACATGTAACAAACCAATAAAAACTTTACGTAATCTTGGTTTAGTATCGATCGATTTCGTTAACCGGTTTATGATATGCCTTAGGCTGTCGCAAGATCAAGAACGGTTGCGTACCGGTACTTGCTGCTGGTACAGGTTTCTGGAGCCTGTGAGTACAGTTTTACTAATAGCCTACGTATAAGATAAGAAAATAAAAATACATTTATTTATTTATTTATTTATTTATTTATTTGTTTGTTTGTTTGTTTGTTTGTTTGTTTGTTTGTTTGTTTGTTTGTTTGTTTGTTTGTTTGTTTGTTTGTTTGTTTGTTTGTTTGTTTGTTTGTTCTTTGTTTGTTTGTTTGTTTGTTTGTTTGTTTGTTTGTTTGTTTGTTTGTTTGTTTGTTTGTTTGTTTGTTTGTTTGTTTGTTTGTTTGTTTGTTTGTTTGTTTGTTTGTTTGTTTGTTTGTTTGTTTGTTTGTTTGTTTGTTTGTTTGTTTGTTTGAGTGTAATACTACTATTCTAACTCTAGGAAAGCACCGATTTTTATTTTATTCATTACTTCCTGCTCTGTATAAATGTAAAAGTGTCATATTAGTTCCGATTTCGAAATTAATGTCATATTAGTTCTGATATTTTTATTACACGGATATATCCGATTCTATCCGATGGCAGCCGCGGTATATTCTAAAAGCTAACAGACTATACTAGAGTTCGAGTGAGACTTAACCGGTTTTTTGCCTCCTTTGAATCTCTAGGGGCTATCACATCAACAATAAACGGAGTCTTGAATTTCTGGAAATGAACTGGTACGAAGTAACTTGAGTATAAACAAACTTTATTTCATATATTCGCTATGAAAAGTCATAATTTAGTATGAAACAGCTGATACATTCTATTTCATCCCATTCCTTTTCACCTTATTGTATATTTTAAATTACATTCGTAATTTATTCTTTTGTTTTTTTTTGTACTCCTCACCAATTTTTCTCCTACCTCCTGCGGTTGGGTAATACAAAATGCTTAAGTCAATAAGTCCGTTGCATTGTACATTTATTTAATTGCAATAAAAGTAATTATGCAATTAAGAAATAAAAATACAATTCGGAAGTTAGTCATAATCAATAACGCATGTATTGATAAGAAGAATAACCTGTTGTACAGGGTCTTTCTGCACCACCTTTTATTGGTAAAGAGAAGGGTGATATAGTGTTGGTTGCCAGATTAGACGAATTACCGCCATTTGGCTAATTTCGGAGAGTGTTTTGTCTTATTTTTTCTATTACATACTATATAAAGTGTCTGGTAATTATAATAAACTGTATATAGTTCATTTCTGTCTTTCACCCAGCAGTCAGTATTTGCTTGGTTATTTTTCACTTTAGGTCTGCTTGTACACTTTTTTATTGTGTAAATTTTGTTTTTTTCCTCATGATTTTTGTGTGCAATAAAGTACTTGGGAAATCAATACCAGTTTCTTGTTGCCTATTTATGGCTTAGTTTATCGATTTATTGTGGTATTGTGAGGGTTTGATGAATGTAAAGTGGTGATTGTCTTATAATGTATGTAAAAAAGGTAATTATTTAAGTATTTATTGAAGAAGAAATACAAAATGGATATGTTTACACTACATATTACTAAGTTACGTTACGGATGCGTAAATGCGCCTTCTAAAAGTTAAGACGTGCCCCGGTGTTCTTTAGCGCTTCTAATAGAAAAATTACATATCTTCTGTTATATAATACTATTTTAATATGCAAGAAATTTATATCGTAACTCTCAGTGATAAGTATCTTTAGAACTAAAACAACCTTGAAGATAAAGTCGATAAACTAGGCCTTAACTAAGATGAACGTTTTTAGTCTTTAGTCGATATGCGGAAATATCGCGTTTTCGGTAGGTTTCTGGTCTAGCCTGTTTACTGCTTTTAATAACGAGTTATAAAACAGTATGCATTTTTTTCCATCGCTAGTTTACTCCAAGAAGGCTACCTAAGGTTGATTTGCTCTAAATTGTGCACCACTATAAGGGAGTTCAGGCGATTTAGGGTTACTGGAATTTTTCGAGCGATGTACATCGGCCAGCATCTGGCAACATTGAGGGTGACCCCATATCCCGAATGAATGGCACGTATCACGCATGCGTGTTTTATCCCTCGTGATCACGCGATTTTATCAAACAAATACGATGTAAATATCAAGCATGCTCTTGTAATTATCGACTTCTCTTTTCTATAATCTATTAAATAAATATTGTAATCAAACTTTTCATTTATAAAAGACGTTTTCAAAAAGCAAATAATTATTTTAAGGTTATGACCGGGAAAAACTTCGTGAATACAATAAAATGTACGTGCTTACCTGTATGACAAGTCCGGTGCCTCAAACACATAGACGGAACCAAACATTCCAGCCAAATAAATGGGGAACAACAGTAAAAAGTAGTTCACAAGATTGTACTTCCCAAATGGTCCAAGTTGTTGCAAAATCGCGTCGAAACCAACCGCATAATCCTTCGACATTTTCACAAAATTACACTACAAAATTACGTAAAAAAACTATCACTACCGGTAACTCTACATAAATTAATAAAGACCAAAGTTAATGCTTGTATTTTGTACGTGTCCTGACGAAGCCATTATTGACACTGTTAACGCATGCGCGCCGCGTCTCTGACTAAAGAGTCGGAAGCGAAACTCCATGGAGGTTTAAAAATAAAGCACACGTGCGTTTGGGGCTGCGGACTAAACGATTGTGATTATAAAAATAAACAACAGATGCAATTATCATTAGCTTGCAGATAAGATTGTACAGCTTTGATTTGTACTAGCTTCGGTTTCGTCTGTAATTGTTACTACTCCTATATAGTACTACTTATACTATCGCTTTACCTTACCCTAAGAATGTAGGACAGTAATCAACAATGCAATAGGGTACAAGGGCCGGTCAAGGCGATTTTTACGTGGAACTAAATGTAGAGTCGATCCTATCACCACCTATCTATGCGTACGGAAACGGATACGGAAGTAGTCTTTTCCTTGTAAAGTCATAAGGTAAGAACGGTTACGGAGGTACAACGGTTTTACCCTGAACCTATCTGCCAATCTCTACTAAAAGTCTAATACGAGTATACAAAAATCTTGTGTCACAGTGTTTGTTATGTAACTCCTCCGAAACGGTTTCTTCAATTTTTATAAATTTTGTTGTTATATTTGGTGGTCTGAGAATAGGCGAGGCGAATAATGTGTGAAAATTATGTTTGCTAGGTCAGCTAGTATTATAATTATTAAGAATTAGAATGAACAGGACAGGACAGGACGGGACGGGACGGGACGCTACGGGACGGGACGGGACGGGACGGGACTGGACGGGACGGGACGGGACGGGACGGGAAGGGACGGGACGGGACGGGACGGGACGGGACGGGACGGGACGGGACGGGACGGGACGGGACGGGACGGGACGGGACGGGTCGGGACGGGACGGGACGGGACGGGACGGGACGGGACGGGACGGGACGGGACGGGACGGGACGGGACGGGACGGGACGGGACGGGACGGGACGGGACGGGACGGGACGGGACGGGACGGGACGGGACGGGACGGGACGGGACGGGACGGGACGGGATAGATTTGCTAAAGCATAGTGATTACAAATCAAGTAGGTATAAATTTTCTAGCCTATAATTATACGTCCCCTGCAGTGGGGAGGGAAGGGCTTTACCTCAGAGATAGAGAGAAAATATCGTACCCACAGGAGACTGGTAATTTCAAGCGCTGAGGTGTGTAAACAGCTCGGATGTTTTCCTTCACGGTTAGTGAGTGCTAATGATACTTAACGTAGAAAACAAAGTCATTGGTACGATTAATGACCTCAAAAATGCTCGCTACAGAAAGAGAGATTATTGGCTTAGCTATTTATTACTCGTGCCCACCGGCGGTTTAACAATCTCAAGCGTTGAGATAGTTTAGTGTTCTTGAGTGGAGACCGCGACTCGGCATACGTAGTGTAGGACGCCCTCCGACCAGGTGGGATGACGATCTGCGAAAAACTGCCGGCAGATGCTGGATGCCGCAAGGTGAAGACAGGGCGGGCGCTATGGCGCTCATTAGGGGAGGGCTATGTCCAGCAGTGGACTGTATAATCGACGCGACGACCTCTGTGGCGTAGCGGTAGCGCATGTACCTACCATGCAAGAGGTCCCGGGTTCGAATCCCGGCTGGAAACAAAAAAAACCCCAGGTCTTGGATGTTTACATGTTTGCTATGTCGTTGTTTCTGGTTCCCACGACACAGGGTATTCTAGTGTGGGGCCAGAAGCAATGTATGTGCCTGTATGTAAATGTTATGCTGTGTTATGTTAATATAGCCTGAAGAAGACGAAGAAGAGATAGTTCAAACGATATCTTATTTATTATTATAGTTTAACTACTACTTTCTATGCTACTTTAAATAAAATATTATTGAATTTAAAAGCGCTCGTGGCCTAGGCGAACCGAGTGATTGGAATCAATCACTTGGTTAAGCAAGAACAGGCGCGGTCAGGTACGGGATGGGTGACCGTCCCGTGACTACCGCCAGTGGCATTTTTCCGAACGCTTCCGTGCTTCGCAAGGCACGTTAAGCCGTCTGTCAAATAAAGGCAGTCGTTAAGCCATGTCAGAGGCTTTATGGGCGGCTTAATAACTTCTGACAGTAAGGCCAGCCACTGTCTTACGATCCTCCAACAACCCGGACTTGCCCCCCGTGGTTGAGTATGGCCTAACCTTCCTGCGATGCAGGAAGAGACCAGTGCCCTAGCAGTGGGGACATACAAGGGTTGATAACGAATTTAAAAAAACTTCTTACGTTTCTTAAATTCGCGCTTTGTTAAACTCTACTATGTTAATGTCACAGTCTCCGGTAAATCTGTTTCCGACATAGAAGAATGTAATATCCTATCTATTGAACATCTTAAGCATGGTTCTAAGCATTATTGAATAGATATCGCCACTACAAAGTAGAAACACCGTTACAAAGCATTAAGTTAAAATAACAAATAAATAGAGGTGTCTACAAATACAATTTGAAAGCAATGGAAATAAAAAAAATCTCATTGTTTTCATACTATTTTTATTTTTAATGCACTAACCCGTGCTAAGGACACTTTTAAAAACCTATTTAAAATTGTCCTTAGCACTAAGGAATTCTATGGCTGGAATTTTTAGTCTCTAAATAGGTTTTTAATATTGTCCTTAGCACGGGTTAGTGCATTAAAAATAAAAATAGTAATAAGGCGCTCCCCTTCCTCAGCTGTCTTTAAAAGCAAAGTTAAGGAGTTTTATCTGTCCCTGCAAGTTTAGTATTCGTACATTGTCCTTTTCATTTTGTCTTTTCCGTAAGTCTCCATATAGGTACACAATATTGTATTTATTTCCTCATCGCGTAGATTATTATTATAACGTACTTATGTAAGTTTATCATAACTATGTGTGTAACTGTTTATGTAGGTATATTGTTATTTATATACGAGTAAGTAGTGTATTAAAATATTCATATTTGCACCGACTACCCGTCTCTTATTTCCTTCAGCAACTTTCCGTCGTAAGGTTGTCTGGAAGAAATTGGCCTTGAATAAGGCCGCCAATTGTACTTTGTATCTTTACATGTTTTATAATATGTGCTCTGGTGTACAATAAAGAATATTCTTATCTTATCTTAATAGTATAATCATGTGGGTACAGTGATATCATTCCGATGTAAAAACCTAAGTCGAAAAAAATTCCACCCATGCCCATTTAAGCGTCTAAATAGGTTTTTAAATTTGTCCTTAGCACGGGTTAGTGCATTAAAAATAATAACTTTATGTAATTTCAATGTCTCCATGTGATTTAAATGACCTCGCCATCTGTAGTTCGTCCTATGTTACTAAGTAAGATTGGAATAAAGATTTTCTATTTCAATTTAAATGTGTACTAAATGAAGAAAATCGTTGTTTTAATAAAAACGCCTGCACCAGCATAGTACTTAGTTGATATGTAGCACTGACTAAACGTAACTTGTAAAATCAAATATTATATTTTAAATACCAAACAAAGTGCCGATGAGTCACATTACAATTGTTCGGATCAATAGTAATCAGTCAATAACCGAATAAGCACCGGCTCTTTACATTACCACTCTAAGGCAGACAGAGATAGAGCTATTGGGATAGACAGAGAGAGGGCTGCCGCTCTCGAATGCTATTATTAGTGCAGTGACATTAAGAATGACCTGTCGATTTACAACAATACACTGTATGTTACAATTGTTACTAAGCATTGCGATACGTGGTGCGTTATCGGTGAAAATTATTTATCTTCAGTATTTTAATTGAATAGAGCATTAAGCATAAGAAGTGCTCGTAGCCTAGGCGAACCGACTGATTGAAATCAATCACTTAAAAACCTATTTAGAGGCTAAATTTGTTTGTTCCTTAGCACGGGTTAGTGCATTAAAAATAAAAATAGTGTAATCAATCACTTAAGTTAAGCAACAGTTGGCGCGGTACAGGATGGGTGACCGTCACGTGACTACCGCTAGTGGCATTTTTCCGAGCGCTTCCGGGCTTCGCAAGGCACTTTAAGCCGGTGTTGTAATAATTGGTGCCGGCTGTCATATAATGGCAGTCGTTAAGCCATATCAGAGGTCTTATGGGCGGCTTGATGACTCCTTACAGTAAGACTAATTAACAACCACATGTGTAGAGTTATGCCTATATGTAAATAATACTGTACCTCTTTCATTTTGTACATAGCATAGTGTATTTGACTCGCTCGTAGCCCCGGGTGCCTGAGTGATCTTAAAAGATCACGAATCTTAAGTAACACAAGGTTCGTTCAGTGCATGGATTGGTAAACCACATCGTCGGTGCCACGATGATGGTGGAGACTGTAGTCTCGATTCCTGACGCACTTGCTGCCGCAGTGTCCGATGGACTCGCTGGGCTGTCCTGGTGCTTGATTGTCGCTGTACTGCGCGTTCCAACCATCTTAGATGAACCAGCCGTTATTCGGCTCGATCGGACCAAAATTATGTGCCAAATAAAATCTACCTAGGCACATAAGGGGATTTGTGAGGTAGAAATAATAACAACCAGTTCTTGAAGAAATTACATAAGAAGTTTTTTTTATTAAATAAATGACTTATACTAATACCCTAAATTGTGATCGCAGAAAGTAATTGGTTGCACCCGCATGTAGGAAGGGGGCGTGGCCACAAAATGTGTTACAATTTTAACTTATAAATAAGGCTTAGGACTAAATAATCAGTGTCATGTTTTTCAACAATTAGTACTTTTCTTTATAGTTACAAATAAACGTTTCTTAACAAATTAACTAAAAATTCTGACAAAGACTTAAAACTTGTGTGATAATAACAACATCATCTTATAATTAATCTTAGAGACTAACGGTACTTATAAAAAATATGATAAACCTACACAAACGATAATACATAGACAATAATATTTTGTAGAGTTTTGTTCTCGCTGCATATAATACAATTCATATTACGATCCTTGAAATACTTCGAAGATTCCAGAATAAAGCACAGAGCACACAAGGGAATGACAACTATTTATATACTCTGTGGCTGTACTTACGTGGAGCAGCTGTTTTGCTCGCACAATGTAAATTTTTTTATTGTAGTGATAAAATGAGTAAACGTTTCATTAATGTTGGAGGATCTGATGCGTTATTAAATAACGGACATTTAAAATTTACCATCATCATAATCAGCCAATGTCTGTCCGCTGCTAGACATAGGCTTGTAACGGTGCAAACCTCTTTACACCATTCTTTGTATTTATTTTTCTATCTATCATGTTCAAATATTTAAATTATGTCACAGATTTCGAAATTTCCCTCATTTTCATCAGTACAACTTTACCCATCGACTAGATCTGACTATTTTACCATCTTATCCGTTTTTATCCAGTTTTTTCTGTTTTATTATAAAATAACAGTACCTATCTAAAAATAAAGCAATAGTTGAAGTCCTTCCAGTTAATGTTGTATAACTTTTATAAAAAATAAAAACTGGAATATAAAGAATGGTTTGCACCGTTACAGGCTTCTCCCAAGACACGCCACTGCAAGTATGGAAACGCTGTTTGATATCTTGTATAAAACGCCTGTTTCTTTTATTGGAGCAAAGCCTTCTTGATGTGTAATGAATAACTACTACAATATATTTTCGTGAGGGGTACAAAACAAATGAGAAACCGCCAACTTTGACATAATATGTTTTTGTCTCTTTAAACCTGTTAAAGACTTACTGCGTTGGTGCGTATCATCATCGTATCACAATAATATTATAAAAGCGAAAGCTGTGAGTATGTATGTTACTTCTTCACGTCGAAACGATTGTAAAATTTGGTATGGAGTTAGCTGATACCCTGCATTAACACATAGGCTGTGTTTCACTGCGGGAAAATATATTTTACTGTTAGTTAGAATATTTTCGGGGCTTAATCGCGTAGTAATTTATTGCTATTTTACCTCGACGTTTCGACGACGTTACAGTCATCGTGGTCACGAGAAGACTGATGGCTGGCACGCGTTCGCATCTTCGGCTGATGAGGTTTCAGACTACCCTCAATCAGCTATCACAAAGCACTATTAGGGTTGCGACACACTACACTGACAATGTCGGACGATAAGCCATGCGACTTTTTTCCACTCGAACACATCTTGATGACCGGATTCCACGTTTGCGACAGTTTGAAATCACATTCCCGATAAAAAAAATTGTGTTTCTTAATTTCAACCGCTTCACGCACAATTCGGCTATAATAATGGCGATCGTTGGAAAGCACCGATGGTTTGTGTAATTCTATCCAGTGGTTTGATCCTGATTCAAGAAGATGTTCCGCTATCGCTGACTTTTCTACCTGGCGGTTTTTGACAGTTGCGATTAATTACTGGTACGCGATTAAGCCCCGAAAATATTCTATGTGTACAAGTCGCGAAAGTTTAAAATATGTTTAAAATATGTCGCGAAAGTTTAAAACATTGTCACACCAGAATGGTAAAATTGCATTGAAACTTAATGTACTTCTAAACAACCTCGCACATGTAATTTATGACAATAAATATATGATTGATTGATTGATGTTATTTTACTGTTAATACACAATTTATTTTCCCTAATAAACCGCGGATAACGGTATTAGATAAAGAGGCGCCTAGAAATATTTTTTTAGAATTGTGCGTTAACAGAATACTATTAGGACATAAAAATATACATAAACGGTTGTGCCAGCTGATCGTGATCGAACCTTTTCCTGGTTAGCACCGCACAGATGTACCTACGTGTAGTGTGGTAACCAACGTAAACCATGCTTCTATAAACATATGAACATTGTATATTTATTGTTTACTACCTGACCTAGCAAACTTCATACCGCCTAAAAGTCAATTTTTTAATTTTTCTCTCCGTAAGAACCATCATCATCATACTTCAAAAATATTCTAAAAAAAATAAGCGAAATCGGTTCAGCTGCTCTCGAGATTTGCGCTTACCAACCCATTTAGTGATTCATTTTTATATAATAGAGTAGCTGACCCAGCGAACTTCGTACCGCCTAACAGTCGAATCTTTAATTTTTTTATTTCTTTCTCCGTAAGAACCATCCTCGTACATGAAACAATACTTAAAAAAATAATTAGCGAAATCGGTTCAGCTGCTCTCGAGATATGCGCTTACCAACACATTCAGCGATTCATTTTTATATTATAGACTAGCTGACCCAGCAAACTTCGTACCGCCTAACAGTCAATTCTTATTTTTTTTTTTCTCTCCGTAAGAACCATCCTCGTACTTCAAGGAATATTCTAAAAAAAGAATTAGTGAAATCGGTTCAGCTACTCTCGAGATTTGCTGTTGTTAATTCATTTTTATATTATAGATTACAAACATGAAAAAACCTCCAGACCGAAACCGTTTGTACAATTCAAGGCAAGCAATGCGGCCCGCTGATATCCATCTTCCATCTTCTCTAATGATTTTACGTGAGATACTGAATAGGGAAATGCTGTGAACTATTTTAATCTACTGATCGCGACAAGAACGGAACGAAAAGCAACGGTCTCCCTGGCGACCGTAGTCTAGATTAACATTACCATAGACCAATGACCTTATTTATAAAGACACGATTCCACGGAAACACTCTATAGTACATTTAATTTTGTTTAGGTACTTAAAAAAATGTATATCGTCTTGATCGATATCAACCCTTTATGTGTTAGGGCACGGGTCTCTTGTATCGCATGAAGGTTAGGCCATACCATCTCGATACGTCTTATCATTGAAATACAAACTTTTTAAAGGACAATCAGATACACACACTTTATCGATTCAATCTGAAACTTAATGTAATTTCAAGAAACAATAGGTAAAATGTAAATATTTTTATTTATAAAGTGTATATTTCAGTAAAAGGACGAATCAACATGACGCAAATGTCCTTTTTCCAATTTTACAGGAGAGACCGTTGTTTCATTCAGAAGTGTTAGAACTTTGTCAAAATGCCACAACGACAGTGGCGCTGTCACGCGATAAAAAATAAAACTACATTACTGTAATTTTTTCCCCAAGTGTAAACAGTTATTTCGGGTGTTTTGGCATACTTAACTCAAATTGGCAAAAAGTACATTTGCGTCATTATTCTGCCAAATGAGCGACATGTATTTCATTACCTAAATAAATGGACTGTAGAGCCATTTTATTTAATCTGTCGTTACGTCTTTTCCTGGTAAAATCTCCACCACACACGGCGACCATTTTGTTATTATTTTTTTTGTGCATAATGAATGAATGAATCGACATAGCTCAGAGAATTAGCGAACTGAAATGGCAGTGGGCTGGCCATATCTTGCGAAGAACCGAAAACCGTTGGAGTAAACGTGTTCTTGAGTGGAGACCGCGACTCGGCAAACGTAGTGTGGGACGCCCTCCAACCAGATGGGATGACGATCTGCGAAAAACTTCCTCCAATTCTCTTCCAATTGAGCTATTGGTCGACTCACGGGCATCAGTGAAATTTCGAACCTGTTTACACTATTATCTGTATTTCGTACAGGCAGCGACATCTGGCTGAAGTAAATTGCATCACTTACAGCCCCGACTACCTACTTTGCAGTTAGGTTTTACATCGGATGCATTTTTGGTACTTCGTACTATGATACTTCCTCTCTGAGACCAAGCTGTAGAGTCTCTAATACTTACATAATTATTCGGTAGAATGAAACAAGCACGACAATGGTTGATATTTGCCGTCTAGAAAGTAATAGCAGTACAATGTCATTCCAGGGGTATAACCCGCGCAAATTAAATAGGCATCTATCGCGAAGAAGACCGAATCGCGAGAGTTAACTAGCACGGGTTATACCATTGCAATGCGATTGGTTACTGGACTATCGATAGTGTAAATGTAACGACCATCAGCGGACTGATATAACATAGTGAACAACTATGCATTTTAGAGACTCACGCCCCACGTCTACGCCTTGTAGTAATCACGTTTATAATAAAATTAATTCGCTGCTATAAAATACGCAAACGAGGAAACAGAGACGTGTCTACACACCTTCATAACACCTTGTCTGTCACCGTGTCTACTCCACGTAACCATCGGATAAGGAAAGCTAGTATAGCTCAACGGAGCGGGTTCATTGTATAGACGACAGATACCCTGAGTAGCCTGCTCGATTTTCTTTGTGGACCTTAGAGACATAGGGCCGTTTATTCTTACGCGACGGCCAATACAAAACAGAGAGTTCTGTTTTATGTTTAATTTTTCATGGTTAATGTGTTTTATTTGTTTCTATTTTTTGGGTTGTATTGTTCGGTGAGGTGAGGGTTGCGGGTCAGAGATGGATCAGATTAGCAAAGGACCGTGAGGAATGGCACAATAAAAAGGAGGCCTATGAACAGCAGTGGGTTGATGTGGGCTGATTATAGATAGATTCGCTCGGTGGTTTTTTTGTCTGTTTATTTATTACACCACAACTTTCGAAAACTTCAATCAATCAGCAGCTATGTCAAGGGCTATGTCCTAGCAGTAGACGAGTAGATAGATACATAGATAAAACATTTCTGGTTCGATACCAGGCTGGGGACAAGAAAACCCGAGTCGTAGATGACATGTTTGTGACGTCACTGTTTCTGGTTCCCACGACAAGAGGTCCTAGTGTGGGGTCAGAAGCGATGTATGTGCCTGAATGTAAATGTTATGTTAATAATTTACATTTGCACGAACGAACGATATCAATCCTTGTATGTCCCCACTGCTGGGGCACGGGTCTCTTCCTTCACGTAGGCCAAGGCCAGGTTGGCGGAATATTGTAAGACAGTGGCGGGCCTTACAGTCAAGTCGCCTATAAGGCCTCCGACATGGCTTAACGACTGCCATTAAATGACAGCCGGCAGCAACGGCTTAACGTGCCTTGCGAAGCACGGAAGCGCTCGGAAAAATGCCACTAACGGTAGTCACGGGACCGTCACACATCCTGCACCTGACCGCGCCTGCTTTTGCTTAACTTGAGTGATTGATTCCGATCACTGAGTTCGGCCAGGCCACGAGCGCTTCACATTTGCATACACACTCGTAAATGTACACAAACAAAACAGCATAAGCAGGGGATACCCTGCCGTTTTGTAGCACTGGGGTAGTACAACACAATTACATAATAAATCTAACAGTCATTATAACAAGGATTCGTTCACTGCTGAGACATACCTTGTACCAAGCCACGTCACTTCTGTTTGTTCTCGGCCATCCTCATCTAGCTGCTGCCAGCAATCTGATCCATCAGATCCCAAATCGTCAGTCCAGCGAGCTCCAATACTCTTAATCATTTTAAAATATGTGGTGATATTTAACCCTACAGTAGTCGCGCTGTATATAGAAGCGTTTGTGGTCGCGTGGATTACATATGTAGGCCAATTTATAAGTAACAAAAAACAAGATGTATCCTTTTTATTATTTATTATTCAGTCTTTAATGTTTAAATTGAAGCTTTTTCTTAAAAAAAATCGTAACAAACAAAATATTTACCTCCTCTGGGTTAAAAAATAAAATAAAAACGAAAATTACCTCTTATTTGGTTATAACAATCACACTGTCTGACTTACTTATAGTTATTAGGAACTGTGTAGCTTATTATTATAAATTAATTATTATGTCCTACACAAGAAAAGCAAACAATTTTGGAATGGTCCGGACATATGGATTTTTTACAATTATTACACTTTTTTCGTGTACTTCTATTTCGCGCTCTACCGCAGTCGTAGCAACGTCCCACAGAGCTGCTCCTTGCTGATCCAGAAGTCGATGGCTGGCTCTCGACTTGAGGGTCGCCCAGAAAGTCCTTTATTTTGTATAGTAGAGGTCTAGGCAGTGATTTGACCTGAGATCTTCTGTGAGCTAATGGTTTCATCCAGGCCAGAGACAAGTCGATTAGGAAATCTCGGCGTCGGACCTTGGCAAAATTCTTGTTTGCTGTGTAAATGCACAAGGCATTTAGTGCGCTAATGTTGAGCAAGTTATAAAAGACAGTCACCGGCCATCTTCTAGAGTTTCTGGCAACGTCATAGAGCGAGCACATCTTATCCACCAGATCCACGCCATTTTTAGTCCTATTATAGTAGGTAATCATTTCTGGCTTCCGTTTATCACCAGACTCTGGATCAATTGCCATGTCGTTATGCATTGTTGACATCAAAATTACCACTTTGTTAGCCTTTGGGACATAAGAGACTAACGTACACGGAGAGTGGAATGCAAATTTAGACGTGGCTATTAGGTGTCTGTTTGAGACTCTAAACTCCTTGGGCACTTCTCTTTTGTCTTTTCTGAGAGTAGCCACCATCGTGGTCCTATTCTCAAACAGTTTTTTAACCACAGCAAGTGATGAAAACCAGTTGTCCATCGTGATGTTCACATTTCTACCGAGAACAGGTCCCACTACTCGCATGACTACGTCACTTCTTTCATTGCTCAATCGAAATGGACCTTCAGGCTGTTGGCCTGCATATATTTCCAAGTTATATGTATATGGGAACGGTACGTCGACAAGCGCGAAAACCTTTACTCCATATTTAGAGGGTTTGCTGGGAATATATTGCCTAAATCCGCAGCGTCCTCTGAAGGCCAAAAGCTGTTCATCTAGCGTCATTTCAGCGCTCGGAACATAGTAACGCTGAAAGTTCGCGCAACACAAATCAAAAATTTCGCGTATTGGAGCCAGCTTATCTAGCGTCATGCGAACAGGGCGGTCTCTGATATCATCAAACCTCAAAGCTCTGGCGAGAAACTTGAATCTCTGCTCAGACATAGTCAAGTATATCGCATCAATCCCTGTATGTTGTACGTGCTCGAATATCTGACCAGTGCTTGATCGACTGACTTTCAACACGCCTGCCATTAGCAAAATCCCAATAAAACCCCTGATTTCAATTGTATCTGTTGGCTTAGCATCTCGTTCTCTCATATATTTTTCTTTGTAATGGACGATTTTTATGTTGGTGCACTTTGTAATGAGATCAATAATGTCATCATCAAAAAAGAGAGAAAAACATTCCTGCGATGAAGTTTTCTCACGAGCATTTCCTTTGGGCCCAGGAGGCGTAAACACAATATTATGCCGTCTAGTCCGCCCTCTTGTGGAAGGAGGCGATTTCTCCCAGGCAGTGCCGTCAACGCCAGTGTAATATTCTGTGGGCCTATTCCTCTGAGCAGGAGGTGGCTCGTCATCGGAGTTTGAACTGTGTTCCAAATCCTCACCTGGAATATCGCCCTCCTGCTCCGACTCAGACTGGTGGTTTTGCTCCTCAACATGATCTTCTTCATTATCTGAGCTCGAATTATCCTCACCGATATTATCCTGGGTATCCTCCTCGTGCAACCATGCTTCAATTTGAGATAACTGTCTATTGTCCATGTTTACCTGAAATATAACAACATATTATATATTTTTTAATTATTTTTATAAAAAGGAAGTATTTCTGAATCTTTTATAATATTGTATTACACTACATGCAAGAAAAAACTAGTCTAATAAAACAAATAGGTTAACCAAAAGAACTCACGTATTTGGTCGCGCGGATTACATATGTAGACCACCAAGTTGGCAGCACTCCTGTGACTCAACCGCACGCGGCCGACGTCCGCGCAACACTGAGCGCATGCGCAATGTATCTGTCTTCAACTACACTGAGCGTCGAAAGGATCACTTCAACAGATTTAATTTGTTTTAAGGTCTTGTACGCGTGGATTACATATGTAATCCACGCGACCACTCTAGGGTTAAACTGGCAGTCGTGTTTATACTTTTTTGAGGTAACTTTTTTTGCTACAGCATCCGTATTGGACAGTTTGTTACAGAAATTTAATCTTTCTAGACTAATGAGTAAACTTCTAACTTCGACTAAGCTTTGTGGATCGGAGTAAAATCTGGAGTAAAAATATTACAGGAGACACAAACATAATCTCACACCTTTATGAAATGAAATAAAATAAAATGCAAAGGTTTTTTTCAAAGTAGCGCAGAAACTGCGGCTTAACGAACGTTACAAATCAAACTAGGTGTCCATTTTCAAAAAAAATGGACAAAAATTCTTTAAACATGGTCTTTTCAAAGTCTAGTATTTTCTAAGGTTAACACTAGCACTAGACATATTAAAAACTGTTTTACAACCCTCGGCAAATTGCTTTCAAAAAGACGCCTATCACCCAAGTCTTCCGGGAGCTACTTGCAAAAGAGCCGAAACGTCGGGAAATTGTAAAATGTAAAATTAAACGAGTAAATATCCGTGCCAATACAGCTTTTACGTTTCAAAGTCCTTAACTAACAGAGTTTACATAATTATTATAAAACATAGAAATCATGCATTGTACTGGCTTTAATTCCAAACATCATTGTCATCTAAATAATCCTTTATGTTATACTTGTAGTAGCCATTTTGGCACAAAGTGTACTTAACACATTTTTTGAACCGCGTTTCAGGCAAGCTTAATATACTTTATGCATAATACAGTAATGGTAGTCCATAGTCCATAGACCATAGTCTGACACTTTGCCATGACTCATTAGTCGTTGCATGCAAGCATCCGATTTCTGGCACGATTAAAAAGACAATCTCAAGGTCGGAAAGAAAAAAATCCGACCTTGAGATTGTTTATATTCTTTTTTTTAATGCATTTACCCGTGCTAAAAAAAACACGTAGTAAAGAGGTTCGAAATTTCACTGATGCCGGTAGTCACCACTTGGCTCAGTTTAGGGAGAGCGCTTGCACGGTTAGCCAGAGGTTGCGGGTTCGAGTCCCGGCATGGGTGGAATTTTTAGCCTCTAAATAGGTTTAATCTTGAGATTGTCTTTCTAAATCGTGGACGGGAAGGAAGAGTTCTGTGGTACATAGATTCATAGTGTGCTTTACACCATTTTAAACCGCGTTTCTGGCAAGCTTACTATAACTTTAGGGTTCTTATTGTTGAATCGACACCTATCAACGTACGATATACGCAACGTCATAACACGTAGGGTCGGTGTGTACGTAATTGACACCTTTAGCAGATAACAAGCGGGCTGCGTGCTGGTCCGCAAGATAACACAATGTGCCAATAATTTAGTGCCCGTCTTTGTGTGGGCGGTAATATGCCACGGCCCACGGATTAGGCTTTGCTCTGTATCAATAGTATTAGATATTGCATTCTAGGTTATGGTGTATTCTATTGACTGGCGTATATTGGCTAAGCCTTTACAGTGTTATGTATAAAAGCAAGCTAATTATAAATATTAATAATAAATATTCATGGACATATTACACAGATCTCGTTAGCCCTATACTAAGTACAACTAAATGACTTGTGTTATAGGTGCTAACTTGACGGTAGATGTAATACAATAAATACATAGATAACATCCAAGACCCGAGACAAACTAGAAAAGTTCGTTTCCTAATTTTACCCGTCCGGGGATCGAACCCTTAAAACAGATTTAGATGCCTTAAAACACTCCTCAGAGGCAGTTTAAACACTCTGTCGTAAAGGCAAAGTAAGCACAGATTATTTAAACGGCCTCTGAGGAGTGTTTTAGTAATAATAATTTATTTCTAGAACATGTCCAACAGAACAGTTTTTATACGGATTTTACTCGTTTATTACATTTGTACAATTTTCCAATAATACATTTTTAAAATAATATTTATAGGTATTGTAACGATACTTCTTCATAGTGGTTGGCCGGCGCAGCCGTCCAGTCAAGTTTAAATTATTATAAAGGAAATCGTTATGTTCTGTTTAGGTGCCAGTCGTGTTAAGACCCGCAGCTAGGCTAGAGTTTCGATGAAAAAAGATAATAAAATGAAAGTAGTGTTTCAATTCAGAGATTTAATAAGTACAGTATCATGTTCTGTACTAATTTAATCGTGTTTCTAATATTTGAGCTAGATCGCTGTCGAGTTGTAGAGTACTGTAGCGCTGCACTTATAAAAACTCTAGATTTAGCTTTTTACTTTCTTTTTATTATCTTTTTTCATTACGAAAACCTAGCCTAGCTGAGAGTCTCAACACGACTGACACCTACATAAACAAAACGTAACAATATTCTTCTACTAATTTAAACTATGCCTAGCCGGCTACGCCAGCGAGCTACCATAAATAAGTATCGTCACAGTACAAAGAAGGCTGGCGGCATTGTGCTGTGCATTGCGAGGCTTAACCTTAGCCAAAGTGACCACCAGCAATCGAGTCTCCTGAAACGTCGCCCGCGACAAGATCTGCTTAAAAAGGAGTCGCGGGTGTATTTATATAAATAAGACCGTACATTTTGGGTGTTATTTTTCGCAATAAAGTGAACAGAACCTTTACACGCGTCCCCCCCCCCACTTCTACTTTGAGCATTTCGCACTACCCACCCAGCAATTATTCACAAACCAAAGGTTGACTGGAAGAAAATGCTACTTAGCATTAAGTAAGTCTTTGTATAAAACACTTTTGGTAATTTAATAACAATGCAATGTTTTATATTAGTAAATGAATTGAACTACGTTTTATTGTATTTTATGTGAACAAATTGTAATTTATTTATAATTGTACTTTTATAGCTATATGTATAGGGCTAGCACATACCTCGTGAGAGGATAAGTCTTGCCATCCAAAGAGGAAATGCATTCCCTCTTTGGATGGAATACATTCCCTCTTTTGGAATTGTCAGCATTCTGGTCTCTCTGCCGTGGTACACCGAAATGGGGCAAGTTTTTATTTGTAAATATTAATTTATAGGTGTGTAGGTATTTGTAATAACTTATAGTAATAAGTCTTAAATTTGCTTATTACTTTAATCTTTAATTTAAAATTTCTTTCAACTTCGAATTGTATATTATTACCTGGAATATTTTTAAACTAAACCATTCGTAAGCAATATGCGATATTTAAGTGTAGAGCGAAGGAATACTACATTTCAATAAATTAAATCATAAGATACAGGTTAATCCTAGTTTAGGTGTTAAAAGTCGCATTAAAAATTTGTAAATCACTTACTATAATTTTATTGTTACTTAAGAGTGTATTGATTTTATTTGTTCCAATAAACACTTTTTTCTTTAACAAAAATAATAATACAGTCACTTAAAAATAATGTTTTTTTTAAGTAGGACACGTTACGCTTGACCGTAGTCACGCCTGATGGTAAGCGAAGACGGGGTCTACGATGTTACGTGTTTACCTGTTAAATGCCGGTAAACTCTTTTTTCAAAGAAACTCGGGTTATATGTCTCCGGAAAGACAGACGATGGCAGCGTGTTCCACAACTTTGCTTAATAAACCTACGTTCCTTTTCATATTTTCTCTTCCCATACATAATTTAATTATTAGTATTTATGTATGTGTCTATTCATTTAATTATTTATGTACGGTTTAAGTAAGTTTATATAAATTTCTAACGTTGAATTCCATATTTCAATATTTCTAAATTGCATCGATTACCCGCCTGTAATTTCTTTCTTGTCTCCGGCTATGGTTGCCTGGCAGAAATTGCTTTTAGTAATAAGACCGCCAAGTGTACTATATTTTTATATAATTTCTGTCTACAATAAATAATTCTATTCTATCTATCTACACGAGATTTCAATTTTATTTCCTGGCTGTGAGTGAAAAGCTGGTGCCGCGAAAGAAAATAAGAATTTATATTTTCACTACAGGGCTTCGTTATCCAAGACACTTTGCCCACTCATTACTCGTGTACCAAAGGGTGTCATAACAAGGACAAGCTGGCACGATAACAAGGTTCAGATGAGGCCATTCCGTCCGGCTTCCATTGGGTTTCCAATAACATTGCCATTTTATTAGGCTGTCATTGGCATTTCACGGAATTGCGAGGAGTAACGAGTTTCTGGGTTCGCTATAAATTGACGTCGACTCAGCAAAGCAAGTACAGTTAATAGTTGTGATGAAGTAGGTATAGAATGTTTTTTTTCACTTCTTATGCTCTTAATTGCTTCATATTAGACCTGCAGAGCTGGACAATAATCGTATTTTAGTCCCTAGGGAAAATATGTAGATGTTACAGTCAAAACTTTAAAACTAGTTTTGTAGAAATTTAACAGTCAAAACTAGTTTTGACCACTTAAGACGTCTGACTGTAACATAATACATATTTTAGATTCACAACAGCCAATCACGACACTCATCGGCAGTTAATCGGAATGCTGGGTTTTTTATTGGTACGTATACTGTGTTAATTATTTAAGTCTGTAAGAGAGACTTCGTATTTGGTATCAACCAATTAGAATACAGATGTATCAAAATCCACCGTCTAGAAAATGTAATTCAAGCCATAAGGTGTTTTATAGGTTCTACTCTATAATAATTAAAAAATAAGTACCTACCTGTTGTTTTTAGGGTTCCGTACCTCAAAAGGAAAAAACGGAACCCTTATAGGATCACTTTGTTGTCCGTCTGTCCGTCCGTCCGTCTGTCAAGACCCTTTTTCTCAGGAACGCGTGGAGGTATGAAGCTGAAATTTATATCAATTACTCAGGTCTACTGTCCCTTGAAGCTGTGAAAAAATCAAACTTCTAAGCCAACGCAATCAGAAGATACAGCCGTTTATGCCGCAAATTTTCGACACTTGCAAGGGAATCAAAACCTACAGGGTGCTTCCCGTGAACTCAGAATGTTGAAATTTGGTACGAAGCAACGTCTTATAGCATAGATAAAGGAAAAATTACGAAAACCATAAATTTTTAGTTACATCACATAATATATATTTTTTTAATAATTTTAAACTTACTACCCATTTCCTCATAAACGCGTAGAGGTATTAAATTGAAATTCATACCAAATACTCAGGTCTATAATACAGGTTTGTACGGAACCCTCGGTGCGCGAGTCTGACTCGCACTTGGCCGGTTTTTTTATTCAAAGTGAAAAATTCAGTATGACTTAGTTTTGAAACCCATTTTAACCTCGACGTGCCTATCGCTGTTCCGGCTTTGGTAGCTATATGCACGCCTCGCCTAAAATCTACTATTAAATCGGCAGTAAATGAAGATTAGATGAGAATATTCTTTATTCTACACCAGAGCACATATTATAAAACATGTAAAGATACAAAGTACAATTGGCGGCCTTATTGCTAAAACTGCTAAGCTGAAATTATAAGCAATATTTTTTTATTCACTAGCTGTGGCCGTGACTTTGATTGCGTGGGATTTGCTTGAACAGTAGTCTAACAGTCTCACTAAAAAAACACGATTCTTCTAAAACACTCTTCAGAGACAGTATAAATAATGCGTGGTTTCGTCTTTGGTCTTAACACAGACTATTTAAACTGCATCTGCAGTGTCAGAAGCCAGTTATCAAGCCGCCCATAAGGCCTCTGACATGGTTTAATTACTGCCATTACATGACAGCCAGCACCAACGGCTAAACATGTCTCACAAAGCACAGAAGCGTTCGGAAAAAATGCCAGTAGCGGCAGTCAGGATGGTCACCAATCCAGCAGCTGACCGCGCCTGTCATTGCTTAACCCAAGTGATTGATTCCAATTACTCGGATCCACTAGGCCACGCACGTTTTTATTAATAAAACAAGCAAATTATTATTCCATTATTCATACTCGGAAAGTAGGTCTTAAACTGCCTGAGGAGCGAATTTAAACTAACACTTTTCGATCCTAGGGAGAATCGTTTTTAACTGACAGCAGCATTATGAAAATAACTAGTTACATTTTTACGTTTCCGTTGAACCATGTTCAATATTTCTAGACTGCCTCTCAATCACAGCAGATGTAAAATAGAATTAACTTAAAGTTAAGTACCTATTAATTAAAGAATTATAATGAACTTTCAGCAATTTCTTTGGAGTAGGATAGATTTGGGCAAAATTTGAAATGAAATGAAAAGGTTTTATTCAAAGTAGCGCAGAAACTACGGCTTAATGAACGTTACAATTCAAACTGGTGTCCATTTCAAAATCTAGATCATTTTGAAAAAAAAAAACTCAAACTCAGTCTTTTAAGTTTACATAATTATTATAAAACATAAAAGTTATGCATTAATTAGTTAATTAATAAGTACTGCTTTAATTCCAGACATCATTGTCATCTAAATAATCCTTTATGTTATAGTAGCCTTTTGGCACAAAGTGCTTTACACATTTTTGAACCGTGTTTTGGCAAGCTAAATATATCTCCAGGAAGTAGACTTTTAGTCCGGATTTACTTACGCGCTTGCCGTAGTGTGAGACGAGCAACCGACGACGCGAGCTCCGTCTCTGCTCACCATGATTAAGCTCTGCGAATCGGAGCGAAACCTGGTCGGACTTTTCCGATATAACAACACCCGTAAGTAAATCCGGACTAAAAGTCTACAATGTGTTGTGCTTACGAAAGTTTTAGTTCAAAAATATCTCCAGGATTTTTATTATAGACGCGTAATCGGTATTTACCAGCTTTTCAATGATGAAAATGAAAACTAATGACTAAATATCTGGACGCCACCTGAGTGTCTGAGATGTTCAACAACCTTAGTGCTTGAAATTGACAATCTGCGGTGGGCACACGAGGTATTTAAGCCCATACTCTCTCACTTTAAAAAAAAAAGGCGTAGGAAAGGCTGCATAAAAAAGTTTTTAAATTTATTGCAATGATATCGCAAGCCGCGAACCGCAAGTTATTAGGACCTTAGGGAATTTGTCATACTTTTGTTATTTAGTTTTTAGTTATTCGTAATAATTATTTGTATATAGGCCCCTTTGCCTGAAATGAATGACTATTATTAGTATTATTTTCTAGCTGACCCAGCGAACTTTGTACCGCCGAACAGTCGATTCTTTATTTTTTTATTTTTCCCTCCGTAAGAACCATCATCGTACTTCAAGGAATATTGTAAAAAAAAGAATTAGCGAAATCGGTTCAGCTGCTCTCGAGATTTGCGCTTATCAACACATTCAGGGATTCACTTTTATATAATAGATATAAATATAAATAAACAAAGTCGCCGTAATGTTACGCGAACAAACGAAGTAGCGTGCACAACTAGTGGTTTATAATTCAAGTAACCTGCCTTGATTATTAATTCTATTATTGGCTCGTGTTCATTGCAATCAACTCACCTAATTACTCAAAGATGATTCAGTAATGTCATGTGCATGATTGGTTGACTTTAGCAATGAGGTGGCTATAAGGGTCTTAATACATTAGCTAAACGCGCAGAAAACATCTGTCTCAACAGTTCAGTTCAGAGGTCGCGGGTTCGAATCCCGGCATTGGTGGAATTTTTAGCCTCTAAGTAGGGTATTTAAAGTTCAGTTGTAACCAAATATCATAACTGCAAATAAATAACTGCAAAGTAGGTACTCGGGGCTGCAAGTGATGCGAATCACTTCAGCCAGATGTCGCTGCCTGTACGTAATACAGAGAGTATTGTAAAGAGGTTCGAAATTTCATTGATGCCGGGTAGTCGCCTATTAGCTCAGTTGGGAGAGCGCTGGCACGGTTAACCAGAGGTCGCGGGTTCGAGTCCCGGCGTGGGTGGAATTTTAAGCCTCTAAATAGGTTTTCAAATATCATAGTCACCCTACCAGGGCCTCGATTCTGTTAATGCATTACAATATCACGACAGATACATGGTCGAGTCACGTGGGCTGTTTTTTCATACCATTGACGCCTAGAAGGTTCGACGTATGTGCGCGCGTAGACTTGAAGCAGCAACGAAATTAAATCGCCATTTTCACAGAATCTAGGCCCTGAGCAGATGAAGGTGAAGTAAATCTGCTGTTGCGTTGATGCCATTTTTAATTATCTGAATTCACAATAAATCAATCACTTGAGTTATGCAACAACAGGCGCGGTTAGGTGCAGGATGGGTGACCGTCCCGTGACTACCGCTAGTGGCATTTTTTGAGAGCTTCCGTGCTTCGCAAGGAACGTTAAGGAGTTGGTGCCGGCTGTCATGTAATGGCAGTCGTTAAGCCATGTCAGAGGCCTTATGGGCGGCTTGATAACTTCTGACAGTAAGGCCCGCCACTGTCTTACACCGTGGTGGAGTATGGCGTAACATTTCTGCGATGCAGGAAGAGACCCGTGCCCCAGCTGTGGGGACATACAAGGGTTGATAACGATAACGAACGAAAAATAAATGGCGGCAAGAAGTATTCAAAGACTCAATGAAGATTGAGTATTTTAATACATTCTTAACATTTTATATCATTTACATACATTGCTTCTGGCCCCACTCTGGGATACCCTGTGTCGTGGGAACCAGAAACAGCGACATAGCAAACATGTAAACATCCAAAACCTGGGTTTTTCTCGCCCCAGCCGGGATTTGAACCCGGGACCGCCCGCATGCTAGGCACCATGCGCTACCGCTGCGCCACAGAGGTCGTCAATAAGGAGGCTAGTTTTGGGTCAGGCAAGTTGTCAAACGTTTTAGATACAGCCGTATTGTAACTAAAAGTCTAGTCATGTAATCGAATGCCGCCGCCTAATAAACTTCCCAACCGTTGAATTAGACGGCTGATTTAATGAGTCGGCGGTGACATATATCCTGCAAAAAAACAAATTTTTATCATACACACATATGTTTTGTGTGTAATAAATATACCATTTCTATTCTTTATTCTATTTTAATTGCACCCAAGCCTTAAAAGGCTAGACCAACAAGGCCGTCGAAAAGTTTTATTCACTTTCACATCGGCCAATGCATATATGTAATAAGATTATTTATACAGCGTTTAGTGGCACCTTCACTCACACTAGATAAGTGAAGGGACACTCGTACGCTGCAGTGCCCGGGACATACATACATACATACATACATAACCTCACGCCTGTATCCCAGAGGGGTAGTCGTTGCATGCACGCACGCCGGTTCCGGGTACTTTTTATCTTCCCCTTAGCTAATACAGTGCTAATTATTATCAGTGCTGCCTATTTCCAAGGAGACCAAGCAGCAGCAAAATAAAAAGAATGTGAACGCTCAGGTTTCCTCACGATGCACTTGAACAGACTGCGTTATCGGAATTGCGTTTGATACAGCCAAATAGCCACGTGTATTTGTGCTTTAACTGGAGTCCAGTAATACGCTGGTTCGGGGAGATAACAGTGTGTCAAAACGGCACGCTTATCTCTAACTGCCAGTCGACGACCTGTCTGCAGGTGAATCTGTACAATTTATTAACGGATTGACCGGAGCTACAATGCCGTGGAATTCATTTGAAAGGGTTTACAGTGAACTGAGCGAAGATGAATAGACAAAAATATATTATCTACTCAGGTAGATAGACAGAGAATACTTTAAAGTACATCAAAAAGAAATTCGATATCGATATCAACCCTTGTATGTCCCCACTGCTGGGGCACGGGTCTCTTTCTGCTACAAAAATAATTGCATAGCTATAACATTTTGTGAGCTGTTTTATTTTTTTCGCAAGGCAACCTGTCTGTTGTTGCTGTGTGGTGTCGGCCAAGAGAATAGCACCAACCCAAATTCCTCCCGCGGGTGTCGTAAAAGGCGACTAAGGGACTCAAACCGGGGGGTGGGCAGCAGCGCCCCCTGCAGTACAATTCTACCAAACTGCGATCCCCAACCCGCATGCCCAGCGTGGGGATTATGGGCATTACCCCCTAATGATGGCACAATCTTGCGCTCTTTTGGGGAGGGCTATGTCCAGCAATGGACTAATATAGCCTGGAGAAGAAGAAGAACCTGTCTGAGGTGTTTATTTATTTACTTAATTCTTTATTGCAATAATTACATGAATCGACGTAAAAAGGCGTGCTTAGTGCTAGAAGCATTATCTTCCAAGTGTTCAACTTCAGCGCTTAAAATTGCTAAAAATCAGTCATTAATTTGTTTTGAAGTCTTCATAAAAAGCAAAAAAACTAATATTTAACCTCAATGTAAAATCACAGTGTCATGTTTTACTTATAGTGAGGATAACTTAAAATAACATAAATTCACGCCTGTATCCCGGAGGGGTAGTCAGAGACCAAGATATACCACTTGGCACGATCCTGCCTGCCAGACCATTTTCGCTTCATCAACATTTACTAATCCTTGCATGCAATCCTTCCAATCAATCAATCCTTGCACGCAGATTTCAAGTACTTTTTACGTTTTAAAAAACTTATTTAGAGGCTCAAAATTCCACCCATGCCACATTTTACGTTCTCAAGAATCCAGTTCTTTGCCATTTCTATGTAAGAAAGAAAGAAAATGTATTTATTTGACGACACAATACTCAAAACCAAAACAAAAATACATACACGAAACCATTACAAAATGTACAAGTATAAATATAAAAAAAAAACCACAGACAGCATAAAAAACAGGCAAAAAATAAATAAACTATACAACACGAAAACAATAATAAAATATATAGGTTTTAAGTATTGAGCCCCAAAATGGCAGCATAATGTTGCAACAGAGTGATCCGTTGCAACGCTGATTTTCAGTCGGCTCCAATATGAAATGAAATTTATTTTTCGCTTGTTCAACATTTACATGGTACAAAGATAAGCCGTAACTATTATACTTTCATGCAAGAAAAGGTCCACCACCCTCCGTACTAGTATTTACTGTATTACGGCTGGGTAGTATCACGTCTCCAGCAAAAATATATAATTTCGGGCAAAAGTTGAAACCTTTGCCCCGAAATCATGCGACGGTGGACAGCGGATTACAATCAGAGTGCTTAGTGCGAGTTTGACAGATCCAATCGAATAACTTTACTACCGCGTTAATCGAGTAGTGAGTATGAGTAAGTTAACCGTTCGAACTGGCAAAACGCTGTCACAGTACAACTCGCACTCACGTTTATTCGTGTCACTCTGAGTGCTTAGTGCGAGTTTTTTAACTACTCGATCGCGTTAACGTAAACTCATATTTCTATAGCATCGAAGAAGCGCCACCTAGCGACAAGTATGGAAATTAAAATTGCTGAGTGCGAGTTGTACTGTGACAGCGTTTTGCCAGTTCAAACGGTTAACTTACTCATACTTACTACTCGATGCTCGATTAACGCGGTAGTAAAGTTATTAGATTAGATCTGTCAAACTCGCACTAAGCACTCCGAACCTAATCAGAACAGAAAAGAATAGTAGTATTCTCTGATCAAAACTTAACAATTTTCGAAACATCAATTAATAACATTACAGTTTTCGAGCACTCATACACGTTATAGTACCCAATAAATACCACAAAATAAAACAAATAGACAAAATAAAATATATAGATAAGGGTTAAAATATAAAATAAAATTTGTCTATTGGTTGTCTGGATATCGGGTTGTGTTAGATCTGGCTAAGCGATCAGACCGCCAATTACAGATTTAACAAATAATGGTTGTAATCCTTTTTTCTGGTTGTGCAATAAAGTGTTCTCTATCTATTTATCTATCTGAATACCGATATTCAATTCACTGAGGAAGTACGTGGGGTGATATAAGCCACTCTACGTAAGCTTCTCAAGTATTTTCCGTCTGATATAGTTACTGAGCAAATATTTATGGAGAGCAATTTTGTCTTTGATATCATAGCCTCAATAAATACGAGGTCCGCATTCGATTGCAACTCGAAAGTTTCCCTTTGAACTATTTCTATCTCTTGCTGACACGTTGGGAAAGCGGAGAGAGGAACAGATACCTACCTAGTATATTTGTAAAACGTTTGTTCAATCAACTTTGCTTAAGATTCTAAATTGGATTTAATGGAGATTACCATAAACGGTTAAGATGATTACAATGCATGTTTTAAAAGTACCTAATATTAAAAAGAGCAGGATTAATGCAGTAGAATTGAGGTCTTTGGAAGTATGTGTAGTGTTACTTCGAATAACAGAATGTGCAATAGTCTGATTAGAGGACGTTGTGGACTGAAATACGATATAGTGACTAGAATTGAGACAGGAATGTAGCGTTGGTTTGGACATGTGGAAAGCATGAAGGAAGAAAGATTGACGAAACAATTAATATATATAGCGAATGTGGGTGGAAGAGCTGGTTAGGGACGTCCCAGGCGGAGATACTGCGACCAAACAGTGGATGTATTAGCAGGGGGATATAAAAAGTACCGGCGTGCGTTCATGCAACGACTAATGAACGATGATGAAACGATGATCTGTCAGGATCGTGGCAAGTGGCAGTCCCTGGTCTCTGCCTACCCCTTTGGGATACAGGCGTGAGGTTATGTTATTAAAATGATGTATTAACATACGATAAGTGATAAATGTTTTGTTTATTTACTTTGTTATCTAGGCTATGTACATTAGTGAAGTTATGGAAACAATATCACTCGCTAACGGTGAAGGAAAACATCGTGAGGACCGGAGTGTCTGAGGTGTTCAAATACCTCAGCGCTTGAACTTGCCAATCCGCGGTGGGCACGCGTGGCAATTAAGCCCATACTCTCTCTCGCTGAGAGAAGGCCTGTGCCTTGCAGTATGACGTTTATTATATGTATGACTATTAAAAAAGGGATATATGTTGAAGTGATTTCATTCGCATTTGCGCACCATAGCTTAGGGGTTAGTTAGACTTGCGATTTCCGCAATTAGCCACATAGTTGGGCCCTTGTACGTAGTAATCGCTGAGGTTTTTAACGCTTCAAACACTATCCCTCAAGATGTTTTCCTTCAATTTAGCGAGTGTTGCTAACTTTACAAATGTATACATATAAATTTGTAAAGGTAGCAATATGTATAACCTTGGTGCATGTCAATAATTCTTCTCTTCTTCTTCGGTCTCTGTGGCGAGCACATGTCAACTCTGCGCGCGTACTACAAACTCCAACATTCCTGCATCGCGCAATCAAAGTATTTCAATTACATAAATATAACCATAAATATAACGTCCAACTAACAATAGTTGGACCGGCCGTCCCCAGGCATACGATCTGCCTGGCGGGAAATTGCCCTTTAAAGTGGAAGAGCACGATCACCCGCTCTTCTCCATAGTTTCTTTACTCCTCCGTGGAGTCTGGGGCTGACACAAGGGCTTTCCATTTATCTCTATTTCTGGATAGGGATAGTAAGTCAACAATAGGATTTATAAATGTATAGGTACCTTGTTGGTGACCCTAAGTAAATAACATATAATCAATTTAACGTAACTTAATAATAAAATCCTTGGTGCATGCAACATCATGCATTGATGCCGGGAGTCGAACCCATGACCTTCCGATTGGGAAGCCGGCGTCTTACCATTGCTTAGCTCAGGAGTTTTATATTAGATTAAATTAAATTAATTTGTACTAGAACTCTTTTGTGATACACACCAGAAAATAAAATACATTAAAAGACTGACACATAACCAAGTTTACAATAAATTGTGCCTAAAATTGTGTTCATACAGTTAAATTACACACAAATGTTGAATTTACACTATTTTTTTATTTTTAATGCACTAACCCGTGCTAAGGAACAAATTTAAAAACCTATTTAGAGGCTAAAAATTTCACCCATGCCGGGATTCGAACCCGCAACCTCTGGCTATCCGTACCAGCGCTCTACCAATTGAGCCAATGGGCGACTCACGGCATCAGTGAAATTTCGAACCTCTTTACAATATTCTCGGGATTATATTATATTTAATATAATCCCGGCATGGGTGAAATTTTTAGCCTCTAAATAGGTTTTTAAATTTGTTCCTTAGCACGGGTTAGTGCATTAAAAATAAAAAAAAATAGTGTAATCATGTGGGTACAGTGATATCGTTCCGATGTTAAACCTAACTGCAAAGTAGGTAGTCGGGGCTGTAAGTAATGCAATTTGCTTAAGTCAGATGTCGCTGCCTGTACGTAATACAGAGAATATTGTAAAGAGGTTCGAAATTTCACTGATGCCGTGAGTCGCCCATTGGCTCAATTGGTAGAGCGCTGGTACGCATAGCCAGAGGTTGTGGGTTCGAATCCCGGCATGGGTGAAATTTTTAGCCTCTAAATAGGTTTTTAAAAATGTTGAATTTCTTTTAACAATACGTCTGTCCACTATTATTTAGTAGCTCTCAAATTTTTTTGGCGTAAAAACAAGAAAATGTTATAGTTTTTTACGAGTAAATTATATTTGAAAATCTTATTACGAGTACAAGCAACGTAAAAATGATTATCGAATGCCTGTCACCGGCTCCTTCAAAGTCTCAATTTCGCATAGTGCAAGTCTGCGGTGGTGGTGAGAGATTGAGAGATGATGCAGGATTTCTCGAGCATATTTTGTAAAGTATGTTGTACACTTATCGTAACTTTTGCAAATAGTGTTCTTATTTTTAATATTTCTACAATCCAATAAAGAATGATGGATGCATCCCAGGACCTATTGATGAAATCACACGGTGTGTGTTTTTGACGTTAAACGTCTTTCGAAAACAGCATGTACAACAAAAACATGTTGCTGCGGTCTGCAACTACACATCGTATGACATTTATTTATAAAATAATAATAAATAAATATTCATGGACATATTACACAGATCTCGTTAGCCCCATACTAAGTACAACTAAATGACTTGTGTTATGGGTGCTAACTCGACGATAGATTTAATACAATAAATACATAGATAACATCCAAGACCCGAGGCAAACTATAAAAGTTCGTTTCCTAGTTTGACCCGGCCGGGGATCGAACCCGAGACCTTCGGTTTTACAGCAGCGTGCCAAACCGGTGCACATCATACATCATTAATTAGAGCTAAGTAGTCATTAATAAAAACAATCCGTGCTTTGGAAGGCGAGTTAAGCCGTTGGCGCCGGCTGTCATGTAATGGCAGTCATTAAGCCATGTCAGAGACCTTATGAGCGGCTTGATAACATCTGACAGTAAGGCCCGCCACTGTTTTACAATCTTACACCAACCCGAACTTGGCCCCCGCGGTGGAGTATGGCCTAACCTTCCTGCGATGGAAGAGACCAGGAAGAGACCCATGCCCCAGCAGTGGTAACGCACAAGGTTTGATATCAAAATTGCTATTACTCAGATCCTTGCACTATTACGAGTGGGTTCAAGAGTCTTTTAATTATATATTTTGTATATCTAAATATGTATTTCTAATCATAAGCTAAATCTAAAAACTAACAAAACAAACCTAAATATATGTATAAATTAATTAATTTTAAACACTACCTAAAAGCCAATTACTGCGCCCAGATCATCGCCGCCTTTGGGGAGGGTCCCCAGTATGCTGGCTACATTACCTCGTTGGATGGCAAGACTTATCCTCTGCCCGAGGTAAGAGCCAGCCCTGGAGTCTCTGGTCGTGTCGTTGAGGCGCGACGCAAGTTCTTTAAAGAACAGTCGCGCCTCGCCTTTTAAACTAACTTCAAGAGTTAGTTTAAAAAAAAACTAATTTTTAATACACGTCCTCTGGGACTAGCAAAACCGGTCTGCTCAGCAACCGACTGAAAGTACTGGGCAGCGCTCACATTGACGTCATAAATGCGGACCAACGGTCGCACGGTTCATGAAATTGGAAGGCGTTCACATGCTGACTGTTGTAGAGTCATTAGACATTTCGAAGACATTCGAAGTGCTCGTGGCCTAGGCGAACCGAGGACTGGAATCAATCACTTGGTTAAGCAACAAGGCGCGGTCACACAAGATGAGTGAGCGTCCCGTGACTACCGCTTGTGGCATTTTTCCGAGCGCTTTTGTGCTTCGCAAGGCACGTTGGGCCGTTGGTGCCGGCTGTCATATAATGGCAGTCGTTAAGCCATGTCAGAGGCCTTATGGGCGGCTTGATAACTTCTGACAGTAAGGCCCGCTGTCTTACAAATCTCCACCAACCCGGACTTGGCCCCCGTAGTGGAGTATGGCCTAACCTTCCTGCGATGCAGGAAGAGACCCGTGCCCCAGCAGTGGGGACATACAAGGGTTGATAACGATTAGACATTTATTTTCTCATTCGAATTCAATGTAGCATGGCGTTGAGAATACAGATTTTGGCTGTCGCTCGACTTTTTATGTAGAACTCAAGTAAGCCTTAAGAGTCGCATACGAATTAGTTACTAATGAAGTGAGAATTGACTCCCAGGTCAAGTGATTGTGTTGCGCGGAAGTTGGTTTGTTTTGAGTCTGCGTTGGAGCCTTGCCTTGTATTCCTCTATATTCTTTGAAAACCTATTTAAAGGCTAAAAATTCCGCCCTATGCCGGGACTCGAACCCGTGGCCTCGCTGATGTCGCTCCCTGTAAATAATACATGCCGGCACTTGCCCATTAGCTTAGTTGGGAGAGCGCTGGTACGGTTAGCCAGAGGTCGCGGGTGCGAGTCCCGGCATGGGCGGAATTTTTAGCCTCTAAATAGGTTTTTAAAATTGTCCTCAGCACGGGTTAGTGCAACAAAAAGAATATATATTTTTTGAACAAATATCCAAATACCCATTATTAGTAGACTGGAGGCAAAGTGCCCCGGTCCGAGGCGCAGCCGCAAGAATTACGTTCGACTATTTGGAGGGAGCACTTTTCACACAGCGCTATCGCAGTGGGCGCTCAAATAAAAATGTTACCCGAAAACGGTGGCAAACACCGGGAGAGTATTCTCGAAGAGATTCTTATGGTTTGACATTGCAACTGAGATTTTCGCGAAAGAGGTTTGCCGGGATCGTGGCTAGTGACAAACCCTGCCTCTGCCTATCCTTCCGGGGTAGCTTCGTTTATATGTATGTATGTGCGTGCGTGCGTGCGTGCGTTTGTCCGTTCGTATGTATGTATGTGTGTATGTATGTATACATGTATGTATGTATATGTATGTATGTATGACAATTTTCCGATGACTCCGAAGGAACTCTTAATTCTATGGTAATAGTGAAAATAGTAACGCCAATAGCAAATATGGAATATGGAAATAGCAAACACGAATTAAAATTAAAGTCACTAGTTTGAATTATTTGTCTATACAGGACATGAATGAAACAGAGGCTACAGCTGGGCATAGATAGGCCTGTGTTCTGTCACGCCAACTGCCATTTGCGTAAGTTCCTTATCAGTTTTCTTTGTTATTGTACAAACTAGGGCTAGGTTTAATTAAATCCTAATTACACTAGACAATGTCATAATCAATAGTTTGCTATACAAACCGTCGCAAAATCCGTGAATTCCAACAGTGCCGAGAGCTCCGAGAATAGCTGCCTACCAATGCACAGTCTGCTAACGAACCTCTTTGTTACACCTGCCAGGTAAAGGCTGACTGCGGCTTATATTTTAGGCTTTGCTGACCATTCGTGTCGCCCGCGCTGAGTTGTAAAAAAAAAACTGACCTTTGAAAAAAACTTCTTTTTTCAAATCGAGCCTCTTCATGACTATTCCAGTTTTGATAGGCGAAGTGGCCCGTTAGTTTGGAAATTCCTTGAAATTTATAGATACTTTTTTGTTGAATATTTAAAAAAACAACTGCAGCATAGAGGTTCTGTATGTTTGAATGGAAATATCGAATGAAGTAGCTTAACCTATTATCGCGTAAAACTACCAGTTGTTTAAAAAATATAGAAAACGTTTATTTTATTTTAAATGCACTTCCTAATCCCCCATTACACATTTAAAAGTCTACCGAAGGAACAGAAAATAGCGCAGCAAAAGCTCAATAATGCAATAGCAACTGGAGGGGGTTGGTTTCTACAGCAATTCAACGTCCCCCGGGAATATCGAGTTGCCTTGGAGCGTTTGAGCTGTCCTGTCCCCGCCTAATAGATAACTCGGAGATTTAAATACACTCACGTAACTCTCTCTGCTCTATGGACAGTCAACTTCACAAGTACATGACATTATTGTATTATGTGTGAATTTCAATGTATCTGATGCCCTTGCCTGGTTGCCATAGCACAGAGAATCCAGTTTTGGAACGAGGACAAGTAATTGTCTTCTGTGTTATTATTATTACATAATTATATTGTAATGTACAAATCAATAAAAATACTCATTATTGATTGGTAGTGTAAACCTACTCTTAAATTCTCCAACTTAGTAAATTGACAGTTAGAAGTGTCATGTTAGTAAAAAGAGTTGCCAGCTAAAATAGTGATGTTATTTAGTCGATCGATTTAACGTCATACCCAATTATTTTTCTTAGTACTGTAGTTGGTGACAAATCACGAAAGTATTATTTATGAGATAATTTTAACAGGATGTAACCTGAATAATTAAAAATATTCTCTTTTTTTTCTTTCTTTCTCCTAAATCCGAATTTAACGTCTGATGATTGGCAAGCCTGAAAACCCAATAACTGATCTTAAGTGACTTGTTTAATAGAATATTAATAATATAAATACAATTATAAAGTCATTACATCCCTGTTATTTTTCTGTCATAAACTGGTCACATCGCAAATGTCCATTTACTTACTAAGTTGGTGGATTTGAGTAAAGTATTATTTGACGGTTAGTCTGATAGTTTTTTTATGTGGCCTATAACGTCCCACTGCAGGGCACGGGCCTACTCTTAGAGAGGAAGTATGGGCTTAGTTATCACCCGTGCCCACCGCGGCTTGCCATTTTCTAGCGCTGAGGTATATGAACTCGTCAGATACCCAGGTTTCTTCTAATTATGTGATGTAAAATTACGCCAACAGATGGCACTAAACGTAAGTAAAGAGGATTAATGGGGTAGAAAAAATCCTATTTTGTGCATACAGTTTTTGAGAAATGAGTCATTGTAATAGTGATTTTTGGGACCCATGGGTCATGGTTCTTACCTTTATAAGGCAAACACCTAAGACTAGATGGCATTAACGTCTGAAACGGCAGTTTTTGGCATAAATGCCATGTAATTCCAAGATTATTTATTTATTTCATTATTATCCAAGGTTCTCGGCGGTGAGTCCTAAAAATAACTATTGACGTGTCATGATTGTTAGATGGATTTTTTTCAGAGAGGCTCGATCCTTTCGATTCCCGATCGTTTTTCGCTAAAACGATCGGGAATAAAAGGAATTATTTTTGCTTTTATGTCCAGCAGTGGACTAATATAGCCTGAAGAAGAAGAAAAGAACTAAAGTCTAAGAATTAATCAATTATCGTGACTACCCATAATAGTTGACTATACTCGCCACTTCAGTCTACCCGAGACCCCGGCAACTGTAACGCTGCCGAAACGTCGGGAAATAAGGTAATTACGTTTTCCCTAATAAATAATCCCGTTTAATATATAACTATGTAGAGTCTAAGAAGTCGGAAGTACGTCATGCACGTCATCAACAAGATCCTAGAAGCTGATGCTGAGTTAAGAAAGGAGTGCCGTGCCATAAGAGAATGTTTATACCTATGATATCAACCTTTTGTATGTCTCCACTGCTGGGGCACTCGTCTCTTAGGCCATACACCACGGGGCCGTCCAGGTTGGTGGAGGATTGTAAAGCAGTAGCAGGCTTTACTGTCAGAAGTTATCAAGCCGTCTATAAGGCCTCTGACAAGGCTTAAGGACTGCCATAAAATGACAGCCGGCACCAACGGCTTAACGCGCGAAACGCGAAAGCGCTCGGAAAAAATGCCACTAGCGGTAGTCACAAGACTTCCTGACTGCGCCTGTTGTTGCCTACCCCAAGTGATTGGTTCCAATCACTCGGTTTCACTAGGCCACAAGCGCTTCATAATTATGTTTGACCAATAATGGACGAATGAGAGCTAGGCTGGAGAGCACTAAATAACAAACGATTAACTTACAACACATTAACCTTTACATACATGCACTCTAATAAATTGCGTTAACGGTGGCTTTGCAACAAAACTGTCAGGGTTTACCTACAGTCGACTGTACCTGGTCTGAAGAGATATAAACCCGAAGTTTTGTCGAAATAAACTTTGTAAACGTGAAAGCAATAAAATACCTTCGCTCTAGAACGTAGAGTTTAGGTTGGGTTCGGCTGGAAACCGGAACGGGCTGATGTAGACCTGTAGTAAACTTGATAGTTAATCGACCACACTGGACTAACTGTGTTCTATGGCGAGTGTTTTATGTCTGAACCGAAATTAATTGTTCAAAAATTTGTTCAGGTATCGAGAAAACTTTTTTCTAATATTGATTAGCAAAAAGTTTTTGTAACGTATTGCGTTGCAATGGGTTGTTTTTAAATCAATTTTAAATGCTAGTTGAATTATTTTATCTTTTTATATATAAATCTACTGTACTTATGAATGTCACTGAACTTATCCGGAACGGCTAAACAGATTTGGATGATTTTTTTTGTATGGGTTGCGCCCTGGATGGTTTTGATTCATAAATCAGCCCAGCGCTGAGTCTGCTAGTTTATTATAAATATTGAATTTCTAACAGAAAATGCTAACGAGGAACCTCCACATTTATTATTTTCAAAAGTGGTTATAGCGGTTAAGCGGAGGCTAAAAATTCCACCCATGCCGGGATTCGAACCCGCGACCTCTGGCTATCCGTGCAAGCGCTCTATCCAATTGAGCTAATGGGCGACTCACCGGCATCAGTGAATTTTCGAATTTTACACTATTGTCTGTATTACGTACAGGCAGCGACATCTGGCTGAAGTAGATTGCATCACTTACAGCCCCGACTAGCTACTTTGCAGTTAGGTTTTTACATCGGAATGATATCGCTGTACCCACATGATTATACTATTTTTATTTTTAATGTACTAACCCGTGCTAAGGACAATTTTAAAAACCTATTTAGAGGCTAAAAATTCCACCCACTCCACCCATTTTTAGCCTCTAAATAGGTTTTTAAAATTGTCCTTAGCACGGGTTAGTGCATTAAAAATAAAAATAGTATTACGGTGTTCTTATTACAAAAAGTATAATTAAACTGTGATTAAAACATATTATATATTATACAAACATTATGATAGCTTAAATATTTATAATAGTAATAATTAATGATAAAAAATGGAGCTAAACCTAAAACATTCTAATATAAATAAAATATTTGAGCCAGATCGCTGTCGGGCGGCAGAGTACCAAGAAGGCTGGCGGCATTGCCTCGCTGTATGGCTAGGCTTATTCTTTGGCCAAAGTAAGCACTAGCCCTCGGGTCTCCTGAAGCGTCGACTAGGCGCGACGAGATCTCCTTAAAGAGGAGTCTCGCCTCCGGACCCCATGGCCCCAGAGTCTCGACTCCGAAAGGCACAAATATATAGCCCTGCCCTATGGCTGCATTAAAAAAAAAAATACTGTGATTTAATCCCCGACTAGCTGTCTAACAACGTCATTAGCGTAGATGTTGGGTAAAAAATATTCCATCAGCCATGTAACATAAATTCGCAGAGATTTAGCACTGTTGCTATGGGTGAGAACCTGTAATTGTCCACTTACTAGTTTTATAACTTTCATTATAACATAACATTACATTCACATACAGGCACATACATAGCTTCTGACCCCACACTAGGATACCCTGTATCGTAGGAACCAGAAACAACGACATCACAAACATGTAAACATCCAAGACCTGGGGTTTTTTTGTCCCCAGCCGGGATTCGAACCCGGGAACTCTTGCATGGTAGGCTGATGCGCTACCGCTACGCCACAGAGGTCGTCAATATATTGTTATCAGCTGTTGGTTTTCCAAACATAAAAAAAAATGTTGACAGTGGTAACAAATTTTAAAGTTATAACATAAGAATATTCATTACTGTCTGCCAGAGCACATATGTTAAAACATGTAAAGATACAGAATAAAATTGGCGGTCCTATTGCTAAAAGTAATTTCTTCCAGACCACTTTATGTCGGAAAGTAAGTGTAAGCCTAGTGAACACAAGGATAAAATCTTATCATATTAATAATATTCACTGATTTCTTATATTACGGTGAATAACTGAATGACTTTCATTCGACTCTGAAGTCACTCACTCGTGAGAGATATTATAATATTACGTGTGTTATAAAAAACACCAAGACGTTGACATGTGGCAACTAAAAAAACCAAAACTTGTGCTACATTGTAGAGTATTCTAAATTGTAAGTACAAAACAATTGTAAGGACAAAAAATTGCATAGCACAAATCAGAATTCTTTGTATTTCGTGACGTACCTTTGGTTTTGTTGACTCAGATTCTTTTTTTTACGGATATTCTTCCAAGCTCTCATTACTACCTTATTTCTCGAAAAAAAATACAAGAAACTTAATTTAGACAAAAACATACTTACATATAAAACCTCACGTCTGTATCCCAGAGGGGTAGGCAGAGACCAGGGACTGCCACTTGCCATGATCGTGACAGATCACCTTCGCTTCATCAACGTTCATAAGTCGTTGCATGCACGCACGCCGGATTCGGGTACTTTTTATCTTTCCTTGTGCTAATTAATACATCTCCTATTTTAGACAAAAACAATGTGATCATTAACTTTAAAAACAAGAACTAATTTAAAAACCTATTTAGAAGCTAAAAATTTCACCCATGCCGGGATTCGAACCCGCAACCTCTGGCTATCCGTGCCAGCGCTCTACCAATTGAGCCAATGGGCGACTCACGGTATCAGTGAAATTTCGAACCTCTTTACACTATTCTCTGTATTACGTAAAGGCAGCGACATCTGACTTAAGCAAATTGCATTACTTACAGCCCCGACCGAAGAGGTTCGAAATTTCACTGATGCCGTGAGTCGCCCATTGGCTCAATTGGTAGAGCGCTGGCACGGATAGCCAGAGGTTGCGGGTTCAAATCCCGGCATGAATGAAATTTTCAGCCTCTAAATAGGTTTTTAAATTTGTTCCTTAGCACGGGTTAGTGCATTAAAAATAAAAATAGTATAACAAGAACTAATGTACGTAATACAAAGAATATTGTAAATAGGTTCGAAATTTCACTGATGCCGGTGAGTAGCCCATTAGCTCAATTGGAAAGAGCGTTGGCGCGGATAGCCAGAGGTCGCGGGTTCGAATCCCGGCATGGGTGGAATCTTTAGCCTCTAAATAGGTTTTTCAGAACTAATATTACAAGTAACAACAGCTATTGTAGATAATGGTCACTTACTTTATTAGGAATCGTAAGATCGATTGCGGTCCCCACTTTAAGTCAAGTCTGTATCGCGGGGCTCTGAGATAATATACAAGGTAAGGTTTATGCAGAAAAGAGATGATTGTGATGCTATTTTATGCTATATACATAAATACATTGGCCTTTTTTGCAACTACGTAATGAGATGATTTATACAGCGTCCAGTGGTATCTTCACTCACACTAGATGGGTGAAGGGACCACTCCGATGCTGTAGTGCCTGGGACATAGTTTTATAGATAGTTTAGGCTTGCCCAGCACCTGACTGTAAAACCGAATGCCTCGGGTTCGATCCCCGGCCGGGTCAAACTAGGAAACGAACTTTTCTAGTTTGTCTCGGGTCTTGGATGTTATCTATGTATTTATTGTATTAAATCTATCGTCGACTTAGCACCCATAACACAAGTCATTTAGTTGTACTTAGTATAGGGCTAGCAAGATCTGTGTAATATATCCATGAAAAATTATTTATTTGTTTATTTATATCAGTCAGAATAAAAAAGTGACAATTTCCATCGAATCCTATTACGTCATTTAAAAGATTAATTTGGCATGGAAACAATAATAAATTTTCTTTTAGTACCGACTTGAATATGTGTCTGCCTAATAGACATTTGAAATTAGAACTAACCAAAATAGCTACACCGTTCTCCGTTATCTCAGCAAAATCTAAGGGGTTATATTATTCGTATGGCTTTATACGCAAGCCCTCACCTTTTCCCGAAGTTAGCCGAGCACGGCCGAAGTTTCCCGATTATCGCTTATCGACTGTGGCCATCGGCAAAAGTAAGTTTAAACTGGTAAACTTTGATAATACTGCCTCTGGGATTTGATTCCTACTCAGGATTAGTTAGTGTGCTATGTATATTTGTAAATATAAAAAAATGCAAGTAGTTAAACTGTAATAAAATAAGTAAACAGACGCAACATTTATTTGCATTTACACACGATAAAACGAATACTAAGCAGATTATACATCTATAATATAAAAATGAATCGCCGAAAGTATTGGTAAGCGCAAATCTCGAGAGCAGCTGAACCGATTTAGCTAATTCTTTATTTAAAATATTCCTTGAAGTACGAGGATAGTTCTTACGGAGAGAAAAAAATAAAATAAAAATCGACTGTTGGGCGGTACGAAGTTTGTTGGGTCAGCTAGTTAGTAATAAAAGCAGACAACACATACAAATCCAAACGAACAAAACAATTCGAAGCAATTCGTTTTCCAGTGTAAGTACTAACTGGTGTGGCAATTGCAAAAGAGCTCTGCCTCGGCTTAAGCTGCAAAGTGATACTCCAGCGCTGGTCTTCCGTCAGTACCCATAAGGCGACGCGGCAACTAAATCTAGTTATAGTATCATGGAAAACTTGTCAACGTTTTCAATTAAAATATTCCGCAGTGGCTGAGGATAAAGAATTTTAACAAATGTGTTTTACCCTAAAATATGAAAGGTTGTAAGTGTGTTGGTGGTCTCGGGCATCCCTAAAAAAACTTCTCTCTCTTGATTTTCTTGAATTTTGTTTTGGTTGGAATATTTAAATATTCCAACTGTCAAACCAAAATTCAAGTCAGATTTCAAATCAAATAAAACAATTGTCAGACGGTGGGATTGTGCGTAGCCATGATAAAAACGTGATGTTTATAAACAAACGCTGAAAACTACCGATGCGGGCGATACTATCCAGTGCTTGTATATTTGTGAAAACACTGGCCGCTGAAGGACTCTGCAGTCCATTCTGGCTTAAGAAAAATAGTTCCCCAGTAGGGGCCCGGGGACTCAGGAGCGTGTGTTTGGTGACTCGGCGTGTGTCACAGACGAAGTTTCGATTCGGTAGGTATTCGGATTTGCTAGCCGCGGGTGGAATGTTTGTATTAAGGGGGCCCATATGGTAACATTAGCGCCACCGAGGGAAAAAAACATAACTTTTTTTTGCTCAAACCACTCCCTAATGGTGAAGGAAAACATCGTACAGCGGCTTCTCAATCCGCAGGTTGTAGGTTTGAATCCCGGCATGTAAACATTGGAAGCGCTCGTGGCCTAGTCAAACCGAGTGATTGGAATAAATCACTTGAGTTAAGCAACAACAGGTGCGGTAAGGTACAGGATGGACTACCGCCAGTGGCATTTGTCCGAGCGCTTCCGTGCTTCACAAGGCACGCTAAGCCGTTGGTGCCGGCTGTCATGTAATGGCAGTCGTTAAGCCATGTCAGAGGCCTCATGGGCGGCTTGATAACTTCTGACAGTAAGATCCGCCACTGTCTTACAACCCTCCACCAACCCGGACTTGGCCCCCGTGGTGGAGTATGGCCTAGCCTTCGTGCGATGCAGGAAGAGACCCGTACCCCAACAGTGGGGACATACAAGGGTTGATATCGAAACTTCGGAACTTCGCAAAAGTACATAACTTAGAAAACAAAGTAATGACATAAATATTGTATGGAATCAGGCGTTACTTTGCGGAAATCCATAATAGCATTAAAATGAGAAAATCACTTTGCTAAATTCCGCCAAAAATTCCACAAGCACCATGCGGTTAGTTAATGATTAGCTAAGGAATCGTTACGTTATCCATCCTGCACCCGGCCGCGCCTGTTGTTGCTTAACTCAAGTGATTGAATTAAAAAGTGAAACTTAATTTGCTAAATTTCGCCAAAAATCCCACAAGCACCATGCGGTTAGTTAATGCACCGCTCTCCCTCCCACTCGTTCAAGCAGAACAACGGACACGAACACACCACCACCAATAACAATACTTGTGTGAGAAAATACGCGACGCGTTTCGCCTCTAACACGAGGCATCCTCAGGCTCACAAGTGCAAGTGCAAGAATATCGTGTCTTGCTTCTGCTTGAAAAAGTGGGAGGGAAGGCGGTGCATTAACAAACCGCATGGTACTTGTGGGATTTTTAGCGAAACTTACTCGTAGCAAAGTATTTTTTTACATTTTAATGCTTATGACTTGAACATTAAAAGGTTTACATAACTAAGTTTCGCCGTACACAAATAGCGGCCTTATCGCTAAAAGCGAGCGTACCCACCGCGAAATGGCAATTTCAAGCACAGAGATCGTTGAACACCTAGAGTTCCTCACGGCGTTTTCCTTCAAGAGTTCAGCGAGTGGTAGAAAACAAAGTCAATGATATACCGGAAATCGATCCTGGGTCTTGTAATGTTATGTTAATGTAAATAAATCCGCATCTTTATTGCCGAGCGATTGCTGAGTTACGAACCTCATTATGCATCGAACGTGCTTTCATCTCTTACAAATGGCTCCTAGCTCTGGGAAAATCTCAAGCTGGGTCTTGTGGGGACGAAATACAAAGTTCATTTTCTATGTAGCCCATATACTTCTCAATGCAGGGCACAGTCCTTCTCTCAGAGAGAAAGTATGGGCCTAATTACAATGCTTGGGCAAGCATGGTAATTTTTTTAATAAAAAAAATAATAATAACATGTTTAAAAACCTATTTAGAGGCTAAAAATTCCACCCATGCCGGGATTCGAACCCGCGACCTCTGGCTATCCGTGTCAGCGCTCTTTCCAAATGAGCTAATGGTAAACAGGTTTTTAAAATTGTCCTTAGCACGGGTTAGTGCATTAAAAATAAATATAATCATGTGGGTACAGCGATATCATTCTGATGTAAAACCTTACTGCAAAGTAGGTACTCGGGGCTGCAAGTGATGCAAATTACTTCAGCCAGATGTCGCTGCCTGCACGTAATACAGAGAATATTGTAATGAGGTTCGAAATTACACTGATGCCGGTGAGTCACCCATCAGCTCAGTTGGAAAGAGCGCTGGCACGGATAGCCAGAGGTCGCGGGTTCGGATCCCGGCATGGGTGGAATTTTTAGCCTCTAAATGGGTTTTTAAAATTGTAGTTAGCACGGGTTAGTGCATTAAAAATAAATATAAAAATATGTTTATTTATAAGAAATTGAATACAGTTATTATGGTCTATTACGACTCCCACACTAGGCGCAGCCTGTGTCGTGGGTGACGGGTAGTTTACGTTCTTTTTAGTTAGCACCGGTTGACAGATCGAGGCAAGTGAGTCACAAGCGTGAGCAAAACAGTGCTACTATGGACTCGCGGGCTTCCACACTAGGCCGAGCCTGTGTCGTGATTGTTTTGACAGTGTATCCTAGCAACTGCTTTTGATTTAGGCCCATACTCTCTCTTTGTGGGCCCAAGCGGATTGACAATTTCAAGCGCTGAGGTATTTGAACACCTTTTCCTTCACAGTTAGCGAGTGGCATTGCTACTATAGCGTCACAAATATACATAACTTGGAAAACAGAGTCTGGTGAATGCCCGCACTGGGAATCGTATTTGGGTCTCTCGCTTCCGAGTCCATTGTTCTACCCACTTGGCTATCGCCGGTGTCCTTAGCACGGGTTAGTGCATTAAAAAGAATATAATCAGATTTTTATGTTTCAAAAATATCATGGTTCACACCTCAGACACTAAGGTTTCCTCACGATGTTTTCCTTCACAATCTTTACCTTCGGTTTCATTCATGTTATCAATTAAGATAAGTAAAATGTTCTGAGTATGCATATCATATTTGCAACAACTACCCGTCACACTTTTCTGGAAGAAATTGCTCTAAGCAATAAGGCAGCCTGAAGCGCTCGTGACCTGAACCGAGTGATTGGAATCAATCACGTGGTTAAGCAACACAGGCGCAGTAAGGTACGGGATGGGTGAGCGTCCCGTGTCTACCGCTAGTGGCATTTTTCCGAGCGCTTCCGTGCTTCGCAAGGCACGCTAAGCCGTTGGTGTCGGCTGTCACATAATCGCAGTTGTTAAGCCATGTCAGAGGCCTTATGGGCGGCTTGATAACTTCTGACAGTAAGGCCCGCCACTGTCTTACAATCCTCCACCAACCCGGACTTGGCCCCCGTGGTGGAGTATGGCCTAACCTTCCTGCGATGTAGGAAGAGACCCATGAGGCGGCCAAGTCCGGGTTGGTGGAGAATTGTAAGACAGTCCTTACTGTCAGAAGTTATCAAGCCACCCATAAGGCCTCTGTCATGGCTTAACGACTGCCATTATATGACAGCTGACCTTATATGACCAACGGCTTAACATGCCTTGCGAAGCACGGAAGCGCTCGGAAAAATGCCACATGAAATTTAATTTATCTGTGTTCAACTAAACAAACTTAGTAAATATGGGAAACCCTCTTTTTCTTACAGTACGATTACGTAAGATAGAAATGGACTGTCTAACCTGAATAGAGGCATACGTGTAACATTGCAGATGGCAATCAGCTCTTTAGTTCCAAATATTGATACTAGATGTCGCTAGTGGTTCTGAAAGTTAACAATTTCTAAACAAATTGTGGGTACAAACTCGCCAAGTAAAAGACATGGCAAACTCTCCAAAAATATTAGGAATCGGCTTAAATAAACAAATATATTGACTTAGCACTGGACAACCTAGTTTTGGTTAGAATCGAATAGAATTCGTAGCCCGTAGCGGCAGTGTGCTACGAACTGTCGTAGCGGGTCTACGGGTCCATGTTGCTACGCTACGCCGTAGCAAAGACGCGTAACCAATATTAAATACCATTCATTTTTCGACTGTAAATTTGATTGAGTGTCATAGAATTTTAAATAGACTATCTATAAACATGATAACATTTGTAAGGTAATGTCGGATATACAACTATGTAAGATTCGATCTAAGTACGCTGTTTGATGGTGAAAACAAAACATTTGCAAGTTCTAAATGGATGTACGTTCGTTACGAATATTAGTGGCTTCGAGTTGTAAAATAATTATGTTATAAACAACACATAACGATACAGGTAAGTGAAATCATATCCTAGCCTTAGTTAAAACGTATGTTTGGAAGAAACAGGTATTTTAATTATTTATACATATGTTAAGTGGCAACTCACAGTTGAAGTGGGCACCCAGACGATGTAGTGGCGTAGAATATTATTAGTAAGACGAAGTAAATTACATTAAAATAACTTGACAAATTTACTCCTTTAAAGCAATAAGGCCGCCAATTGTACTTTGTATCTTTACATGTTTTATAATATGTGCTCTGGTGTACAATAGAGAATATTTTTATCTTATCTTATTACAGAAAGCATTTATTAATTTTTCTAGAAGCGTACAAGAAAAACAAGTGCCAGTAAGCCTTTGGGGTTCTAAAAAGATGTTTACAAACTCCTACAATCTAACTGCAAAATAAGTAATTGAATAAACATAATATATTTTCAAGCCAGGTCAAAACCAGGCCCCAGGCACTATAGCATCCGAGTGGTCCCTTCACCCATCGAGTGTGAGTGAAGATGCCACTAGACGCTGTATAAATCATCATCATCATCATCAACCAATTATGTCCCCACCGAGGGGCACGGGTCTCTTACCTAAGGAAGGTATATGCCGTACTCCACCACGGGGGCCAAGTCCGGATTGGGGGAGTACTGAGTGGTGTATAAATCATAATTCACCTCATTACGTAGATGCAATGTATATTTTCTGAGTGAAATAATTACAACTTATCGGTTTTGAGAGTTTTTCGTTTTTTTAGGCAGTTCAAGTAGCGTCTTACTCGAGTTTATAATTTTAAGTCAATGGAAAGTGCTTAAGATGCTTTAATGAGTTTAACTGTATGAAAAAATTGACACAAAATGTATCAGTTAAATTGATGTTGAAGCCTGTTTTCCTTACACTTTCTAAGAATTATTAACTAAGAATTATTAGAGGCTGATTATAATATTTAATCAAAAGGAGAGGATGAGTGCGGAAAATTGGTCAAATGAATGAATGTAGGTAGAAGAGCCGCTAAAACATCCATATAATTATGCAAAGGCGGTCTTACGTTGAACAAAGGGTGAGATAAAAAGTGTCCGAAACCGGCTGCGTGCATGCAAAGACTAGTGAATGTTGATGGTGAGCTAACGGTTTTACTTTGTGTGTGTGTGTGTGTATGTATGTATGTATGTATGTATGTATGTATGTATGTATGTATGTATGTATGTATGTATGTATGTATGTATGTATGTATGTATGTATGTATGTATGTATGTATGTATGTATGTATGTATGTATGTATGTATGTATGTATGTATGTATGTATGTATGTATGTATGTATGTATGTATGTATGTATGTATGTATGTATGTATGTATGTATGTGTGTGTGTGTGTGTGTGTGTGTTCGTGTGTGTTTTTGTTTGTTAACATCTATTGTCTCAAATTAATAATAATTATGCAACATTGGATTTACTTAAAACAAAATGATTCTATAAGGTTTTTCGTTTTAACTTTTGAGGTACAATAAACATTATGCATCTAATATTAATTCAATTTCCATCCATTTCCAAGCTCTTTCCGATCCCTAGACATGACTCGTTCGCTTTCGCAAACAATAAACCGCTGTCTGCATTCAGTGTAAATAAGGTAAGAAAAAACTGAATTGATTAAAAAGGTTCCCCCGTACATATAAAGGTATTCTAGCTCGGGATAGATTGAGACAGAAATTCTACTTCGAAATTATGCGTGAGTATTGACATTGCCATTATTATATCTATTTATTAATTTATGTATTATCGTTTGTGTAGGTTTATCAAAATTTTTATTACTCAGCGCATTGGTACATGCCGGGATTCGTGGCTTCGAATCCCGGCATTTACCAATGACTTTGTTTTGTAATTTATATATATTTGCGACATTATAGTAGCAATACCACTGGCTAACCGTGAAGGAAAACCTTGTGAGGAAACCTGAATGTCTGAGTTGTTCAAATACCTCAGCACATGATTGCCAATCCACGGTGGGCACGCGTGGTTATTAAGCCCATACTATCTCTTTGAGAGAAGGCCTGTGCCCTGCTGCAGCCAGTCGTTTATAGGTTACGTAAAAACGCACAGCCTACTTGACTGTGACAGTTTTTTTTTTACTTCATTATAAAAATATACTGAGAAAACGGTATCCTGGTTATCTAAATAACACATTTTAGTGTTCGCTTTAGCTCTTTGTAATTTAAGGTTGGACTTTGGTATTTGATTATGGGCCATTGTATACGGTTCTACAATAAGATTACTCAAGATATATTAGACTTACCAAAGACGCGGTTTCAAACATGAGTTAAGAATACTTTGTGCGAAAAAGCCTATAGTAGGAGCTTGTTGTGGCAGTGCAGGTCTCCTGCAGCGTCCCCGGGCTTTAAAGGAGAGTTGTTCATTGTCTGGCTACCCCAGTGCACCAGCACACACCGTGGCTTGTGAGGGAATGTGGCCTGTTAGGTTTGATAATGATGATGAAGGCGCTCCCCTTCCTCAGCTATCTTTAAAAGCAAGGTTATGAAGTTTTACCTGTCTCTGCAAGTTTCGTATTAATTACCTATATTGTTTATATAGGTATTGTTTATGTTGTATTTATTTCATTTTCACTTAGACTGTTATTATAACGTTTTTATGTGTGTTTATCATAACTATATATGTAACCGTTTATGTAGGTAAATTGTTATTTATGTAAGTAGTGTAGGTATTAATATATTCATATTTGCACCGACTACGACTGCCCGTCTCTTATTTCTTTCAGCAACTTTCCGGCAAAATGTTGTCTGGAAGAAATTGCTTTTAGCAATAAGGCCGCCAATTGTACTTTGTGTCTTACATGTTTTGTAATATGTGCTCTGGTGTACAATAAAGAATATTGGTATCTTATAATATCAACTCTTGTATATCCCCACTGCTGGGGCATGTGTCTCTTCCTGTATCGCAGGAAGGTAGGCTATACTCCGCCACGGGGGCCAAATGTTAGGTTTGGATGTACTGTAAAACTCTGACGATGATGATGATATGCTCCTCATTGAAATCCGACGACGGCGACTCAAGGCTTGGTAGAACTTCTGCGGCGGGGCGCTTGGATGTGCCTCGTGAAGTCCAGCTTGTAAACTCTACCTACTTATTAAAATGCATAAATTAATTTAATGACAACCTCTGTAACGTAGCGGTAGCACATCTGCCTACCATGCAAGAGGTTCCGGATTCGAATCCCGGCTGGAGACAAAAAAAAAATCCCAGGTCTTGGATGTTTACATGTTTGTGATGTCGTTGTTTCTGATTTCCACGACACAGGGTATCCTAGTATGGGGCCAGAAGCAATGTATGTGCCTGTATGTAAATGTTATGTTAATTTACATTTACATACTGGCACATACATTGCTTCTGGCCCCACACTAGGATAGCCTGTGTCGTGTATACTAGAAACAGCGACATCACAAGCATGTAAACATCCAAAACCTCGGGGTTTTTTCTGTCGCCAGCCGGGGATTGAACCTGTGACCTCTCGCATGGTATGCAGATGCGCTACCACTGCGCTACAGAGATCGTCAACAATAAATTATCATTTTATTGTCTCTTTTTATCGAAACCTAGACACGCAGCTAGGCTAAGCTTTGCTTAAAAAAACATAACGATTTCCTTTAAAATAATTCAAACTTGATTGAAAAGTTATTAAAAATAAGTATAGTTACAGTCCGGATTGGTGGAGGTATGCAAGACTAGTGGCTGGTCTTACTGTCAGAAGTTTCCAAGCCGCCGTGAGGCCTCTGACTTGGCTTAACGACTACCACACCGTGGTGCAGTATGGCCTATGCCTTCCTCAGGGAAGAGACCCGTGCCCCTCGGTGGGGACATAATGGGTCAAAGACGATGATTATGATGATACTTACAGTACCGTCCTTCTGTTAGCTTTAACTTGGCATCCCGGAGAATTCTGTAGCGTGTTTTTCATTCAAAATTAGTCCCTTCCTCATAAAAAGTGCCCTCTAAGATGTAATTACCGGTATTGGGTCCAAATGAAAGAGTCCTTAGGGCCTTTTAGGGGTGCGCCCACATTACCCCGGAATGGCTTTCGGGATGCCTTAGAAAAGCTTGAAATTCTTTTGATCAATAGCTAAGCGTTATTGGCTAAGAGTGAAGGAAGTAATCGTAGGAAAGATCTTGTTACACGCGGCTTATCGATTTTCCCATGGGAATAAGATATTTTCCCGCAGTAAAACGTAGCCTATGTGTTAATTCAGGGTGTCAGCTAACACTAAGCCAAATTGTAAAAAGCCGGCCGTTTAGACGTGAAGAAGTAACAGACATACACACTCACAAACTTTCGCCTTTCTAATATTATTAGTGTATTGTGATGTGATATATAGTGTGATATAGTGTGATGTCATGTGCCTGTTATGTTGTAGATGCCCTTATCCACAGCGACTACAATTTTTCAATATGCAATATCTTAAAAGTCGTCGCACTCAGCATCTTCTTCAGGCTATACTAGTCCACTGCTGCACTCAGCATGCCCTTACTTTTCTTCAGAAATTGATAAATGGTAACATATCCTGTGGTAACATCTTAGAACACGTATCTCTTACAGTGCCTTACAAATACCATCGTCAACCTATCAGTTAAATACTATGTAGTCCCTACAGTTTATTTATCCTTACTTGTCCATTTTAGTAAACAAGATTCTACCCGTAAAATATGGATTTTAGTCGCAAAGCGCCATATTCCCGTAAATGACGTAATCGGGGAGACTATTTTAGATAATACGATGTCAATTTTATTAACAAATATCATTAAGTTGCGAGAAAATATGTCGTTTCGGCATCAAATATCAATTTTGAGGTTAGAATCTTGTTTACTAAATTGGCCAAGTAAGGATAAATAGACTGTATAGTAAAACTAACGCTTTACTAATGGCGCACTTATAAGCAGAATGTGTCAATGCTACAACTATACAATTTCTGAAGATCCCAGCATAGATATTTTTGTGACACACTCAACATAGTAAAGTCGAAAATAAGAAATGTTAATTAAAATTTTGATTGTTTTCATTCCAAAAGTTTATTTTTGTTCTCAATTATTTTTTAGTTAAGCTTTAATGTTTTGTGTTCCTTACTTTTAAGTAAGTTTGTAGGGTTGCTATATTTAATGCCGAATGCGGTATACATTCCATTGGGTGCATAACAGACTTGTTATGTTAAACTTCGTATGTTAAACGTAATTTAATTGTGTAGCCCTGCCTGTGTATCTAAATAAATAAATAAGTGCCCACAAGGTCAAACCGAGGCCCGGTCAAAGAGTGCCCCAGCAGTGGTACCGAACGATAACGAAGGTCAAAAAAGGTCAGGTTAATATCGTAAACCCGCAGTGGGCTGCTTTGTCTCTTTATCTTTATCTCTTACTATGTCTCTATCTCTATCTTTTATTGTGTCCATAGTCTCTCTCTGAGAGAAGGCTTGTCCCATAACAAACGTTGTCTTTAATACCACTGCAGAGACGAGTAGGCTACGTTTGTTATGTTATGCAATACACGTGCTTAGTTAGTTAGTGAGATCTGAGAATAATCCGCACTTAGCCTCATAGGTGATCCCTTGTACGTAGCGAGGCTATAAGGAAACTCAAGTCAGCCAATCTATTACTAGGAAGCTGGCTTGCCACTGTGAATTGGCTTTCTGGGAAGAGATTAGTTACAGCATAATCACTTTAGGCCTTTCTGCTGCAGGTTTGCAGGCAGGCCTTCAGATGTACGTTTTTAACCGACTTCATAAAAGGAGGAGGCTATAAATTCGACGCGTTTTTTTTACTATGTTCACTGATAACTTTTTTCTTGTTCTAATAGGTAAAGCGCCCCATTGGTTCCACGTTAATTTGGTGAAGATCTGATGAAGACTTTCAGAGATCCAGAATTGGGAACTCTAGAAACAGATTATTAAAGGTGGAATGTATAGTTTCATTATCACTTTCTAAACCAGGAAAATTAAGAGTCAGATGATGACTCCAAGCGACACTTAGATGTTAGGTGCCGTAGCACCTATTAATCCCGAATTTAAATCAACATATTATCGAATTATTACTTATAGTCGTGGTTATTAGCTCACTAGTGAAAAAACACGATAGGCGTGCGTAGTTTTTGAAACTACAATATCTTTTCACTGAAAATCGTGAAGCTATTTTTTAAAATAAAAACAGACTTCTGTACACAAAGGCATACAAACGCAGAAATAATTCAAACGAATATGACCTCTCAATTTGAAATTTGCATAGGGATATCTAGGTACTATAGAAGTATATTTTTATAATATGTGCTCTGGTGTACAATAAAAAATATTCTTATCTTATCTTATATTTTGAATTCGGTGCCAAGTTCTAGACTAGCAAATACGTACTGGGCACCAGCTCCAAAGTATTCTTTCCGAAATTTTAATTCATAAATTTCAAATTTAGAGGTCATGTTCGCTTAAATCATTTCTGCGTTTTAGTGCCTTAGTGTACAAAAGTTGGTTTTTATTTTTAAACTATTTTTATTTTTATTGCACTAACCCGTGCTAAGGACAAATTTAAAAACCTATTTAGAGGCTAAAAATTTCACCCATGCCGGGATTCGAATCCGCAACCTCTGGCTATCCGTGCCAGTGCTCTACCAATTGAGCAATTTTTAGCCTCTAAATAGGTTTTTAAATTTTATTTTTAACTTTTATTTTTTTTAAGAACCGGGTGATTTTATTTTCAAAAACCCCGAAAAGCAAATCTCCCTGACAGCGTTCGACATTCTACTAATGCAAGTGAAAAGCGCTCTTGACCCTAGGGTTTTTGAATGAATACTCCTGAATGTGGATGAATATAACGACTTAATGGTGTTTGGGGCTTGGGATGAGGGTTCTTTTTGTTGCAAAAATGGCTTACTTAACTTATTCGCCTAATGATATAAATGGAAGAGAATGTTGCTTGTATTTTAATGTGTATTTTGGGGCCATTAAAAGCCTCTCTTTTAACATTACGAGCTTATGTCGAGTTTAATTCAAAAGTTAAACTTAGCAAAGGCTTTTAAATTTAAAACATCTCATGGGACTGTACTCGTATGTAGGCAGAGGGAGAAAAACCCTGTCTCTCCCTCTTGAACCCATCTCTTTAACAAAGAATTCACTGACCAAGTCATCGATATCAACCCTTTGTATGTCCCTACTGCTGGGGTACTGGTCTCTTCCTGCGTCACAGGAAAGTTAGGCCATACTCCACCACGGAGGCCGAGTCCGGGTTAGAGGAGGATTGTAAGACAGCGGCGGGCCTTATTCTCAGAAGTTATCAAGCCACCCATAAGACCTCTGACTTGGCTTAACGACTGCCGATATATGACAGCTGGCACCAACAGCTTAGCGTGCCTTGTGAATCACGGAACGCTAGGAAAATATGGCTCTAGCGGTAGTCACGGGACGGTCACCCATCTTGCAATTGACCGCACTTGTTATTGCTTAACTCAAGTCATTGATTCCAATCACTCGGTTCGACTTGGCCACGACCGCTTCAGCTGACCAAGTCATTCTGCCAAAAAAATTCAAAACAAATTTCAGTCCAGAGAACCGATCGAGTTTAATTTAAACCGGATTACGGAACTCATCATAAAATCTATCACTTTATAAACTTAGCTCGGTGAGGGAGGAACAAAATTCATATTCCCGCGGTTAATAAGGATTAAGGCATCGATTTAAGTTTCAGCGCGACAGAAAAATACAGAAGGTCTATTTACCCGACTGCGTCGTCTAAAAGGAGGGTAATGTATATGGCTCGTATGTTTATCTGTATGTAGGTATGTTCGATTGCTTTTTCCTTATAGTTCCTTAACCAATGGTCACATTTGGATAAATGAGGTCTCAATAGATTTATCTTGTTTGCGCAAGTATCAAAGATTGTATAAAATTAGCCTGAATCTATCAAAATATAGAAAATATCGCTAAAAATAAATAAAGAAAATAAACAACAACCTGACTGCTAAGCATTACCTACTTTAAGCAGGCGGGACCAACCTAAGGTGGTTGGTTAATTTATTATTGTTATTAGTTTTTTTTTCTTCAATTTACGCAAACTTAGCACAAAATTTTGCTTTAACGCTAGCACAAAATCTCGTGATTCGATTGAGGTCTTGTTTGTCAAAATTTGACCATTGGTTAAGCAGTTATGAGTAACATGGAATTAGACATTACTACACACAAGCCAAACACTCTTCCTGTCTTACGACAACGCCATCTTTTGCATGTCATGTTACCGACGGGAAAAACTCTAGCCTTTTGAAACTGCTCCTGAAAATCTTCCACATCGCACCTGCATCCAAAGACGATCACCTACTTTTGGGTTTCGCCCCGTTCGGACAAAAAGGGATACGTCCAAAAATCGGATCTCAGAATACCCAGTGCAGCGATGACTCATTGGTCCTTTCGTGTCTCCTTTGGCACGGTTTAACTTTCATCGAGTGGACGGCTCAAGAAGTTTGCCGCCCGTCGGGACTTAGCTTAATCCGAAACTAGAAATGCGTTGAATTGTACACTTAGCGGGTTTACAGTCAAGTCGGCTATTACTTGGCCCGTTGACAGTTTTTACCACTAGTATTTTTTAATGATTTGCGATACTCATACATAGTTTTATATTAAACGGGTCAAATCGCGATTATTTATTAGGTAAAACGTAAAAGCGGTGGTAACGGAGTGGTGCAGAACGCCGGCTTCTCAATCGGGAGGTCGTGGGTTCGAACCCCGGCATGTACCAATGACTTTGTTTTCTAAGTTATGCACATTTGTGAAATTATTAAATTAATATTAAATATTAATATTAATTTAATAATGAGGTGTTAGCGTACCTCAGCGCTTGCTACGTATAATGGCCCAACTATGATGCTAAGTGCGGAAATCTCAGGTCTAACTAACTAGGTAAAACGTAATTACCTTATTTCCCGACGTTTCGGCAGCGTTACAGGTGCCGTGGTCGCGGGTAGAGTTTTTACACCCGTGGTCGTGTATTTAACAGGCTGAAACATGTGACAGGCTGCAGCAGAAAAATGACAGTCTACGTGGTGGATAGACTGGAAGGCAGATGACACTTGTGAGACAAATGTAGACATTCATAATGCTCTGCGGTACAATGTCAGCATCACATTTGGGAGATCACGTGTCGGCATTCCAAAATTTTTTCAATTTATATAGTTGCTGTGTGGTGTCGGCCTAGAGAATAGCACCAACCCAATCTTCCCGCGGGTGTCGTAAAGGGCGAATAGTAAAGGGGCACAAACCGGCACAAACATCAGCGCTTAAAAAATGCAGTGAGGTGGGCAAGCGTGGTAATTTAGCTCATACTTTCTCAAAGCGAGAAGCTTATGCCCTTCAGTCGTATATCTTCTTCTAGTGCCTCTCCACTAGTGGAGGTAGTGGGACGTAATAGGGTACGCATAAGACAACATAAGCCTGTGTCCACACAGTACGGACGTGGAGCGAGGGCGTGGGAAAGACAGGTTGTATAGTTCCCCCACACCCCGTCCTTGTGGGCTTCGTCCCGTCCTTTGATTATATTTTGTATAAAAGTGAGTTGGAAAGACGGCGCGTCTTTTCCACACTGTGCACACACTTTTTGTGTAGCCGCGGCCTAAGTTGCCAGTTACCTCGGGCACTGACTGAAATCAGCGCTGAGGGATCACTCCCTCGGCACAACGCTGAGTCAGCTGCCTTTTATGGCAATTAAGACACACCACAGGCTAAACGTATGTATTTTTTTATTTTGTTTCGTTTATTGTATATTTCGTTTATATCTGGTGTGCTCATATTATGTATTTTTTTCTGGTTTTTTGTTTCTGTGATGTGTCTTTTGGTGTAGTAAATGTCTATCTTTAAAAACCTATTTAGAGGCTAAAAATTTCACCCATGCCGGGATTCGAACCCGCAACCTCTGGCTATCCGTACCAGCGCTCTACCAATTGAGCCAATGGGCGACTCACGACAATTGGTAGAGCGCTGGTACGGATAGCCAGAGGTTGCGGGTTCGAATCCCGGCATGGGTGAAATTTTTAGCCTCTAAATAGGTTTTTAAATTTGTTCCTTAGCACGGGTTAGTGCATTAAAAAATAAAAATAGTGTAATCATGTGGGTACAGTGATATCGTTCCGATGTTAAAACCTAACTGCAAAGTAGGTAGTCGGGGCTGTAAGTAATGCAATTTGCTTAAGTCAGATGTCGCTGCCTGTACGTAATACAGAGAATATTGTAAGGAGGTTCGAAATTTCACTGATGCCGTGAGTCGCCCATTGGCTCAATTGGTAGAGCGCTGGTACGGATAGCCAGAGGTTGCGGGTTCGAATCCCGGCATGGGTGAAATTTTTAGCCTCTAAATAGGTTTTTAAATTTGTTCCTTAGCACGGGTTAGTGCATTAAAAAATAAAAATAGTGTAAAAATGTCTATCTTTCTTTTCTTTCTAGATTCTAAAGCCTACAACTTAATTTGCGCACACCAATAATGTTCTAGGTACTTACAATATAGTAATTAACCTGTAACTTAATATCTTAATCAGGTTTCGATAAAAAGAGATACTAAAAATGATAATTTATTGTTGACGACCTCCATGGCGTAGCGGTAGCGCATTGGCCTACCATGCCAGAGGTCCCGCGTTCGATCCCCGGCTGGGGACGAAAAACAACCCCAGGTCTTGGATGTTTACATGTTTGTGATGTCACTGTTTCTGGTATCCATGGCACAGGGTATCCTGGTATAGGGCCAGAAGCAATGTATGTGCCAGTATGTAAATGTAAAAAAAATTTATGTTATATATTATATTAGGACCTATGAAATCGACGTTTTGTATGAAGGAACATAAAGACGTTTTTTTATAATATTTTTAGTAATCAAAATATGTACCATTGCTATCTATTCACTTTCTTCATTTCATAATTGTTCTTTGAAATGGTCAATGTGCGTTATGCATTGATCCTTTTACTAAAACACCTTTCGGAAGGGATGAACAAAACTTTTGAAGGCGGTTTGGACCGCCCCACCGAAGTTGAATTTTTTTCCTTGCAAGAAGTTATCCAAATTTCGAAAAAAATGGTGATATGTTTCCGAAAGAAAAAACAAACGAGCAAAAAAAAAATGAATGACTGTTTTGGAAACTAAAATATACCAGCTAAATATATTTATAAATTTGAATTGTAATTCTTAACCAAAGAAGAGATATTTTAGATCAAAATGGCCAGTACCACGAAAGCCAATTTCATTACGTAAGGATATGTAATATTAAGTTCGTACAAAGTTTATTTTGTTTTTTTCTTAATCTGTTTTATTTTGGGAACTTGTGTCACAAGGTGACGATTACAGTTCCATCGTATCCCTTATGCAATTATATTCTCTTTAACTATTTACATAACAAAAAACTCATAAAATCAGCAATAAAAAAAAAGTTCTCTCTTAGCCTAAAGTAGAATAATAATTTGGCTGAGTCTGCCAAAGGCGCAGCCAATATACTCTGAATAAGTTCCACCCTATTAGACTGAAATTATAATTGTCTTTTCTCTCCCTTCCGAACATATTCCATGAAAAGAAAGGTAATGGTATTCTTCAGTACCACAAATATCACAAGTTTAAACACTACATTTGTAAACGGCTTGGCTTGGTTAGTTTAGTTAGTTGAAAGGGGAATGCCCCTTTTATGTCTTAATAACGAATAATGCAATTCATGCCCTCACACTTTGCATCACCCTTTTAAGATTAATAACGCAACATACTTAAGAAATAAGGGGCCATTAGGGACGCCTTCTTTGTGAAATAAACTTAAACTGCATTTTCGACATGAATGTAGGAAACGCAAAACGCTTTCTCAAATTGTGAGCGCGAATATTTATCAATAGACAAAGCTCGCTAATTGTGAAGGAAAAAATTGTGAGTAAACCCGAGTGCCTGAGGTACAGCGCTACACAAGAAATAAGTCTCGCGGATGTACCTGCGCAGATGACCAAATTTTGGATGTGCGGCAAGTTGATCGACCAATCAGATCTAGTTTCATTTTATGGCAGGCCGCGCGCCTTTATTGCTATTGGTTGATTCAACGTCATCGATGCAGGTGACTATTAGTTTCAGTTAACTGCTACACTTGGTTGATGTCAAATAGGTGTCAATCAATTCTGCACCTTAACCGTATCGGTTAAAGATCATGTTGAATGTACTTATCGCTTCGGGTACTTTCGTTACACTTCTTCCTAGTCTGCGCGAACGTAGATTCCCGGAGGGACTTTTATGATGTGTAGTATTAACATACTTCAGGTCTTGAAATTGCCAATCCGCGGTGGGTGCGCTGGGTAATTAAAAATGTACTCTTTCCCTGAAAAAAGGCTGACTTTGATTGATATATCGTAATAGCATTCAAAAATTCGTCTAATAAATAATTATATTTGTCAAGAAGAAATTGGCATATTTCACGAGTACTTTTAAATTTCGATGAATTAATTTCCTTCATATTCTTTTTGTTGCACAAACCCGGGTTAGTGCAACAAAAAGAGTATAATCATGTGGGTACAGCGATGTCATTCCCATGTAAAAACCTAACTGCAAAGTAGGTACTCGGGGCTGCAAGTGATGCAAATTACTTCAGCCAGATGTCGCTACCTGTAAATAATACAGAGAACATTGTAAAGAAGTTTGAAATTTCGCTGATGCCGGCACTTGCAGATTAGCTCAGATGGGAGAGCGCTGGTACGGTTAGCCAGACGTCGCGAGTTTGAGTCCCGGCATGGACGAAATATTTAATTCTTAAATAGGTTTGTAATAATTTCTTTCATACCACTATGTATTTTTACATGAGGCTCATGTTGAAAAAAGTAACGAAAAACACTGAATTCTCACAAGTTATTAATTCAAGGTTACCCCAGCGGACTTACGGTTCTAACCTACGCAATGTTTTCGATTCAAGCCCGGAGATGGATGGTCTAAACGTGATTTAGCGGAAAACCGCGACCGCTGAATTCCGACGCGGCGAGGAGGTATTTGTCACGAAGAAATTCAAGCCGTATTTTTGTCGAGTGATAAATGAATTTAATTAAGTTAGTGGGAAGGCTTGGGCAGTCATATGATTTAATCCTACAAATATTATAGATGTGAAAGTTTGAAAAGTTGTTTGGATGTTTGTGTTTCAATTATGCAATAACGGCTGAACGGAGTTACATAAACTTGATGTCTTACGATAACTTTGTCTATTTGCATGCCACAAAAACTTGACATGCAAATATACAAAGATCTGAATTGAGACATGTACCTACACTTGACATTCCGGAATTGCGTTCTCGTGGGATGATATTTTATTGTTACCGTAACGTTTTTTCAAGTTAAACTTTCCCATATTGATGAATTGCGTTGCCATGGTAACAAGAATTGTAACATAAAGGGATTCTGTATACCTACACAGATTAAACAAAAGTACGAATTGAGCCTTAGGATACAAGATATCCCGGAATTGCGTTCCCGTGGGATGATATTTTATTGTTACCTACTCTAGCGTTTTTTTCAAGCTAAACTCTGATATATTTATGAATTGCGTTGCCATGGTAACAAGAATTATGACATAAAGGGATTCTATATACACATTAAACAAAGGTACGAATTAAGACATATCCTACTGTATCCTACTTGATATCCCGGAATTGCGTTCCCGTGGGATGATATTTTTACCTACTCTAGCGTTTTTAGGGTTCCGTACCTCAAAAGGAAAAAACGGAACCCTTATAGGATCACTTTGTTGTCCGTCTGTCCGTCCGTCCGTCTGTCAAGACCCTTTTTCTCAGGAACGCGTGGAGGTATGAAGCTGATGGTATGAATTTATATCAATTACTCAAGTCTACTGTCCCTTGAAGCTGTGAAAAAATCAAACTTCTAAGCCAACGCAATCAAAAGATACAGCCGTTTATGCCGCAAATTTTCGACACTTGCAAGGGAATCAAAACCTACAGGGTGCTTCCCGTGAACTCAGAATCTTGAAATTTGGTACGAAGCAACGTCTTATAGCATAGATAAAGGAAAAATTACGAAAACCATACATTTTTAGTTACATCACATAATATATTTTTTTTTAATAATTTTAAACTTACTACCCATTTCCTCATAAACGCGTAGAGGTATTAAATTGAAATTCATACCAAATACTCAGGTCTATAATACAGGTTTGTACGGAACCCTCGGTGCGCGAGTCTGACTCGCACTTGGCCGGTTTTTTTTCAAGCTAAACTATGATATATTTATGAATTGCGTTGCCATGGTAACAAGAATTATAACATAAAGGGATTCTGTACACAGATTAAACAAAGGTACAAATTTACATATAAAGTATCTTATTTGATATCCCGGAATTGCGTTCCCGTGGGACGATATTTTATTGTTACTCTGGTGTTTTTTCAAGCTAAACTCTGGCGTATTTATGAATTGCGGCGTCATGCTAACAAGAATTGTAACACACGGATGTAACATAAAGGGATTCTGTACACAGATTAAAGAAAGGTACGAATTAAAACATAGGATACTTGATATCCCGGAATTGCGTTCCTGTGGGATGATATTATATTATTACTCTAGCGTTTTTTCAAGTTAAACTCTGACAAAGTTATATATTAAACGGGTCTAATTGCGATTATTTATTAGATAAAACGTAATAATCGCGATGAGACCCGTTTATTATATAACTATGTATGAGTATCGCAAATCATTAAGAAATAGGTACTAAACTCTGACATATTTATGAATTGCGTTGCATTGCCATGGTAATAAGAATTGTAATATAAACGGATTCTGTGGCGGTACGAAGTTCCTCAGGGCAGTTAGTAATAGAAGAGTACAAAGGGCAGACGTAAAGCTTGGGGCGTTTTTTACCAGTCAACCGCAGAGCGTACTGGGATGAAAATATAGGAAAGGTTTCTGTCGTCTCCCGGGTAAAGACTTTATATTATTTACTAGCTGTGCCCCGCGGTGCTAACCGCAGTTTATCGATTTTCCCATGGGAATAAAATATTTTACCGCAGTGAAACGTAGCCTATGTGATAATCCAGGGTGACATCTAACTCCAGGTTGGTGGAGGATTGTAAGACAGTGGCGGGCCTTACTGTCAGAAGTTATCATGCCGCCCATAAGGCTCTGACATGGCTTAACGACTGCCATTATATGACAGCCGGCACCAACGGCTGAGCGTGCCTTGCAAAGCACGGAAGCGCTTGGAAAAATGCCACTATCGGTAGTCACGGGACGGTCACCCATCCTGTACCTGACCGCACCTGTTGCTGCTTAACTCAAGTGATTGATCCCAATCACTCGGTTCGCCTAGGCCACCAGCGTTTATATATCTACCCTTGTATGTCCCCACTGCTAGGGCACGAGTCTCCTAACTAACAGCTTAATTTTCTCGTAAAAACTTTGAAAAGGAAACATCTAAGGTTCTGTTGACACTCTGTATATATTTTTCCTTTGTCACTTGACGTGAAGGTAACAGAACAGTTGCTATATGAGCCGTTTTTAGTGCAAATTCAGAAAGCACTTCATAGATAGTATTTCTTAATGATTTGCGATACTCATACATAATTACATATTAAACGGATCTAATCGCAATTATTTATTAGGTAAACTTCATAGACGGCTCTTATAGGCGTGCACTTACAAACAGGGACTGTCTGTAAAATTTTACTTCTTCTTCAGGCTATATATTATGTAGTCCACCGCTGGACATAACCCTCCCCTAATGAGCGCCATACCGCCCTGTCTTCAGCTTGCCGCATCCAGCATCTGCCGGCTGTTTTTCGCAGATCGTCATCCCACCTGGTCGGAGGGCGTCCTACACTACGTTTGCCGAGTCGCGGTCTCCACTCAAGAACACGTTTACTCCAACGGTTGTCGGTTCTTCGCGAGATATGGCCAGCCCACTGCCACTTCAGCTTTCTGATTTTACTTAGTACAGATTAATTTTGACAGCCGTATTCCAGTTCTTCTATGGGCACGCCTGTAAGCGCCACCTATGAACTGCTTTGTGAATTTACGCTGAAAATGGCTCATTCCGCATGCGTCATTCTGCATTAATCTAAACGAGTTTAATAATGCTGTTAGCCTTCTTCGTAGACTTTTGAAAATAATGTTATTTAGCTGCCTTCTTTGAGCTTCCTCTCTAAGAGGTGTTCTTAAAAAAATCTTATTTTATATAAAAACCCGACTGCTCAAAATAAATATTCTTAAGCAAAGCCTAGTTTCAATGGACTCACTGAAACCTGTATCTGCGAGTAGAGGCTCTAATGACTTTAAAAAAGTGTTGTTTTACAGCATTCATATAGGCAGAGTTTTGGTTTACTCAAGATTTTTGCAACAAGTTGCGTAGGTAAATTTTAATCATTAGATGAATATGCTTCACTATACGAAATCCCGTATTAGTTATTGTAATGGGGTAAAAGTTGTTTAAGACGAGTTGGTTTCGACAGGGAGTAAATTCTGTCACATTCCTCACTCATAATGGCCATTCAGACTTTATCGAAAATATTTCTCATCACCACTCCATTGTGTCCCCAGAGACACGGACACGGGACTCATCCCTGGGGAAGGGTTAGGCCATACTTCTCCACGGGGGCCAATCCGGATTGGTGGAGGCTTGCAAGACTTTTGGTTGGATTTACTGTCAGAAGTTTTCAAGTAGTCTTAAGGCCTCTGACTTGGCTTAACGACTGCCATCTATCGAAAACATTTTGTTTTTTATAAAATTAATATTATAGTAATTTTTATATATCATTAATTTTTATTTTTATGTGACTTATGTCATTTTCGATGAGATCCATCAAATACATTCCGAGTAGAGCACAATGCTTACGAGTTTTTGGCTTTCGGAGATTTTTGTCATTATAGTAGTCTATCTCCTAATACTTAGCTAGTAACATCAGATTGTTTGATCGTTTTATGGCTTAGGAAGGTAGTTTCCACTGTAGGCAATTTCTTTGTTGTTAGCTTAGCTCTACTGGATAAAGTTTAGGATATTAGGACGTCTCCGTCGTGGTACGTCGTTATTTGTGGTCAAAAGCTCGTTTGCAGGATTTATATGCTTCTGTAGGCGGAGTTTGTAAGACCCAATTCTTGACTTTATCTCTTGTTTTAATGTTATTATATCAATATAACTGTGTATTTCTTTATTTCTTGTAAGCCGGAGCGCTGGGCATAATTATGACGCAAAGATTTTTTTTATAACATTGATTTTTTTATAGAAATTGCACCAAAAAATATTTAATAAATTAAAAACAACCTTGTAGTATTGTATGTAATTATAAGTACTTATACTCTCGCAATCGTTTGCTACATGATATCAATATATTTTCGGTTTAATTATTTATGTACAAGCAAACCACTCTACAACTCCACCAAACTACGATCCCCAACCCGCCTGCCCAGCGTGGGAATTATGGGCATTATCCCCCAATGATGACACAACCTTGCACTATGGTGTTCATTAGGCGAGGGCTATGTCCAGCAGTGGACATATCCCTCGCCTAATGTTATATAGCTTGAAGAAGAATCCACTCTATTCAAAGATTGCCTCGAAGAGATCGCTCTAAGGGATGAGACCGCCAATTGTATAACATTACTTAGATTTAAGAAATCATGTTTGTATAGTTATACAGTATAGTTAGTTTACAGAATAGTCTTTACATGGTGTAGTTTGAATAAATTTCTATTAAATATAAATTTAATGACTCAGCAACAACATGGCAACTTAAGCCATTTTATTTTTCGTGACGGCATACTAGTAGTCAGTGACACTCGCAATGCCGATGTCTTTCATTTAACTGAAACCGGTCTTATCGTTGGAGCTCTGCATAGAAACATACATACTTACACAGATGTACGCGGTAAAAACATAACCTTTGCTTTAGCGCAGTTGGCCAAAACGTCTTAAAACATTTACGACGTATATTCTAAATTATTTACGAGCCGAAGGCAGATCCGCGGTATTTCTTTTGATTTTTTCCTACCGCCCTGCCATCCCGCCGCGCGATAAAAGATGCATGATACCGCCCCAATGAATATCTTAGGGTGTAAAATAAAACCGGATGGCTGTAAATTTATATGTGCCTTTAGTGGGTTGATTGCTCTTAGGACTCTATTGGGCGTGAGTGTCGGCGCGTTTATAGCTATCGCACCTAAATATTCGATTGAAGAGACCCGGAATTTCCGTTAAATAAACGGTATGGTCCGGCGCCGTGACTAGCGCTAGTAGCATTTTGACCGATAGCTTCCGTGCTTCGCAATTCACGCTAAACCGTTGGTCGGCGGTCGTTAAGCCATGCCAGAAGCCTTATGAGCCTTCATAACTTCTGACGGTACGGCCCACCGTTGCATTACAATGCTCCACCAACCCGGATTTGGCCCCCGTGATGGAGTATGCCCAATCCTTCCTGCGATGCTAAAACCCATGCCCCAGCAGTGGGGACGTATAAGGGTTAATATCGACTGGAAAATAATTATCTTTGATCAGTGTCCATAACCATTGCCCTGTCACCAATCCGGACTAGGCTTGGGTGGTAATAAGGCCTACTCCATCTCTTAGAGACGGCGTGTTCCTAGTTTTATGCTTGTAATTTATTTCAATATCAAAACAGAAATGATCATCGCTTGGTGTAAATACACCAATAGTACTTAAGTCCTAGAGTATTCCGGTTTTACGCCGCGTTCATTTTATTATATTGAAGGTGTTTTTATCGTAAAATGCGTTCGGTCATTACGCCAAATATGGTTTTACCTTTTCTTACTTCCGCTTTTATTTTGTAGTTGATACTTCGGAGCTTTTAATGCCAAATGCATTCTATCTACCCCAGAATGGAAGAGCCAAGTAGAAAAATGTAGAGCACGAAATAATAAACTGATTTTTTACTATATTTCATAACTCATATTCGATTTCACAAATACGTTGTTTTGGACAGACTGGGTCATTGGTCATTGCTTTAAAAACGGAGAGTTTTCAAATTGTTTGAAAAAAGATTTCTTAACTATAGTTTTTTAATTCCACGTTTATACCTAAAAGCAATCAAAACAGTTTTAATCACATAGGGGCTTTCAAATTTTCAAACCATCCAGATTCCAGCGCGTATTTCAGCTATTTACTTTACAATAATTTTTAGAATATTATCGTGGTTGTATTCTTCTTCTGGTTGTGCAATAAAGTGTTCTCTATCTATCTATTTATTATCATGTCAGTCATAGAACTTATAATAGAGATAGATATTTTTATTACCATTGAGATGAATGAATTACTCAGCAGCAGCAAACATCTCTGTACACATTATTCTAACGATATCTATCAAAGGTTTGCTTGCATGTAGATCAAGGGTAAATCAAAAGAAATATACTCCCCATTGTGTAGTTCTTACAGAAGTAATAAAACTGAATGTTGCCATAGAAATAATGTTACTAGACCATCAAACCAGCGTGAAGCGTACCTGTAGGAGTGCATGGAAGAGAATTTTCATTTTATTGAAGCGCCACTTTCATGCATTTTCTTTCCCCTCAAGTTTTCTTTCCCCTCCCGCAGCCCCCTCGTCCAGGCAAGAGCAAAAATATGTCGCTCCTGAATTACTTACTTATCCACTGCCGGAAGAAATCGTTGGCGGGAACCAGGTCAAAGCGTTGGCGGTTCCGTAGATATTAAAAGTGTTTTATTTTACAGCCAAGCTGGAAAAAGAGAGAATACAGAAATAATACACTTGACTGACGGCCTCGTTGTTTTACTATTATTATATATATTACTATGCCTACAATATCTCTCAACTGAAATTCTCACAGAGCATGTGTTATTGTGGCGGATTGCCCAATCAGTAAGAAAAAATAAAAGGAATAATATTAAGAAACGTGAATTCTTACTCGGCACACTTATGCCTACGCTTCAGGTCATATTATATTATTTCTCCTTCAGCAATCTTTCCGATGTAAGGTTGCCTGGAAGAAATTGCTATCAGCAATAAGGCCGCCAATTGTACCTCTTCTTTTGTAACTGTTGTCTCTGTAATTATTTTCTGGTGTGTACAATAAAGAATATTCTTATCTTATCTTATCTTATATTTTTGCAATCCACATTACATTTTTGCAAGGTCATACTTAACGAAATTAAAAAAAAGTACAATTTATACGAGGATGGACAGTTTGTACTAAACATATTGCATATTTTCTATCCGTGGCCAATTTATATTTGGTTCAAACCAAATTTACTGAGTGTTCAGTGTTCAAAAACCTTAGCGCTTGAAATTGGAATTGCGCTTAATTACCACACTTGGCTAATCGGCGGTGGGCAAGCGTGGTATAGTCTGTTAGCTTTTAGAATATATCTCGTCTACTATCAAATAGAATCGGATATAGTCGTGTAGTACCAATATCGGAACTAATATGACACTTAACTTCGTAATAGGAACTAATATGTCACTTAATTTTGAAATTGAACTTGATCATCAGTACGAAAACCGGCGAAAATTGGCGAAAACCGAATCTTACCCTAAAACCCGAGGTATATTCTTAAAGCTAACAGACTATATTTAAGTTCAACTATAATATAAAAATGAATCGCTGAATGTGTTGGTAAGCGCAAATCTCGAGAGCAGCTGAACCGATTTCGCTAATTCTTTTTTTAAAATATTCCTTGAAAGACGAGGATGGTTCTTACGGAGAGAAAAATTAAAGAATCGACAGTTAGGCGGTACGAAGTTCGCTGGGTCAGCTTGTATTCTATATTTCTAAAAGAAAGCCTGTGCTTTCTATTTTCTATGTTGTTTTTTTAAAAAAAACACCAAATTTAAATTCATTAAATTATCATAACATTTTATTATCATAAAAAAATTGAACCAACCTAGAAGACGGTGGAGAAATGATCTCGACAACCACTTGCCGGAGTGGTCTGAGGTGGCCCAGGACAGAAAACTCTGGACTGAATTGGGGGAGGCCTTTGCCCAGCAGTGGGGCACAAATATAGAGGCTACGTAAAAAAACTCATAAAAAATACCTTTTCAGGCGCCACCCACGATGGATTTTGAATGGATATTTAAAACTTGGGTAGTACCCAGAGACGAGGTATCTTCTATGACCAGGTTAAAAAGAGCTCACCACATTACGTTAAGGAACTCTAAACACTATAAGTAATTCTCCTTCGATGTTAAAATATTTCTTCAATTTTTGCCCGTGATATTACTAAAGAGCTTCTTTGGACGTCCTTTTTTACTTTAACCTAGTAGAAGTTTTATATTTTTTGCTATAGAAATAGTCCGGTGTAGAGTTATTTTTAACTAAAATCGACATTTTATTAAGCACGAGAATTAGAGATAGTTGGCTATCTCTTTCACTATATAATAACAGATTTAATTCAGAAGAGGAAAATAACTATACTATTTTTATTTTTAATGCACTAACCCGTGCTAAGGAACAGAGGTTGCGGGTTCGAATCCCGGCATGGGTGAAATTTTTGACCTCTAAATAGGTTTTTAAATTTGTTCCTTAGTACGGGTTAGTGCATTAAAAATAAAAATAGTATAATCATGTGGGTACAGTGATATCGTTCCGATGTTAAACCTAACTGCAAAGTAGGTAGTCGGGGCTGTAAGTAATGCAATTTGCTTAAGTCAGATGTCGCTGCCTGTACGTAATACAGAGAATAGTGTAAAGAGGTTCGAAATTTCACTGATGCCGTGAGTCGCCCGTCGTCGCGTGAGTCGCGTCGCCCGTGAGTCGCGTGAGTAAAACCCGGTAATATTTAAGTATTAATAGTGTTAAATGTTAAATAAGTGACGATCAAAACATACAAGTGTTATTCAAGTGTTTACCTGAGTAGTTCACTTGATCGACGAAACAGATAAACGGCGACAAACAACCGTTACTGGATGTAAACATTGGATGAAACGAACATTTTTAAGGGGAGTATATTGTTCTTATGGGACATTTATTACATTTGAACGTGTTTACTTCTTATTACATACAAATTACACGCAATAGAATTAGTAGAACGAGTTTCAATATACTTGAGTGGCAAACATTTGAAAATTTGCACTAATCTTGATCAACCCTCTATTTGAAAAATATAATTAAAGTAATAGATTTAGATTAAATTTAACGTATAAACATAATAACTGAGTTAGTTGCATATCCCACAACTGTACAAAGGCATCTACTGTGTGTTTCTTCTGGAAATACTGACGTTTTTCCCCCGGTTACATTTCAGTAATCACACTACAATGATGACGCGTAAGAACACCGCGCGTGATAACGAGCAGCGCTTGAAGACAGCGCTACTGGAACTTCAAGCAACGAAACAGCAATGCCAGCAGCTATTAGACGAGCGGGAGGAGAGTGAGTTCGAGGTTCAAAGAATTGTGGAAAAGAACACCAAACTTAAAAATGATCTTGCTGAACTGGACATCATCTGCGAGGACCTCCGTGGACAACGGGATGAACTCCAAAAAATTGTTCATAAATATGATCAGTGCCGTGATACCCACGAAGTAGCCCTTCAGCGCATAAAGCTACTGGAATATCAGCTTTCTGAAGCGCATAAAGAACTCAGTGTGCTACATCAACAAAACCACGACAGAGAAAGTGAAAATATATCATGTCTGTACAATGACTTAATAAGCAACAATAGCACTAGTTGTCTTTCCTCACAAACTGAATCCTCCCAACCCAAAGTGCCACTTCAAGGTTCCAACAAAATAAAACAGTACATTCGTACAAAAAGACATATTAAACGCATCAATAAAGCCTTGAAAAGCAATAACCAGATTATGAAGTACATGGGTATTAAAAAACTTAATTTTAGTCTGCAGAAGGACCTACTGGGCAACACAATGGAACATCAAGTAATAACAAGTGAATATGAGGAAAAAATTCAGGATCTTCACTCCCACATTCATAGTTTAGAAAAATCACTCGGTGACTTAGGCAAGCAGTACACTGAGGCACAAGAGGAAATGGAGGCATATGCAGCAGAACTAACAGCCTTAGGTACATATAACATGGATCGATTTCAGTCGCTAAGCAACAAAATATCAGCGGGTTCTTCATGTGCATCTTGTAAAATTCTACAAGATCAGCCACCAGCATCAACATCATGCCTCACCACACGACTGCATGGCCCCACTGAGGATACAAGTCCAGCTGCGTTGCGTCTACCTCCAAGCACTACTGAGATAACTCACAGCCAGCCTGAATCAACCACCATTAGCATGACTGGCCCGGCAGTAAAACAAGAAAGGAGGACTGTAATCTTCTCTGATAAGATAGGTGCAGGGTTAGGTCCTTTGTTGAATGACAGGCTGACACAAAATGTGCTGAATAAATGCTATCCCCATTCAAGTTTTACTGACATTGTTAAAGAGCTGTTCAAAAGCCCAATACAGAACGACACAACCTACATTTTATTAGTAGGAAATAGCCAAGGTGTTAAAAAGACTGATATAAACAATATATTTGAATTATATGGTCAAGCTAAAGATGTCCAACCGCGGATGGGAAAATTAGTGTTTTGCGCTTTCCCATATTCTCAGTCCCTGTCAGCAAAAGAAAATAATGACATCCATAGCTTGAACATACACATTCACCATTTGACATGTCGTCATAGTGACATATCATTTTTTGATCTTAACAAATTTGTTAAGAATTACTTTTTGACGCGAGATACTGTGTACCTCACGAAAAATAGTCGACGTAAGTTAGCTACTTTGTTAGCTTACAATATTTTTGACTCTGTGGTTATAGGAATTATAACACAACCTGATAGGAATGACAACCGTGTTACTAGTATTAGTAATAATTCAACAGCGGGCTCAAACACACAGTCAATGGCTTTAAACTGCCATCGCAGACAAAGGAAACCCCTAAGTTAGGTATCAATTTAGTTGCACAAAATATACAGGGTTTTTCCGGCAACGACAATTTAATTGAACTATTTTTAGCAGATTTCAATGTAGATATTTTGTGTTTAACAGAACATTGGCTGAAACATTCTGAAATGTCATTTACTTTAAAAGACTATTTAGCAGCAAGCACTTTTAACCGACAACACTCAATAAGAGGAGGTTCAATGATCTTTGTCAAAAGTAGTTTGAAAATGAAAGAAAGAAAAGATATTGTCAGTCTATCTGTTGAACGTTTAATTGAGATATCGTGTGTGGAATTGGATAGGTATATAGTTATGTGTGTTTATAGGCCGCCACAATCAAATTATAATGAATTTGAATTACTTATGGAGGATGCCTTAAAACGCCTATTCAGTACTACAAAGAGCATAGTGGTGTGTGGGGACTTCAATATAGATTTCTTAGTTCAAGGTCCACTTAAAATTAAACTCGCAAGCCTTTTCAGGTCATATAATTTAGATAATTTATTTACAGAACCCACTAGGACAACTGCTACTAGCGCTACCTGCATAGATAATGTCTTTTGCAATTGCGAATATTTAGAAAAAGAAGTCATACATAAATTACAGTCGGACCATAGCGGGCTATGGGTAGTCCTACCGTCAGTACTGGAAGCAAAAAAATGCAATGAATTAAATTGTAGGCCAATAACAGAGATAAAAATTGAATTATTTAAAAAAAATATAAACATAAAGTTAAATTCGTTGAATTTCGATAGCAATGATCCGAATACGTTATATCAAGTATTGTTTTCAACCATATCAAAAGAATTTGAACATGTTTTTAACGTAAAAAAAATTACAGAGTTAAAAAGCGGGTTTTCAGAATGGGCAACGCCAGGTATATATAGAAGTAGGAAAAGGCTTTATGAATTGTATGAAGAAAAACAATTCAATCACAATCCGACGTTCAAAGAGTACGTAAAAAAATATTCAAAAACTTTTAGACAAACTTGTTTAACAGCCAAATCGATAAGTATAAGTAAAAAAATTATGGCGTCTACTAATAAAATAAAAACAGTCTGGCAAGTAATTAACAAAGAAACAGGTAAAACGAGACCTAAGGACCAGGGATTTGCGTTGAAGATCGAAGGTAAGTTAGTTAATTCGAAGAAGGACATAGCAGAAATATTTCAAACTTTTTTTAAAAACATGCCACTGCATATAACGGCTAGCTTAAATTCTTCCTCCCAATTAGCCGATACCTTACTTTTGGAAAGTACAAATCCATGTAAAATTGACTTCCAATTCTCCCATATAACTACCTTAACTATTGTCAAAACATTTAAAGAGTTAAACTTAAAAAAGACTGAAGATTTGTGGGGGTTATCGGTTAAATTAATATCCACTATAATCAATATTCTAGCACCTTACCTTGCTTTGATTTTTAATAAATGTGTTGACCAGGGAACCTTTCCTAATCTATTAAAGTTAAGTAAAATCGTACCCTTGTTTAAATCTGGTGATAGTGAAGATCCAAATAATTTCAGACCTATAGCAATACTGCCGGTGCTAAGTAAAGTTTTTGAGAAAGTAATATTACATCAATTGCAAACTCATTTTAGTATAAATAAGCTCTTCCATAAGAAACAGTTCGGGTTTACAAAAGGCCGCTCAACGACGGAAGCAGGCATAGCGTTAGTAAAGCATATCTTTGAGGCGTGGGAGGAGTCGCAGGATGCCATTGGGGTTTTCTGTGACCTTTCTAAGGCGTTTGACTGCGTTGACCACGAAACACTTCTCATAAAATTGCACCGATATGGTTTAAGTAATAAATCACTAAGTCTTCTTCGATCTTACTTAACAGACAGAACTGTAAAGGTTGATATTAATAGAGTTAAATCCTCGGGTTCTGATGTAAAAGTAGGAGTCCCTCAAGGTTCTATACTGGGTCCGTTCCTTTTTTTGGTATATATAAATGATTTGCCCTACCTAGTAGAAAAGCTTTCGCAGATAGTGTTGTTTGCAGATGATACTTTCTTAATTTTTAAAGTAAAGAGAGGTATAAGTAATGTAGACGATGTAAACAATGCTTTATCTACTATTCTAAACTGGTTCACTATAAACAATCTGATGCTAAATGCAAAAAAGACAAAATGCATCAAATTCTCACTACCCAATGTTAAAAATGTTGACACGAGTTTAAAAATATCTGGTGAGAGGCTAGAGCTGGTAGAGTCCACGCTTTTTCTAGGCATAACGATAGACTCAAAACTGCAATGGGGTCAGCATATTGGAAAACTGTCGGGTCGGTTGAGTTCAGCAGCGTTTGCAGTCAGAAAAATTAGACAACTTACAGACGTGTCGACGGCGAGGCTGGTCTATTTTAGTTATTTTCACAGTGTCATGTCGTATGGTTTGTTATTATGGGGACGGGCAGCAGATATAGAAACCATATTTGTCTTGCAAAAAAGAGCAATAAGAGCTATTTACAACTTAAACAGTAGAGAATCGCTAAGGGAGCGTTTTAAAGAAATAGGCATTCTTACACTGGCTTGCCAATATATATTCGATAATATAATGTATGTCCGAAAAAATATAACAATGTTTAAATTAAATAGGGACGTTCATAACGTAAACACAAGGAATATAAACAAGGTTGCTTGTACTAAATCCCGATTAGCCAAGGTAGGCACATCATTTGTAGGTTACTGCGTTCGTTTTTACAACAAAATTCCAGAACGTGTTCTATGCTTGTCTGAAAATAAATTTAAAACTTTCATTAAAAATTCGCTATGTAAAAAGGCATATTATAGAATAGACGACTATATAAACGATCCTAATCCGTGGTAGTAAACCAATTCCACTGCGATTTTATTGTTAAGTATAACTAAGTATAACATATTTTATAATACAAGTGTGTACAGACGACGTGATTGCATATTAATAACTATATGATACCTTATATAACTGACAAAAACTTAACTGCAAGTTTGCTAAAGGTCATTCGAATGGTAGCGTGGTGTTCGGGTCATCTATCTCCCTCCAAAATGGTTGAGACTGATGATGGCTGAGCACTGCGTTATGCTCGTGAACGAGTGCTGTTCGTGTGTCTGGCCGCAGCACTTATGTTTTCCCCTATTATTGTGAGACATTTGACTAATGCTTTGGCATTTAGGGTTGTTAATGGCAATCATGAAATCTTATTAGGTTTACATATGGCAACTGATGTATTTGGTTTTAAGATGATTTGATGGTCAATGTCAGAGTGGTCAAAGATGGTCAGAGTGGAGTTTTTTTTTCCGCTGCCTTTTTCTCCACTACAATTACGGCCCGAAGGCGGCGGCTTACACTTTACATTGTACATTGACATTCAGCAAACAGAATGTAAATTCTTTACGTTGAAATAAAATTATTTGAATTTGAATTTGAAATTTGCCCATTGGCTCAATTGGTAGAGCGCTGGCACGGATAGCCAGAGGTTGCGGGTTCGAATCCCGGCATGGGTGAAATTTTTAGCCTCTAAATAGGTTTTTAAAAAAGGGAAATAACTACTAATAATTTATCACTACAAACAATAGGCTATATTTTGGGCTATAAAAATGCTTTACCTCTGCATCCATAAGAAAAGAAAAATGTTTGTATAAAAAAGAAAGAAAAAACAGAAAACCAATGCCGATCAACTTCTTGTCAAAACAATAAATGAAAATGTCACATGCCCAATTACAAAGTTAACTTAAACTAAGCAAATCCACTTCTCGTTTGATAAATTACTTTTATATTTTGCAGATAAATAAAAATTATATGACTCCGTGAACTTCAAAAACAAGTTATTGTTAGAACATGTTTCTAAAAGCGTAAAACAATTTTATTATTATAATGTGAAACTATTTTATTATAGGCGTCTTAGCTTACATATAGTTTTACATACTACCGTCCTAAGAAGAAAGGCCACAACTGCCTTGAACTAATTTTCAAGTTAATTGAATTTTAGAGAGTAATTTACCTTTGAATTTAGAGTATTTGTACTAGTGACACAGGTCGGTGTGGATGTTTCTTTTTTTAAACTTATTCTACGAGTATAGGTCGGCCGTGCATACGTAATCAGAAATAAGGAAAGATTAATTTCAACATAGAATATTTTAGGGGCTTAATCGCGTAGTAATTTATTACTATTTTACCTCGACGTTTCGACGACGTAACGTAACGAATTTGGACGAATTCCTCTGAAGCTCGCCTTTGTACAAATTTGTTTTTAGTGCATTAAAGAGTTTTTATTCTGCATTAATAATCAACACTGATGAAATGGTTATGAGAATAATACGTTATATACATGGTACCTCGTAGAGCGTAAACATTGTGGAAAAGGAACCACTCGAATAAAAACTAACTCGAATTTACCGAAACGTAAAGACATTTATGAAAAAGCGCGTGTATCTCAGCCATCTTTGTACGAAGTGTTTTTTCCGAGCGGTTGCCGTCATAAAAATACGCGGGACAGGAAAATACACAAAACAGCCCTACTCAAGCGCTTTCAATACAAAATCAAGCCAGCTGAATACAAATAGAAGTATTCTTTATGGATCCACGCAATACGTGACGACACTGATAGGCACGTGTTTTTGAATTTTCCACGCGACAGTACATTAAGTGTACAGTACAGTCGACCACACGTCAACCTTTACACCCGTGTAGCTTATTAATCAAGAAAAATGTATATGTTACAATTCTTAAGTACAATTGTCGGCCTTTTAGCTAATGGCAATTTCTTCTAGCCAATGGAGAGTTGGTTAAGGAAAAGAGAAATGAGTAGTCGGTGCAAATAGGAATATTTATGTACGTACTTAATTTTGATAAACATAAACGATTATGCATAAATATTCAATTGTTTATATACTGATATTTAAATTAACATAACATAACAATTAAATGTACCCGAAACATGCGGCCGTGCAACGAATAATGAATGTTGATGAAGGCCCGAAGGCAGCCGCTTACATTTTATATTATACATTGACATTCAGCGAACAGAAGCGCTCGTGGCCTAGGCAAACCGAGTGATTGGAATCAATCACTTGGTTAAGCAACAATCGGCGTGGTCATGTACAGGATGGGTGAACGTCCGGTCCCTACCGCTAAAAGCATTTTTCCGACCGCTTCCATGCTTCGCAAGGCCCGTTAAGCCGTTGGTGCCGGCTGTCCTATAATGGCAGTCGTTAAGCCACGTCAGAAGCCTTATGGAAGGCTTGATAAGTTCTGACAGTAAGGGCCGCCACTGTTGTACAATCCTCCACCAACCCGGACTTGGCCCCCGTGGTGGAGTATTGCATAACTTTCCTGCGATGCAGGAAGAGACCCGTCCCCCAGCAGTGGGGACATACAAGGGTTGATATCGATCGAACATCACTGCGTTCCCTCTACGTATTTCCGGCCAAGTTCCCGAAGCCAAATTTTCCGAATGACACCCACGGCACCGCACTAGGTAACTTGTCTTCATAAATGTTTCATAAATCAGAGCAAGAGCCGGCGGTATCCATTCAATCACACTGCCTGTTCAATGTATGCGCATATATTTTAATACACACAATTCGCTTCCTTACCAATACAGTATACAGTTCATAGTGGAAGTCACAGTGGGACGACAGTGACAGATTTACAAATGTCTACAGTACTACACATCATAAAAGTCCCTTCGGGAATCTGCCTCGCAGGAAGGTTAGGCCATACTCCACCACGGGGGCCAAGTCCGGGTTGGTGGAAGATTGTAAGACAGTTGCGGGCCTTACTGTCAGAAGTTATCAAGTCGCCCATAAGGCCTCTGACATGGCTTAACGACTGCCATTATATGACTCCTCGTTTATATGACTGCTCCTCGGTGGGGACATCGTGGTGGAGTATGGCCTATACCTTTCTTAGGGAAGAGACCCGTGCTCCTCGGTGGGGACATCGTGGTGGAGTATGGCCTATACCTTCCTTAGGGAAGAGACCCGTGCTCCTCGGTGGGGACATCGTGGTGGAGTATGGCCTATACCTTCCTTAGGGAAGAGACCCGTGCTCCTCGGTGGGGACATCGTTGTGGAGTATGGCCTATACCTTCCTTAGGGAAGAGACCCGTGCTCCTCGGTGGGGACATCGTGGTGGAGTATGGCCTATACCTTTCTTAACGAAGAGGCCCGTGCTCCTCGGTGGGGACATAATGGGTTACAAGAATCCTTGATTGATTATGATAATGATTCTCTTAACTAGTTAGAATATTTTCGGGGCTTAATCGCGTAGTAATTGATTGCTATTTTACCTCGACGTTATGACGACGTTACAGCCATCATGGTAGTATTTTCTAAGGTTAACACGAGCAGTAGACATAATCAAAACAGTTTTTATACGGATTTATGCTCGTTTATTAAATTTTTTACAATTTTCCAACGTTTCGGCACTTTTTCAGGTACCGTGGTCCCGGATGACTGAGGTGACAGGTGTCTTTTAGAAATCATTAACGGTTAGTTTACTACCCTCGGCAAAAATTACAAAAGTTAATTATGAAGTTACGTTCCAAAATAGACAAACCAATTATTTATTATATAAAGTCAACAATATTGATTATTAGTAACTGAAGTTAAAATTAAATTTATAATCTAATTACTTTATATGAACTTAAAGATACTGATTATTAATTGAAATTAAATTTATTTTTATTATTTATTCTACAGTCACACTTCTAGCAAGGGGGTCTCATGCACTTAAGCACTGGTTCCCATGCTACCGGTATGTTCCAACCACGATCTCTATTAAAATTTGGATGCCGGCGGATCTCTATTGCCTCGCGTATCATTCTAGGGAAGAAACGGTCTTCTCGGGCTAGAACTTTAACTTTATCGAAATGTATAGCCATCATGGTCACGAGAAGACTGATGGCTGGCACCCGTTCGCATCTTCGGCTGATGAAAATATACTAACTATTTTTATTTTTATAGCACTAACCCGTGCTAAGGACAATTTTTAAAAACCTGTTCGTTATGTCGCTGCCTGTACGTAATACAGAGAATAGTGTAAAGAAGTTCGAAATTTCACTGATGCCGGTGCGTCGCCCATTAGCTCAGTTGGAAAGAGCGCTGGCACGGATAGCCAGAGGTCGCGGGTTCGAATCCCGGCATGGGTGGAATTTTTAGCCTCTAAATAGGTTTTTAATTATTCTAACTACGTGTACACGTCGCGAAAGTTTAAAATATGTTATTCTCTGAACTGACTACCTGCTTTGTTGGCCGATATTTACGATATTGCTGTCTAGCGCCACCATTGGAATAAAAATCATAATTTGTTTTCTAAGTTTTTTTCTAAAAGTGGACATTATGAATCTTAACAACTGTTTTTAGAACCTGCAGTCTAGAATCTAGGATCAACAACCTAGGACTTTAATCGATTTCCGCAAAAACGGCCCTTTTTGGCAAAACTGCTTTCAAGTCCAAGATTCTAGGACCTAGATTCTTGTCAGAGCTTCTCCATCAACTATGTACTGTATCTATTAACATGTATTTTGTTAAATTGGGTAACTTAAAATACAAAATACATGCCTGGATACGAACCTACGACCTTCCGAACGCGAGGCTGAGGTTCTAAATCTGTGCTACCACAGCGGGGCGGATTGTGGAGGATCTGTTACGTCATTTCCTCTTCAGCCCATTTGAGCCAAATTCACAAGAATGTTAACTACCCCCGCCGGATAAAGAACCGAAGCGAAGTTGTTAATTACTAAAGGAATAATTAATACAGAGGGAAGACAATCACTCCGAAACTTTGTTTCGCTCTGCGACTTTATGGTAAAGTTCTTTACGCTATCAGCTTAATGGCTGGAATATGCTCCTTAGAAACTGTTTTTTGTTAGGAAAACTCGAGGGAGCATTAATTATATTGTACTTACTATATTATTACGTAGTAACAAAATTAATGTAACAGAGAATTTCATAAAATTACAGGTAATTGTTTTAAAAAAATATCAGTGAAAGCGGGTGGGGCTGTCTTGGATTACACGGCCGTTGGCGTAAGGTGAAATGTTTTATACGTAAGCGTTAATATTTAGCAATATGAAGCGCTCGTAGCCTAGCCGAACCGTGTGATTGGTATGAGTTAAGCAACAACAGGCGCGCTCAGGTGCAGGATGGGTGACCATCTCGTGACTACCGCGGCTTTTATCCGAGCGCCTACGTGCTTCGCAAGGCACGCTAAGCCGTTGGTGCCGGCTGGGCCCGCCGCTGTTTTACAATCCTCCACCAACCCGGACTTGGTCCCCGTGGTGGAGTATGGCCTAACCTTTTGCGGAAGAGACCCTTGCCCTAGTAGTGGGGACATATAAGGGTTGATATCATGTTGTTGCTTAACTCAAGTAATTGATTCCAATCGTCGGTCCGACTAGGGTACGAGTGCTTTAGTAAAACATATTTGCACATAATGGAATCGGTAGGACGATTCATAGCTGGTGATGGATTAAGGAAATTCCATTCATTTCGCTGACGCAGCGCGGAATATTCAAACTTTGAACTTTCGGGGGCGATCCGTCGGAAATGAATTTTACTTCGTTCTTAATGAAAATTCTTTCGGGCTTCGGAGACGGCTAAAAATTCTGATATTTTTTAGTAATGTCATGTGGTACTATTGTACTGCAACGATACTTCTTTGTAATAGCTAACCGGCGCAGCCGTTTAGTCATCGTTTGAATTATTTATCACGCACCACGTTCCGACTATATTCTTCATGCAATCCACTCCATCCAAAGGTTGTCTGAAAGAGATCGCACTTAGCGATAAGACCGCCAGTTGTATAACATTACTTAGATTTAAGAATCATGGTTGTAATATTTTTCTGGTTGAGCAATGTGTTTTCTATCTATCTATCGATCTATTTAAAGGATATTGTTACATTTCGTTTTAGGTGTTAGCCAATCCCGAGATAGGCTAGGGATTGGATAACAAATTTATATTAAAAAGATATTATTGTTGTAACCTAGTCGTATTAATAGTTAGAGCATTAAATTTGGTATTGTTTAATCGTAGAAAATTATTGTACCCGTTGATATTATTAGTTCTATCTATCTATCTAATTAGCCCATAAACAGAGCCCATCGGTGGGCACAGGTCTCTTTCTTTCAAACTAACCCATCCGGTCCTTTGCTAGTCTCGTCCAATGTTTCCCAGCCGCTTTCACAATGTCGTCGGCCCATCATAACATAACATTTACATACAGGCACTTACATTGCTTCTGGCCCTACACTAGGATACTCTGTGTCGCGGAAACCAGAAACAGCGACATCACAAACATGTAAACATCTCCTGGGGTTTTTTGTCCCCAGCCGGGGATCGAACCCGGGACCTCTTGCATGGTAGGCAGATGCGCTACCGCTGCGCCACATAGGCCGTCGAGCTGGTGGTCTACCAACAGGCCGTCAACCAGTTTTTAACCACCACTCAGTGGCTTCCTTAGTCCACCTGCCATCTTCCCGCCAAACCAATTGCCCCGTCCATTTCCAGCTTAGGCTTATGATACGTGCGCCTGTATCTTCGACTTTGATTTTGGCCTTTTTTGCTCTTGCTAGTTATTGGATATTTCTTCACTAGCCGAAACCGGCTGCAGCACTGGAACCGACCGAAACTAAGCACTGGCCCTTAGATGATCGTACTGGTCACCTCTGGGCCGGTTGAACTACTCAGTCAAGAGCCCTGCTATCTTTTGAACTAAAACTTTCGTAAGCACAACACATTGTAGACTTTTAGTCCGGATCTACTTACGTACGTATTAAGCTTTGCGAATCGGAGCGAAACCTGCTCGGACTCTTCCGATATAACAACACCCGTAAGTAGATCCGGACTAAAAGTCTACAGCCCTGCCATCTGTTTTATATCGCCTTATTCTCGTAATATATTTATTATTCAGCCTATAAACGTCGCTCAGAGAGAGAGTAAGGGCTTAATTACCACGCGTGCCCACCGCGGATTGGCAATTTCAATCGCCGAGGTATTTAAAAACCCCAAACACTGAAGTTTTCCTTTGCCATTTTTTACAATATGAATACAGGAAGAAATACTGCGTATAAAAATACGGAGAAAAACTATACGAAAATCTTGTTAGAATATTTTCGGGGCTTAATCGCGTAGTAGTAATTTATTGCTATTTTATTTACCTCGACATTTCGAGACAGTCATCGTGGTCACGAGAAGACTGATGGCTGGTACCCGTTCGCATCTTCGGCTGATAAGGTTTCAGACTACCCTCAATCAGCCATCACAAAGCACTATTAGGGTTGCGACACACTACACTGCTGACAATGTCGGACGATAAGCCATGCCACTTTTTTCGACTCGAACACTGCTTGATGCCCGGATCCTACGTTTTTAACAAATATTCTAACAATGTTTTCAAGTCGCGAAAGTCTAAAATATGTTATACGAAAATCATAGAAAATATGGTCTTTGTTCGGGAAGAGATCAAGTAAATCTGCGTGAATCGATTCCTCAGCTATTTATAATATATAAGTACTCACAAATTTGCACGGAACTCTCGGTGGGCAAATCGAACGCGTACTTTTATCTTACAAAATTACCATAAGCTCGGCTGAGTTTACTATTGTGTTCTCGACTAAAAACAAATGCGCGCTAAAATGTTCACAGCTTAATCCAAACAAAATAGTTTACAATATTCTAACGCTAAAGCAACTCCAGCACAGGCAGGTAAACTAAACTAAATTACACTGTATCCTAAAGTATGTACAGTTTACTATATAGTCAAATTTGCTATGTATACGCTATATATATGGGGCATAAGAGGGAAATTGGAGAGACATTTTCAGCTTCACAAGAGGTCGATTGTACCTTATCGTCCTAAGTGAGTAATTCACGTATCGTGGAATTTAGATCAAAAATGGATACATCGTTATGTATTCGTGTGTATTTGATACACGCTTGACTACTGAAACAGAGATCGCCACTGTCTTACAATTCTCCACCAACCCGGACCTAGACTTCGTGTTGGGGCAAGGCCTAACATTCTTGCGATGCAGGAAGAGACCCGTGCCCCAGCAATGCGGACATACAAAGGTTTGATATCGATGTCGATAGTGGGTAGAGCATGGAATGATCAATAAATAGTATACTAAAGACTTTACGAGTAGGTATCACCTATTTTTTTTAATTAGCTAAGGTTGTATCCCACTGCTGGGCAAAGGCCTCCCTTTCAGATTTTCTTTCCTCTCTGTTTACGGCCAATGCTTCCCACCCAGGTAAATATTTGGTTAGGTCGTCACACCATTTCCGCCTTGGTCTGCCACGTCGTCGGTAGCCATCGCACGGGACCCAATCAGTGACGATTTTCGCCCACCTTTCCGGCTCCATACGTCTGACTTGGCTAGCCCAGCTCCACTTGAGCTTAGCGGTCGCAACTCCAACGTCAGTGATCTTGGTTTTGGCGCGCAGCGTGGTGTTCCGGATTTTATCAGTCCAGGCAGGATGCACATGTCAACCAGCTTACGCTTCAACGCAAGCGGAAGCTCGCCTTTCATCAGCTCTTTGATAGACCAGTAGCTCTTCCAGCCTATGTTCATGAATAAATTATTCTGATTCTAATACGCTTCCGCAAGATGCCGTAAAAATATACAGTACCCCACTGAGGACGACACGCCAGCCTCGAGCGTTTACGGGGGGTTATTCCACGAAAGACTCGCGATACTTTCCTTAATAACATCGCCGTTAGTCGAGACGGGACAGGACGAAAATTATCGGTCTACGGGGGCCGGGGGAATGAGGGGGGCGCCGTGTTTTGCGCGAGCTTAGAGTGTATTTTTGAGGAAGTAAAGAAGGTAATACTTTTATTCTTGTCGAATAGAATTTACAATGAGAAAATAAAAGAAACATAGTCTTGTTTCGTATTACGTACGCATTGACAGCTTCAAGCTATAGTTAGAATACGTTATATTGAATCGCTCGTAGCCCCGGTTGCCTAAGTGATCTTAAACTATCACGAAGGTTAAGCAACATGGGGCGCCTTCAGTGTGTGCATGGGTGACCGTCTATGACTATAGCTAGCGGCATTTTTCCGAGTGGTTCGGTGATCCGTAAGGCACGTTTAGCAGTTAGTGGCCCCCGAGTCCGGGTTGGTGGAGTACTGTTAGACAGTGGCGGGTCTTTGTCAGAAGTAATCAAGCCGCCCATAAGGGCTTACCGACTGCCATTACATGACAGCCGCCACCAACGGCTTAACGTGCCTTGCGAAGCACGGAAGCTCTCGGAAAAATGCTACCAGCGGTATTCGGGGGCCGTCCCCTGAATACCGCTAGTGACCCACCCATCCTGCACCTGACCGCGTCTGTTGTTGCTTAACTCGAACGATTCCAATCACTCGGTTCGACTAGGTCATGAGCGCTTCCAAAAGTAGATTTTGACAAATAAGATCACTATAGATTTGTTTGGTTTGCGCGAGTCTCATAAGCTACATGTAAATAGCATAAATCCAGCAAGAATATAAAAACACACATGAAAAAAATACCGAAATAAAACATATCCGATCCCACTGCTCAGCATTAACTACTGATAAGGCGCGACCCAAATTCGATATAACACAAAAAGTTTTTCCTTCACCGTGGAAACCCGTGGCTTTTGTCTTTCCTCACACGGCCGACTCAGCTATCAAGATGGTAAAGGCTGGGCTTCTAAAAACAATTTTCTGGGCACAGTGAGTGGTCACTTCACCCATTTAGTGTGTAAATCAAATCGTAACGTAGATGTCAAGGCAACGTCTATACTTTATTAATACTTTAGGAAGGTCACTTAAGGCAATGGTTTCCTATTCAAGAGTAAATAAATTTGATAAAAACTGCTACAAATTATTCTATTGTGGCGATCTTGTGTGTGCATGCTTTAGACCACAAATAAGTACATATGTCATAGTAGTATTTATATTTATATCGTGTAATGGTTGTGCTCGGTTTTGTACACGACTGAAATAAAACAAAATAAAATTCTACGCAAATGAGATCATGGGCAAAGAAAAATGGGCTACGGAAGAAAGATTGACGAAACAAATATAAATTGCAAATGTGAGTGGAAGAGCTGGTAAGGGACGTCCCAGGCTGACATACATCGACCAAATACATGTTTTAGCAAAAGGAAAACTAAAAAGTACCCGGAACCGGCGTGCGTGCATGCAACGACTTATGAACGTTGATGAAGCGAAGGTGATCCGTCAGGATCGTGGTCAGTGGCAGTTCCTGGTCTCTGCCTACCCCTCTGGGTTACAGGCGTGAGGTTATGTATGTGTGTATGAGATTATGGGCGTAGAAAGTCATGTAAACGTTATATTTTTTCTGCACCTGGAATGGAAGACCTACATCTCTACCCAAGGAATCTATCCGATTTTACATTCACGTGAGACAGCGTGGGACAGTAACGAAATTGGCTGTCGCATCCATAAGATTTAGAGGCACCCTGACCACTATATTTTTGCCTTCAATCGAACGCTTTTGCCACTGTTATAAGGTTCAAAATGGCTTGTGCTCATGGAATGTACGGTTTGTTTTACGTCGTCGAACATGGTAAACAGTGTTTGGTGTTTTGATTACACTGTTGATTGGAGTCTGAACCAACACATTATAATTTTAAGTTCTGTTTGCTTTCGCTGATGGGACCATGAATTTCTTGAGACTTAATTATAGTCTACATTCCGACTGATAATGTATAATTAAGGGGCTCCAACCAGTAGCATTAGCGCCACCAAAATACAAAAAAACATTTCTTGTTTTACCGATAATTTGCTATAAAAAACAAGGCAAACAATGTTTTATAATGTGATTTGATTTTCAGATTTCTTTATTCATACATGCTTGATACAGGTCCACAATAATAGCTTAAACGTATAACTTTTTTACCAGGCTGCCTTACCTATAAAAAAACATTATACTTACCTAAATTAAGGGCTATTTATATACTAGGATATTAATGAGAATTTATAATTAAAACAGCTTTTATACGGATTTATGCTCGTTTATTACAGTTTTACAATTTTTCGATGTGTTTTATGTGCTTCTTGTTCGAGCTACATTTTATAATGTGCACTCTGAGTGCTTATTGCGAGTTTGACAGATCTAATCGAATAACTTTACTACCGCGTTAATCGAGCATTGAGTAGTGAGTATGAGTAAGTTAACCATTCGAACTGGCGAAACGCTGTCACAGTACAACTCGCACTCGCGTTTATTCAAGTTTTGGCTGGTAAACGTATTCACTTCTCAACGTAAACCATTACAACTCGCACTCAGCAATTTTAATTTCCATACTTGTCGCTAGGTGGCGCTTCCTCGATGCCATAGAAATATGAGTTTACGTTAACGCGATCGAGTAGTTAAAAAACTCGCACTAAGTTAACTCGCACTCAGAGCACAGTATAAAATGTACTTCGAGCACAGTAAAGAAAATTCTCTTATCTTATATTGACTTATCTTACGATCTCTAAAGCATGTTATTAGTGGTTTTTAAGACGGCTTTTTGGGGCATTTATGCTATTCAGTTACCAGGCCGTGGTTCTAGGTTCTCGGTCGTGGGTGTACAAATCTCTATTTACATGATTGAGAGATTGTTCTAATATTTATAACAAAAATCAATCTATATAAAAAGATATACTGAAGGTCTCGGGTTCGATCCCCGGCCGGGTCAAACTTGGAAACGAACTTTTCTAGTTTGTCTCGGGTCTTGGATGTTATATGTATTTATTGTATTAAATCTATCGTCGAGTTAGCACCTATAACATAAGTCATTTAAAAACCTATTTAGAGGATAAAAATATCACCCGTGCCGGGATTCGAACCCGCAACCTCTGGCTATCCGTGCCAGCGCTCTACCAATTGAGCCAATGGGCGACTCACCGGCATCAGTGAAATTTCGAACCTCTTTACACTAGTCTCTGTATTACGTACAGGCAGCGACATCTGGCTTAAGCAAATTGCATCACTTACAGCCCCGACTACCTACTTTGCAGTTAGGTTTTACATCGGAACGATATCACTGTACTATCATGATTATACTATTTTTATTTTTAATGCACTAACCCGGGTACTTATGCACTTAGCACGGGTTAGTGCATTAAAAATAAAAATAGTATAAACAAGTCATTTAGTTGTACTTAGTATAGGGCTAACGAAATCTGTGTAATATGTTCATGAATAATGATTTAGTTATTTTATTTATTTATTTATATGTTTTTTTTCCATAGGTGGTGCTAGTATTGCTGCGCTTAGTATTAAGCTCTTAATGATTCGCGACACAATGTCATAGTTATATATTGAACAGGTCCAATCGCTATAATTTATTAGGTAAAACTTTATACTTACTTAAATTAAGGGCTATTTAAATACTAGGATATTAATGAGAATTAATAACAAGTGTATTTATAATTAAAACAGTTTTTATACGGATTTATGCTACTAACTGGCACGGATAGCCAGAGGTTGCGGGTTCGAATCCCGGCATGGGTGAAATTTTTAGCCTCTAAATAGGTTTTTAAAACTTAATTACCTTATTTCCCGACGTTTCGGCAGGGTCACAGTTGCCGTGGTCTAGGGTAGACTGAAGTAACGAGTACAGTCAATTATTGTGAGTAGTCACTTTTAGTTTTTCGCAGCTGCTGGCCAACACACAACACTCACTACGCCCACGGATAGGTCCGGTGATATGGCGCCTGATTTTTATGTACTTAGCACTGGTACTGCACTTAATTCAAAAGTTATTATTAGAGTTTTATCATAACTAACGCGGCCCATATTACTTAAAACTACCTTTAAGGGAAGGGTAAAAATGATTTGAATCGTTTATAATCAGTTTGGACATGTGGAGAGGATGAAGGAAGAAATATTGACGAAACAAATATAAATTGCGAATGTGAGTGGAAGGGCTGGTAAGGGACGTCCCAGGCGGACATACATCGACCAAATAGGGGATGTATTAACAAAGGGGAAGATAAAAAGTACCCGGAAGTGGCGCGCGTTATGTGTGCGTGGCATGAGGTTATGTATTAATCTGTGAAAAGGCATCTCGGCTTTGTTGCTTTTGTGTTAGACCGTGCTAGACCATAGTACTCATTTAAATAATTCTTAATAATATGACATTTCTTGGGTGTAGGTTTTATATGTACATAAAAAAAATATATAATAACCCGACTAAAAATATATTTGTACGCCTTTATGGCAGGACATAGCGATCTGTAACCTGACTGAACACCAAATGTAAAAATGTACCTATGATCCATAAATAAATGCTTTCTGCTTCTGCTTCATTTTCAGACAGTGCTCATTTTTCTATGAGCACCCAAAAGTGTTTTTTTTTGTATTTAACTATAGCGCAGCTCTTTTGAAATCACGTCATGTCAGAATTTCGTTACCTAACAATTAATACACTTTACACGGCTAACTACAAACTACAGTCTGTTAGCTTTTAGAATATAGCTCGGCTACTATCGGATAGAATCGCATATATATGTGTAATAGAGTTAATTAATTAAACTTAATAAGAAAAGTTTTATATAAAGCAGGAAGTAGTATTACACTCGTATGCTTTCGGCGAACATCGAAGCCTACTCTAGAGCCCGACGTATATTCTAAAAGCTAACAGACTGTGGATACTTAAATGAGAGCCTAGCAATGCCAGCGGACATGTACTCAAGTATATTTCATGTTTTTAAACTAAAGGCACTACACATTATAAAACTCATTCCGGATTTACTTACTTGATTTTTTGTTGGAACAGTCCAACCAGGTTTCGTTCTGATTCACAGAGCTTAATCATGCTTATAGTCTGTAAAACATAGCTTGAGCTCCACGACTGCCGTCACACTGACAGGCCTAGGAATGGAACGATGTCGACATCAAATGTCACTTGAATCGGGTTGATAACGTCAAGAAGAATTCTTCTTTCCATTATCAAAAGTTGATAATGGAAAGAAGAATTTCGAGAAGTTGGAAATATGAAATCAAACACTATACTCATGTTAGTTAGACATCACTATCTGTGCAGTAAGTACGGAGTTTTCGTAGTAAAAATATTCTGTGAAAAAATTCAAAAGTCACTGACTCAATTTCGATGACAGCTGTCGCGGAGCTCAAGCTATATTTTACAGACTATTTTAGAGACGGGGCTCGTGGTTATATACTCTTTGGGGCTCGCGCCGTCGAGTAACCAACTTTACGCCAATTTTATGTTAAATTTTATCTTCAACAAACTATGTAGTTTTAGTGTGGCATTTATAGGGTACATAAAAAAATTTAGAATTGTTAAATACATTATTATCACAAATAAGTATGCAGATCCTTTTTTTCTTCAAGAACCGAGCAAAAGTCGCGGTCTAAGCTAGAATTTCATGCTTAGGTTACGATACTTTTGCGAAGGAAAAAACAGAAAAAGAAGACGGTTTAATCTCTGGCGAGTAGCGAGTAGCAACAGACAGGTATCGTGGGCAGATAACGGGGGTTTCCAACATGATAATTGGCCTGTCAGGCTAGTTCAACCGTTTCTATTCCAGGCTACACAATAGACTGTGGAAAATAAAGTCTATCTAATAATTTTTGTCAGTAAATTGACGTTTCTAACTGTCATATTAGTGGCAGACATACATAGGCTCATTGGCTCAATTGCTAGAGCGCTGGTACGGATAGCCAGAGGTTGCGGGTTCGAATCCCGGCATGGGTGAAATTTTTAGCCTCTAAATAGGTTTTTAAATTTGTTCCTTAGCACGGGTTAGTGCATTAAAAATAAAAAAAATAGTGTAGACATACATAGATCAAATAGTGGATCTATTATCAAAAGGGAAGATAAAAATTACCCGGAACCGCCGTGCGTGCATGCAACGACTTATGAACGTTTATGAAGCGAAGGTGGTCTGTCAGGATCGTGGCAAGTGGCAGTCCCTGGTCTCTACCTACCCCGCTGGGATACAGGCGTTAAGTATGTATGTATGTTAGTGAAAAAAAGGATGCCTGATAAAATAGGGATGTTTTTTAGTCAATCGATTTAACATAATCGATTATGTTTCGTAGTACTGTTTTTCGTGGCTTTCATAAATCACGGAAGGGTAAATATTCGATAAAATGGTAAAAGGAAAGTGGTTGAAATCTTCATTTTAAAACATGTAGGCCATTTTACATCTACGAGTGAATCTGAAAGAGAGTGTAGGGTCTATAATTGAGACAGGAATGTCACGTTGGCTTAGACATGCGACTATAGAAAGGATGAAGGAAGAAATATTGGCGACAGAAATCGATAGCAACCCTTGCATGTCCCTACTGTTGGGGCACGGGTCTCTTCCTGCATCGCAGGAAGGTTAGGCCATACTCCACCATGGGGGCCAAGTCCGGGTTGGTGGAGGGTTGTAAGACAGTGGCGGGTCTTACTGTCAGAAGTTATCAAGCCGCCCGTGAGGCCTCTGACATGGCTTAAGGACTGCCATTACATGACAGCGGGCCCCAACGGCTTAACGTGCCTTGCGAAGCACGGAAGCGCTCGGAAAAATGCCACTAGCGGTAGTCACAGGACGGTCACTTATCCTGCACCTAACCGCGCCTGCTGTTGCTTAACGCAAGTGATTGATTCCAATCACTCGGTTCGACTAGGCCACGAGCGCTTCAAATCGAAACGGCGAAAGAAATACATCGAGCGAATATAGGTTAAACGGCCAATGAATATTATTTTTTAAAACAAAACCGTATAACTACTTTTTGTCAGACTTTTTAGAGTCCTGAAAAATGCGAAAAATTAAGTCGCCTTAACAATAAAAAACGTATTAGAATTCATTTGCTCGTTGAATTCTAAAAATTTTTTAAGAAAGTTGTAGTTAAAGACTATTTAAGTGATAACTGTTATACTTATGAGCACACTACATACATACTACTACAGCGTCGGAGTGGTCCCTTCACCCATCTAGTGTGAGTGAAGATACCACTGGACGCTGTATAAATCATCTCATTAAGTAGATGCAAAAAGGCCAATATTATTATGAGCACTCTATGAATTATAAGTCACTTTCAAGATGTGACATCATTGTTGAAGTCCGATTTGTATGGCGCGCTTTTGTACCACGTGATCAGATATCTTATCGAAAGGTCATATTATAAAGAAATATTAGTCATGGAAAAAATACCACTTTTAATTATCGTTCCACTTGGCTTCTCCGATTATAATCATCATCACCATTAGGCTCTACTAGTCCACTGCTGGCCATAGCCATCCCCTAATGAGTGCCACAGAGCGCTGTCTTCAATTCGATTCATTCAGCATCTGCCTGCAATTTTTCGCAAATCGTCGTCTCACGTCTCACACTACATTTGCCGAGTCGCGGTCCCCACTCACTCCACTCCGACTATAATAAAACATTTTTTCTCAAACATTCTTGGAAATTAGAGCACTAGTTTGATAACCTTTCTCAAGGAATACTGAAATTGCTGTTCTGGCCAAATACATAAGAGCAGAGGTTAAAATCTGATTTAAAAATCCTTATCAGGCGTGTTTCAACGGCTAAATATTTTAGCAAACTCACATACTGTCGTGTAATTTAAAAATAGAACAATCTTTTACTTCAGAAACATGGCAACCAAGGAGGTAACTTATCGAAGGTTTTGTTTAAATTACGAACTGGCTTGCAAATAGATTCATTTTTGAAAAACAAAGTATTTTAGAAAAAATATTGCGCTCAGGAAATATTATTGTGTTTCGTTGTTCGTCATCGATTTAAAAAAAAGTAAAAGGCCATTTGACAGGTTTCTGAAAACTAAATAGGATTTTTCGTTGTTGTTTCATGGAGCTCTAAGAAATTGTTAAGTTTTAAATATTTCTTGTATTTTCTCTAAAAAAAAAACAGATCAAAATTAATTTTTAGGACATAACATTTACATACAGGTACATTTATTCCTTCTGCCCCCACATTAAAAAACCCTGTGTCGTGGGTACCAGAAACAGCGACATCACAAACATAATATCCAAGAACTGGGTTTGTTTTTTTGTCCAAACCCTGGACTTCGCACATGCCAGGCAGATGCGCTAGCAACGGTAGCCACAAAGGTCGTCGAAAATAAAATGATATCTTAAGCAATATGGCATCACACACAAATTAGTGACGTCACTGTTTAGTCAACAAACAAACGACAATTCAACTCTGATCTATTGAATCGCTTTATTTACTGACCTGTGACGCCATTATAGATTGGATCAATCATGGCCGTTTTAATAAAATTTGCTAATGATACAAAATTATCAAGTTTCATGCACTTGTTTTGCATAAATTATTGTTTTTTTTTAAGTTAAATTGCCTTAATTTTGTTTTAAAATTCATAACAAAATCAATAACCAAAATATATTCGGCTTCGGTGGCGCAGCGGTGTGGCACGCTGACTGTAAAACCGAAAGTCCCGGGTTCGATCCCCGGCCGGGTCAAACTAGGAAACGAACTTTTCTAGTTTGTCCCGGGTCTTGGATGTTATGTCTGTATTTATTGTATTAAATCCATTGTCGAGTTAGCACCTATAACATAAGTAGTTGTACATTTAGTTGAACTTAGTATAGGGCTAACGAGATCTGTGTAATATGTCTATGGATATTTATTTATTATTATAATCATTCAAAGAAAAAAGTCTGCCTAGGTATGTTCTATTAAATTTTATTTTCCATCCATTATTTGAGAAAAGTACTAAAGACATCGCCACAATTAGGTTTTGATGGACTTATGTATGTGAGCCGAGGCGACACGTTCGTCCATCGATGCCTCTTGTGGGCCGCTGCAGTAGTACACTACTTTGTGTAAGCTCTCCATTGCTGCAGGTGTGTTGCCCACGCACTGTTTTTACGAATTTGAAAGTACTACGTAACTTTCTTTGCAATAAGGTCTATATTTCAACTTCGCAACCCGTCACCACTTCAGGCGTTACCAAAATACGAGCAAAGATAGTTTTTCCGCCCTTCTTTTTCATGTATAAAGGAACTCATTTCAATACAAAGCCGTGGATTTCTGAGATGTCTCCCAAATAACACATCAGTGGCGCATTTTGGCTCTGTTTACACTGCCACCTCCTGCGAAACTATTGCTTAGTAATACTTAAGTATCCCGTATGTCAACGAGTCATTGTAGATCACAGGCCTTATCTTAGAGAGTAAGTACGGGCCTTTTTGCCACCCGTGCCCACTCGGGTTGGCAGTTTCGAGCGATAAGTGAACACCTCGGACAGAAATAGACAGGTTTTCTCACGATATTTTTCTTCATAGTTTGCGAGTGATAATACGTATGGTAGTCGTGCGTAAATATAAGATAAAAAATATTTATTCTTTATAGAAAATGATACAATTTTCCTTTATGATGTAATGTAAATAAAAACGAAATGTACACGTTAAATTATCATGAATACATAATCGTTGGTAGTTGTTGATAGTTGGCACCTGTTGCAATCATAAATAACTCTGTATCTTCTTCTTTTTCAGGCTATATTAGTCCACTGCTGGACACAGCCCTCCCCTAATGAGCGCCATAGCGCAAGATTGTGCCATTATTGGGGGGTGATGCCCATAATCCCCACGCTGGGCATGCGGGATGGGGATCACAGTTCGGTGGAATTGCACTGCAGGGGGCGCTGCTGCCCACCCCCCGGTTTGTGTCTCTTAGCCGCCTTTTACGACACCCGCGGGAAGAAATTGGGTTGATGCTATTCTCTAGGCCGACACCACATCGAAAATCGAAAATTCATAGCATCCCATGGCTATGTGACATGAAGGGAAAGCGCCATAAATAATGTAGACAAGGTATTTCGTTACACTATTTTTATTTTTTTAATGCACTAACCCGTGCTAAGGAACAAATTTAAAAACCTATTTAGAGGCTAAAAATTTTTTTTTTCACCCATGCCGGGATTTGAACCCGCAACCTCTGGCTATCCGTACCAGCGCTCAATTGGTAGAGCGCTGGTACGGATAGCCAGAGGTTGCGGGTTCGAATCCCGGCATGGGTGAAATTTTTAGCCTCTAAATAGGTTTTTAAAAAATGTATTTCGTGCTATTGTTTTATTTTTTTAAATTACGTGAATTTACCCAAATTCTAAAATCTCAATTTTTTTTTCAAACTTAGCGGGCATTATTTTTCATAACAACTTAAGTATTCTTACTGTTTAAAATAAATTAAACATATAGTTTAAATACCTAAATTTATTTTTATATAACGTTGCGTTAGCTATTACATGTCATTTGACCGTAATTTAGTGGTTTTCTACACATTTTTTGCTATGGCAATACTGCCTACTTTTTCCGTCTTCTTGTCCAAGAGTCTGTTAGGCAAGTTGCATTTTTATAATTTTATGAAATAAACGCTATAGTTTATATTATCACACATTTTTTATATCATATACTTACGTACTATGTTCAGTGTATAATGAACGTTTGTTAGATACTTTTGTTGTATATCGTTATCAACCCTTGTATGTCCCCACTGGTGGGGCACGGGTCTCTTCCTGCATCGCAGGAAGGTTAGGCCATACTCCACCACGGGGGCCAAGTCCGGGTTGGTGGAGGATTGTAAGATAGTGGCGGGCCTTACTGTCAGAAGTTATCAAGCCGCCCATAAGGCCTCTGACATGGCTTAACGGCTGCCATTATATGACAGCCGGCACCAACGTCTTAACGTGCCTTGCGAAGCACGGAAGCGCTCGGAAAAATGCCAGTAGCGGTAGTCATTGATTCCAATCACTCGGTTCGCCTAGGCCACGAGCACTTCGTTGTGTATAGTAACTACGAATTACAGCAAATATTGTGTCAAAGTCAAACGTTTGTGTCGCGGTGCGAGGCCATTTCACTTCAGTACCTAAACCACAAAGGCGAAGTTTCTTTTGACATTATATCTGTCTCAATATGAATATTGAACCTGTAAATCTAGGCATAAAAGTAACAAGTATTTGGCATAACCTCTGCTTTTGATTTTTTGTCCATAATGAACCAACTCTGGAAATCGAAACCTAAAATTAATTTGTAAACATACATAAACTCACGCCTGTACCTCGGAGAGGTAGACAGAGATCAGGGTCTCTCCATCAACATTAATGGGATATTATTAATTGCACATCAGATAAATAACCACCTATCAATTTTTTTCTATCATTTATATGTATTTTTACATCAAATTAATTATTTCACTACAAATAAAATAAATGTTGAACAAAGCTAGTACAGCAGGTAATCCGAAAATATACATCAGCACGACCTTACTTTTATTCTCTAATGCGAAACAAGTAAATTCCTGAAGGTACAAAAATACGACAATCTCATCATAAATACTGACTGCACAGCAAATCACCCAGAGCGTGCGTTGATAATACTCATTCTCATAGCAAAATCCGAGCAGTACGAGTATATCCTAATAAGGACATGTACTGCTCGGATAAAACTTGCTCATTATATTTGACTTATTTTTTAAAAGAACAATCTGCGACAATAAAAATATAGGTGCGACGAAGCGCGTAGCGTAGCGGAGCGCGAAGGAGCGTGTTAGGTTGAACATGGAAGACTGAAAACCATACTTTAAGAAAAATAGCGGTACACCACGAATATGAATATGAGTTAATTAATTTGCTTTGCAATCAGTAAGTTTGATAAAAATTTGGATTATTTTTGGATACAGAAATAGTTTTTTTTTTATTTGCGTTTAAATACTACCCAACATTAATTAGTCGTTGCATGCACGCATGGAGGCTCGAGGCCCGAGGCTTTAATCCATTACTTCCTGAAGCTGAGGAAAGGGTTCTACCGACCGCACTGTCTCCGTACCATCATCATCAACCCATTATGTCTCCATCGAGAGGCACTGGTCTCTTTCCTAGGCCATACTTCACAACAGGAGCCAATTCCGTATTGGTGGAGGCTTGCAAGACTAGTGGCTGGTCTTATGTCAGAAGTTTTCAGCCGCCTTAAGGGCTTTGACTTGGCATAACGACTGCCATCTATCGACGAAAGCCGGTACCAACTGCTTAAGGCGCCTTGCGAAGCACAGCATCGCTCGGAAAATGTCACTATCGTTACTCATACACGGTTTACCATCCATGCACTGAACGCGCCCTGTGTTGCTTAACTTTCGTGATCCTTTAGGATCACTCAGGCGGCCGGGACTGCGAGCGATTCATACTCCCGGCTACCTCCGTACCATGTACCCCTGTCAGTATTTGGTATTGTATTATGAGAATATGTTAAAGGCTATAGTGTCAAAATCATTACATCACGTCAACCTGCTCAATACTGCGTTTGTTTGATCTTTAATACTCCGTGAGCATTTGTGCAAAAGTGTTAGTACAATTGAAGCGCTGTTAGCGGAGCGGTGTAGAACGCCGGCTTCTCAATCGGGAGGTCTTAGGTTCAAACCCCGGCCTATGACCTATGACTTTGTTTTCTAAGTTATGCACATTTGTGAAATTATAGTAACAATACCACTCGCAACGTGAAGAAAAACATCGTAAGGAAACCCTAGTTTCTGGAGTGTCAACGTACTTCAGCGCTTGTTACGTACAATGGCCTAACTATGAGGCTAAGTGCGGAAATCTGAGGTCTCACTAAGTGTTAGTACAAAAAATATATTATTAGTGGAAAAATAAGATAACGACTGTTTTATTATTACTTAAATAATAATAAATTTACATAAACTAATCTATTTATTTCTTAGAAGTGATTTAATATTTAATAACATGTGGATTAAACGTTGATGCAATAACTGAATAGGTATCCAGAACTTATCATGAGTTCAAATACAAAACATAATTAAGTGCAATTTACTAAGGCGATAAAGCTGTGATAACAGTCAGTTGAGATATAGAGCCTTATTTAAGTTTTCCTTAGCAAAATGTGAGTAAATTATGTTATTCTTGAGTTTTCTCATGAGCCGAATTCATCTAAAAAAATCCTAGGCTCAGCATTGTCCGAGTGGTTCCTCGCTCATTTAGTATAAGTGAAGTTACTACTAGACGCTATAAAAACCATGAATTCATTGCGTAGATGCAAAAACTAAAGTTATTTATGAAAACACAAATGTCTCCGAAACACATTTTAATCAAAAGTCCTCCCTAAAAGAAGCACATGAAATAACGTAGCAGTCGTATCAATGGCATTTATATAAATTTATAAGAACAGACTTATCATAATATACTTAAAAAACTGTGGTTTTGTATTTTTGCAGTCAATCTAAAAACTTAATTGTAGATAAATGTATTCAGATGATTCGCTTAGTTTGACGCTTGCCACTCCTTGCCTTACTCCCCTCTATTCTTATCCACACTGGCAGCGATGGTTGAGGCTAGTCTCGTGTAAAACATACTTTCTTACACACGGCCACTTACTGTAGCTATGTACTTCTCGACGTTTCCATAGTGACAGTACAAATCCAAAGCAGGGTCTGTCCAGTCCTTTTCACTCTTATCAAACCAAATATAAGCGCCTTTCAACGTCTGCGGGGCATCTAGAGCCAAATATGCTGGGGCCTTTGCCGATTCTTCTTGAGTAAACATTCCAGCATACTTAGTCATATCAGTCTGAACGAATCCTGGATGCAGTGCATTGATGGAAATGTTACGATCGATTTCTCTCTGTTGTATTCTGGTCAGAGCTGTCAGAGCCACTTTAGAGATCCTGTAAGCAAGTATTGGCATCTCAGTGAAATCTTCTTGCTTCAAAGTACCATTTTTGACCGAGTTTAAAAACCAGTGCACGAATTCTTTGACATCGTTGACTCTGCAGTTTTTGTCTGTGAGACGCTTGATCCATTCCTTATTACGCAAGTTTGAGATATGGCCACAGTCACTGGAAATATTAATCACTCTTGCGTTCTGCTTCAAAATCGGGTACAGATATTCCTGGATAATCAAGATGCTTTTAAAGTTAACTTCAATAACATTTTTGGCGTCTTCATAAGTAGTTTTGTAAGCGTCTCTCGTCAAAACACCTGCATTGTTGATCAAAATATCTAGTCCTCCGTGCTTAACCTTCAGGTAACCAGCGACTGATTTGACACTTTTTATGTCAGTCACTTCAAGTTGTATGAATTCCGGTTTTAAACCTTCTTTATTCAGCTTTTCAACAGCTTCTTTACCTCGGCTTATATCTCGAGAAGCCAAATATACCACGCCCGTACCTCTGAGACACAGTTCTCTAACAATACCAAAACCTATCCCCTTATTTGCACCAGTGACTAAAGCAACCTTTCCAGACATGTTTAACCTGCAACTTTCTTGGAACGACTGTAGAGTTAATAATGTTTTGTAAGGCTGAAGGTGACATTATGGTTATCTGTAACGTTATCAGTAAATAGCAATGTTGTTTTGTTTATCATTCTGTTAGGTAAATGTTTACGGTTTGAAATGAATAGGACTATCTACTTGGCAACAATACTGGTATTTTAAGTCAGATTGTAAAGTACCTATTCAAACACTAATTGCCCTATTAGTTATAATAGTTACCGCATGTACGTGACACGACTTTGTAAGTAAAGTCGTGACAAGATCTTGTATGTTATTTTTATTTATTTGTAATAATAACACGTCGTTAATGCAAGATTACATTAAGGTGCAACAATAATATTTCCAATGTTACATAAACACTTAATAAGCTAATCAAACTCAGTGTGTAAACATGTCTGAAAAAGTAGCTTTAGTGACGGTTGCATATAAAGGAATGGGTTATACCATTGCAAGAGAAGTATGTATTAGTAATGTGGGACTAGTATATTTGGCATTTGGTGACTTAATAAAAGGAATAGAAGCTGTAGATGACTTTAAAAAAGAAAGCTTGCAGCCTAAACTTATAAAATTTGACGTACCTAACTCACCACCGTTACGGTAGCTGTTAGACTCAAGGATGTCCACGGAGGTATAGATATATTATTTACTACGCTGGATAAGGACTAAGGATTTCTAAGATGATTATAGGCTTCATAGAAAAAGAGGTAGAAATGTCTTTTGCTTTACTTTTTTGTCATAATATGTTCATCTATTTAATAAAGGTAGACTGTAAATATATAAATATAAAAAAGTGGTGAAGTGATAATTCTGTATGTGATGATGAAACCTTCCTCTCAACCAATCGCTATTATTGTCGAAAATAAATCTGTTAACACAAAATCAAGGTTATAAACTTAACTTAAACAAGGTTATACACTTTCTAAGAAATCTGTTTGATAAAAGCCAACATCGTACCAACTTACGTACGGGGAGGAAGTTACGAATATCAATAAACTCGCAAATGTTATAAAGACTCGTACAGTCAGCAACCAAGTGACTTAGCGGCACATTGAACATTATTTTTTAATATTTTTGGCTTACTTTCCAAAATGTTTAGTATAGCTGCAAGACTTTGTTGCACAGCCAGAAAAAGAATTCAACCATGATTTTGAAGATTAGAAAATATTTTGAATACAGTGGACTCAAATACGATATCAACCCTTGTATATCCGCGCTGTGGGGCACGGGTCTCTTTCTGCATCGCAGGACTTAAATTAAAAATAGATTTATTACATTACATTACATTACATTTACATACAAGCACATACGTTGCTTCTGGCCCCACACTAGGATACCCTGTGTCGTGGGAACCAGAAACAACGACGTCACAAACATGTAAACATCCAAGACCTGGTCTTTTTTTCTTTTTTTGTCCCCAGCCGGGATTCGAACCCGGAACCTCTTGCATGGTAGGCAGATGCACTACCGCTACGCCACAGATGTCGGCGAGGTTATTACCGGATAAGAATACATTTCATCCTTATTATCTACTCGTAAAGATAGTATGGGCAATGGCAGACTGTTGGCGACCGTCACACTAGATCACGCCTGTCCCGTGAGGGCAATTATATTTTCAGTTAATTTTTATTAGTAGATAAATATGACCTCGTCGGGAGGTGCAAGTAGATATTTTGAACTTTTCGTTCCAACTGTACACGTACACTTCGCTCGATTTAACTTCTCCCGAGTTGCCTTTGATGTGAGGCTGTGGAAATTTAAATACTGACAACTTTTCTTGTCTCTACAAGCAGTCACGAGGCTTCGGAAGTTTTTGCCAAGTTTAAATCGCGTAAGGTGGCCTAGAAGGTAGAGCAAATGCGTCGTAGGATAATGGCCTCTCTTTGAGAAGTTTTAAGGCTTATAATAGAATGTGTCTGCTACGATTATTATGTGATAATTGGGTACAAAAGTATCTGGAGACTCGCGAACACTTGATAACTTGATGGCTTCAATATGATGTGTTTATATAATATAGTTGCTTTTGTGATTGTTTTCTTGTGTACCTACAATAAAGAATATTCCCACACTCATCACTCCATAGTACATTTATAGTAAATTTTCTATGTAAGATAAGAATATTCTTTATTGTACACTAGAAAAACAACAAATACAAAATAATTATAGATGTACAATTGTACATAGTACAATTAGCGGCCTTATTGATGAAAGCAATTTCTTCCAGACAACCTTACGATGGAAAGTTGCTGAAGGAAATTAGAAAGACGGGTAGCCAGAATATAATTAAGCAAGAGGTCAAGAGGAGTTCAAACCCCGGTTGGGGAACGAAAAAAAAACCCAGGTCTTGGATGTTTACGTGTTTGTGACGTGGTTGTTTCTGGTTCCCACGACACTGAGTTTCCTAGTCTGGGGCCAGAAGCAGTGTATGTGTCATTATGTAAATGTTATGTTATGTTAATTACTAGCTCATTTCGGATAAGTTTCGGACCTACCTTAAATATACACAAAAAATCGGTGAAGCCGTTTTGGAAGAGTTCGATAACAAACACTGTGACACGAGATTTTAAGAAGTTTTTATTTTAGAAAATCTTTGAGGTACGGTTGAAATCATCATACGTATATAGTTCTTAAATCAATAAAATTAAATATGATTTCCAAGGAGATGACTAGCTATGCACTAATTACTTATGTCAATAGTATAACATTACTTATACTATTGACATAAGTAATTCATTGTTGTATTCTTTTTTCTGGTTGTGCAATAAAGTGTTCTCTATCTTTGAACAAAAACTTTCGTAAGCACAACACATTGTAGACTTTTAGTCCGGATCTACTTACGGGTGTTGTTATATCGGAAGAGTCCGACCAGGTTTTGCTCCGATTTAGCTCTGCCAATCGGAGAGACACCTGGTCGGGCTCTTCCGATATTACAACACCCGTAAGTAGATCCGGACTAAAAGTCTACAATGTGTTCTCTAACTCTATCTAAATATCTACTTCCCTATTTCGACGTAACGAATTTTATCAACAGTTTGTTTATATCTGGAGAACTATTACGCGACATATAGTACACCCTAATCACGGGCTTCCTATCAATTGTAAAATATTTATGTTTTATCGCACAATTGTAATTGTAGATAAATAGAAAGCACTTTATAATATTTTATAAGCATATACAATTACAATTTATTTCCACTTTGCACACAGAAACTTAAATAAAATGATTTTCTTATTTATATTAATATATTTCAAAGTCACGTAACAAAACGAGGTTAAAAAGGACATAATTGTAAAAGAAACAAGTTTCTTAAGCACGACGAACGACTCCGAAAGTTTTAAAAATTAAAAAGTTATAATTACTTACGTGTTCTGAGCTAACACAGAAGCCCCGACGGCATTGGCCAGAAGAACTAAGTACAACAAATACCTATAAATAAGCGGTGGTAGCGGAGCGGTGTAGAACGCCGGCTTCTCAATCGGGAGGTCGTGGGTTCAAACCCCGGCATGCACCAATGACTTTATTTTCTAAGTCACTTGTGAAATTATAGTAGCAATACCACGCGCTGGCGGTGACGGAAAACATCGTAAGGAAACCCTAGTGTCTGAGGTGTTAACGTACCTCAGCGCTTGCTACGTACAATGGCTCAACTATGAGGCATTGACTAGCCAGGTTCGATCCCCGGCTTAGGACAAAAAAACCCCCAGTTCTTGGATGTTTACATGTTTTTAATGTCGCTGTTTCTGGTATCCACGACACAGAGTATCCTAGTGTGGGGCCAGAAGCAATGTATGTGCCTGTATGTAAATGTAAAAAAAGCAGTAGGCTTGTCCAGCACCTATACCATCCTGACAGCGTAGTCAACCAAACCGACAGAAAAGACAAGTAACTGACAAGCAAGCAAGCTTTTAGAATATACTGCTGGATCACGGGTTTTTTCCTGCATCGCAGAAAGGTTAGGCCATACTCCACCACGGGGGCCAAGTCCGGGTTGGTGGAGGATTATAAGACAGTGGCGGGCCTTACTGTCAGAGGTTATCAAGCCGCCCATAATTCCTCTGACATGGCTTAACGACTGCCTTTACATGACAGCCGGCACTAACGGCTTAACGTGCCTTGCGAAGCACGGAAGCGCTCGGAAAAATACCACTAGCGGTAGTAACGGGACAGTCACCCATCCTGCACCTGACTGCGCCTGTTGTTGCTTAACTCAAGTGATTGCTTCCAATCACTCGGTACCGCTGGGCCACGAGCGCTTCAAGAAGTATTTTAATATTGTTACGTATAATGGCCCAATTATGAGGCTAGGTGCGGAAACCTCAGGTCTGACTAACTAACTAATTTGAGGTTGCCTGGAAGAAATTGCTTTTAGCAATAAGGCCGCCTATTGTACTTAATCTTTGGTATCTGCCGTTTCTGTAACTGTTTTTCCGGTATACAATAAAGAATATTCTTATTTTATCTTAACCTGTAAATAAAATCAAACGCGAGACCAATTGCATTACGAGAGACATTTAGGGGATGACGGCATTCGCCAACTGAAAAATACCCCCCATTAGTCTGCGCAAAAAGGTTAAGCTCGTGGATTAACGCAAATGGGAAGTCGCAGCAGCTTTAATTGGCTTTTGCGAATGGATCTGGGGTATTTTCCTCTACTGTGGATGCATTTATACGTCGTGGTATAAAACTAACATACTTATGCCACAACTGCAACGCTGTCGAAACTTCGGTAATTACGTTTAAAAAACCTATTTAGAGGCTAAAAATTTCACCCATGCCGGGATTCGAACCCGCAACCTCTGGCTATCCGTGCCAGCGCTCTACCAATTGAGCCAATGGGCGACTCACGGCATCAGTGAAATTTCGAACTTGGCTCAAGCAAATTGCATCACTTACAGCCCCGACTACCTACTTTGCAGTTAGGTTTTACATCGGAACGATATCACTGTACCCACATGATGCAATTTGCTTAAGCCAGATGTCGCTGCCTGTACGTAATACAGAGAATAGTGTAAAGAGGTTTGAAATTTCACTGATGCCGTGAGTCGCCCATTGGCTCAATTGGTAGAGCGCTGGCATGGATAGCCAGAGGTTGCAGGTTCGAATCTCGGCATGGGTGAAATTTTTAGCCTCTAAATAGGTATTTAAATTTGTCCTTAGCACGGGTTAGTGCATTAAAAATAAAAATAGTATAATTACGTTTTACCTACTAAATTATCGCGAATGATATCAACCTTTTATACGTTCCCACTGCTTAGGCATGGGTCTTTTCCTGCATCCAGGCTAGTCTCGTATCCAGCACTAAATTATAAAAGAAGATTAAAATTTTACTAAATAATGTTTCGAACAGATTAAGGCAAAATGTTGTAAATTACTTGAAAAGATGTCTTTCGATATCAACCCTGGTATATCCCCACTGCTGGGGCACGGGTCTTTTCCTGCATCGCGTAAAGGTTAAGCCTTACTCCATCACGAGGGCCAAGTCCGGGTTGGGAGAGATGTTTATGTCTTAAATAACATAAATTACATTTTAGCTAATAAATAATTGCAATTATACACGTTCAATATACTCGTATAGTTATGTATGATACATTTAATATATGAGCAGCGAAATACTAAAAGATTAGAATACTTTAGATTTAGCAGTCTGTGTATGTTTGTGTGTGTTTATGTGTGTGTGTGGGTGTGTGTGGTGTTTATGTGAGAGTGTGCGTGTGTGTTTGTGTAGTCTGTGTGGTGTGTATGTTTGTGTTTGTGTGTGTCTGTATGAGTGTTTTTGTGATATACATATATTTTTTATACATAGGAGGGCCGTCATACCTGCCGAGCCAAGTATCAGCGGCGCTCACAACTTGGCACCATGTCTCCAATAAAACCGTGCCCCAGTTTACACTGCACAAATCCCGCGGGCTGATAGCAATTTGTCGCGTGTACTTCGGCGCCCACAGCGCATTAGGCAAGCAAACAAACAGAGTCTTCCTCCCGAGTAAGATTACTTGCCACGCTACACTATGGAGTATATCAAATCCTCTTTAAACTGTGTTGAATTAGGGCGTTGCAATTTTAAGCCGTTTGCTACTGATAGTTAAATGCAGATTTGTGTACTTGTTGAAATAATTAGCAATACTAACATCTTTTTTACTATCTTTCCTCATTGAAACCCTAGCCTAGCGGCAGGTCTCAACACGACTGACACCTAAATAGAAGGCAACGATTTCCTTTAAAATAATTCAAACTTGACCGGTCGGCTGCTCCGGTCACCTATTATGAAGAAGTATCGGTACAGTACTTAAAAATAGGTGTAATTTTTTTTAATAAGGTCGCTTAATCGTTAATGCGAATTAAAAAATTATGTAGAGAAAATATAGCCATTGTCCCATTATTTATTAGGCTACTTTGCAAATTAACAACGTCTATAAAAGCCTACATAAATCCCCCTGAATTTACCAGGGACTTTGACTTCTAAGTTACGTACTTACATTTGCTAAGTTAGTAGCGATACCACTCGCTAACTGTGAAGGAAAACGTCGCGAGGAAACCTGAGTGTCTGAGGAGCACATACCTTAGCGCTTGAAGTTGCTAATCCGCGGTGGATACGTGCAGTGATTAAGCCCACACTCTCTTACGGAGACGGCTCCCGTGCCCTGAAGCGGGGCGTATAATAATATCATCATCATCATCACAATCAAACCATTATTATTCCCACCGAGGGGCAGGGGTCTCTTCCCCAAGGAAGGTATAGGCCATACTCCACCACGGGGATTGGTGGAGACTTGCACGACTAGTGGCGGGTCTTAATCTCAAAAGCTTTCAAGCCGCCTTAAGACTTGACTTAATGAATGCCATCTATCGATGGCAGCCGGCACCAACTCCATAACGTGCCTTGCGAAGCACGGAACCGCTCGGAAAAATGCCTCTAGAGTTAGTCATAGACGGTCACCCATGGGACGCATATAAGCAGGATTATTATAGAAATCCTCTATAATAATAATCCAGCTTATAATCAGCTTAATCCAGCATATAGCTAAGGTACATGAACACATCAGGCACTGAGGTACGCCTCCGCGTGTACTTTGCGCTTAAAATTGCTAGCCCTTGGTATTTTCCCACTGCTGGGGAAAAAGTCTCATTCTGCATTGAAGAAACTTACACTCCACCTCGGGGGCCAAATCAGGGTTGGTGGAGGATTATAAGACTGCCTCGGGCCTGACTGTCAGAAATTACCAAGCCGCGCATAAGGCCTTTGACATGGCTTAAAGACTACAATTACATGATCGCCGGCACCAACGGCTTAGCGTGCCTTGCGAAGCACGCAAGCGCTCGGAAAAAATGCCACTAGCGGGAGTCACGGGATAGTCAGCCATCCAGCACCTGACCGCGCCTGTTGTTGCTTAATCCAAGTGATTAATTCCAATCACTCAGTTCCACTAGGCCACGAGCACCCCCATTTAATATTTAACTACATTTGTATGATAATTCATTCTTGAGGAAGACTCCTAATGGCACAGGTTTAGTTGCAGCTAAACTATTCAGTTGTCACTGACAGCAATCTGTTCGGAATCGTCGTAAAAACATGGCTGCAGAACTCGCTGAACGGCTCATTGCAAAAAACTCCGCCAGAATAGAACTTTTCCGAGCCATTACGTTAGGAGCTCAAGAGGCCATAATGACTTTGCTTAATGAATGGAAGTTGCTTCTAGAAGCGGCCGTAGTTTCTGTGCTTGTTTTAAGAGCTTCACATCTGATTAGGGGAAAAGAAAAACGGTGATAGGCTGGTGGTGAGCTAACTTAGCTGTTGCATTTTTTTGTAGCCAATAAACATCCCACAGTAGGGCACAGATCAACTCTCAGCGGATTGCCTGAGGTACTGTAGAAGCTAAGGTCTTTGAACACATCAGACACGCAGGTTTCCTTACGATATTTTCATTTACATTTGGCGTGTGGGACTTCTGCTATAACTTCACAAATGTATATAACTTAGAAACAAGTCAATGGTACATGCCTTGGGCATTGCATTTGGAATCGAACCGGGAACGAACGTTTCCGAGTCCATTGTTGTACCACAGGGGTACTATCGCTTCTGTTGCTTATTGTATTTATCTGTATATTTGTTTTGTAATTAGCTATGTATATTAAATGTAATATTTTAATTTATTTCTTTGTAAATTCTGTAATTATAAGTACAGTAGGTAATTGTTTTCTAAAAATCTTTCGCTATTTGTTATTAATATATTTTTACATACATAACCTCACGCCTGTGTCCCAGAGAGGTAGGCAGAGACCAGGGACTGCCACTTGCCACGATCCTGACAGATCACCGCTTCATCAACGTTCATAAGTCGTTGCATGCACGCACGCCGGTTCTGGGTACTTTTTATCTTTTTTTTTGCTAATACATCCCCTATTTGGTCGATGTATGTCCGCTTGGGATGCCCCTTACCAGCCCTTCCACTCACATTCGCAATATATATTTGTTTCGTCAATCTTTCTTCCTTCCTCCTCTCCACTCCAAATATAATATATATTCGAAACAAATATATATTCGCAATATATATTTGCTTCGTCAATCTTTCTTCCTTCCTCCTCTCCACTCCAAATATAATATATATTCGAAACAAATATATATTCGCAATATATATTTGCTTCGTCAATCTTTCTTTCTTCCTCCTCTCCACTCCAATATAGTTTTGATTTTAATATTTATGTACATGCACCTACCACTATGTTCTTCATGCGATCCACTCCAGAGGTGGTCTGAAAAAAATCACTTTAAGCAACAAGGCGGTCAATTGTATAATATTACTTATGGTAATTTAAAAAAATATATTGTTTTAATTCTTTTATGGTTGTGCAATAAAGTATATTCTATCTATACTTTTCCTTTGTTTGTATAGATTACTGAAGTAATTAAAGACAGAAATAAACTCGAACAAGTTCGTTTTAATGACTCTAAAAAGCCTTTGAAGCCCGGTAGAGGCAATGACCAAACTTATCTTAGCAGTTTCCTCGAGTTTACAAGAAAACCCCACACTTGGATGAAGAAATTAATCACACGAGTGAACAAATAGCCAGATTGCGTGCGAGCCGACCGGCTAAGCCTAGACCCCTACTAAGTAGTGCAACATTTATTTTAGGCTAAGATTTATACTCCAGTTAAGATCGACTTTGTTACGGTGTAAGCTTTTTTAAGCGCTCGTGGTCTAGTCGAACCGGGTGATTGGAATCAATTATGTACTTGAGTTAAGCAACAACAGGCGCGGTCAGGTGCAGGATGGATGACTGTCCCGCGACTACCGCTAGTGGCATTTTTCCGAGCGCTTCCGTGCTTAGCAAGGCACGTTAAGCCGTTGGTGCCGGCTGTTATGTAATGGCAGTCGTTAAGCCATGTCAGAGGCCTCATGGGCGGCTTGATAACTTCTGACAGTTAGGCCAGCCACTGCCTTACAATCCTCCACCAATCCGGACTTGGCCCCCGTGGTGGAGTATGGCCTAACCTTCCTGCGATGTAGGAAGAGACCCTTGCCTCAGCAGTAACATATAAAAGTTTGATATCCCAGCAGTAGGGACATACAAGGGTCGAAACTGAAGCTTTTTTAAACCTGGCACGGTTAGCCAGAGTCGCGGGTTTGAGTCCCGGAATGGGTGACATTTTTAGGCTCTAAATAGGTTTTTTAAACCTTTTTTATTTTTCATTTCTTTACCCTTCATCATCATTCGATCATTTCATCATCATCCTACCGCTTCCCACTGACGGGTATAGGCATTTTTTGCATCACGCCTTCCTTCGCGGTCCCATTATTTCGAAATTAAAATGAAATTAATGAAAGTACTTCACCCATTCTAGATTTTTTGTGTATTTTAATTTCTTACTTCACCATTTGACGAAATGAAACTATTGACAACTTTTAGATAAGTAGATCGAGAACACTTTTTTTTACACAGATATTTCTTATCCTAATGGCCAGTTTCTGAATTGAGAATTTCCCTAAGTAAATACTTAAGTTTACTGTGTGGTGTCTGCCTAGAGAATAGCACCAACCCAAATGATGGCACAACGTTGGTGGCAGAAACAGCTATTATGGATTTCCGAAAAGAAACGCCTGATTCCATTATAATATAACATGTTAATCAAGCATTATGGAAAATAACCTAATACCTACCTTATTTCGTAATATTTTAGAGAAAAAAATATAAGTATCATAGATTCACAATTTGCGTAGATTATACAACAAAGTCACTATCAATTCAACCTTTAATTTCCACCGTAAGGGTAGATACAACAAACAGTTACCATTTCACTATATCGGAACATCTAAAGAACAATTTATTTAAACTGTAATCTTTTAATCATGTAAACATTCTGATTAGCTAACAATTGCATAGCTGTTTTGCATAACCCTATATTATGAAGCAGAGTTTGTTTACGACCTAATTTAGGCTTTAAGTTTTAGCGGCTTAAGTTGAAAATCTAAGTCGGGTGTACAAAACTCTGAGGTTAACCTCACGCAAGGCACTTCCTCCAAGGTGATTAATACGTTACGATTTCTTGCTCAAACTTGATTTGTTTTCAACCTTATTTTAACGAAGGTAAAGTTTATTGTCGTGTGGGGAAATGGGTATGTAATTAACTAGGTGAAGAAGTACCCTTTACAGTTCGATGTTTTATGACTGCACTTTTCTTACAAACATTTTTTTATATTTTATAGGCTATATACATCCCATGCGGAAACATGGACGCTCACCAAGCAATATATGCAAAAAATAAAAGTTGCACAAAGAGCGATGGACCGTGCCATGCTGGGCATATCACTTGTGGACCGCGTACCCAACGTAGAAATTCGTAGAAGAATCAAGGTCGAAGACGTTCGTAAGCGCATCACAGAGTTAAAGTGGAGATGGGCGGGGCACTTGGCTAGAAGGGAAGACGGTCGGTGGACCAGGGCATGTGATCCGCTTACCAACTTCTTCGACCTTGGTTCTTCGACGAATTTCCGACACGATGGTCAGACGACATCGTGAGGGTTGCGGGTCAGAGATGGATCAGATTTGCACAGGACCGTGAGGCATGGCGCAGTAAAATGGCGGCCTATGCCCAGCAGTGGGTTGATGTGGGTTGATTATAGATATAGATACATCCCACTGCAGGGCACAGGACTTCTCTCAGTAAGAGCAAGTATGGGCTGAATTACCACGCATGCCCACCGCGGATTGGCAGTTCCAAGCGCTGAGGTAGTTGAATACCTCTGACACTTTGGTTTCGTTTCGTTTCCTTCACCATAAGAGAGTGGTGTTGCTACTAATGTTTCATATAACTTAGAAACCAAAGTCATTGGTTCATGCCGGGATTGGAAACCATGACCTCCCGATTGGGAAGACGGTGCTCTACCGCTCGAACGTATTTTACGGTAATACTATTTTTATTTTTAATGCACTAACCCGTGCTAAGGACAATTTTAAAAACCTATTTAGAGGCTAAAAATTCCACTCTGGCTATCCGTGCCAGAGGTTGCGGGTTCGAATCCCGGCATGGGTGAAATTTTTAGCCTCTAAATAGGTTTTTAAATTTGTTCCTTAGCACGGGTTAGTGCATTAAAAATAAAAATAGTATAATTCCACCCATGCCGGGATTCGAACCCGCGACCTCTGGCTATCCGTGCAGCGTGTAAGTGATGCAATCTACTTCAGCCAGATGTCACTGCCTGTACGTAATACAGAGAATAGTGTAAAGAAGTTCGAAACACTGGTGCTGGTGAGTCGCCCATTTGCTAAGTTGGAAAGAGCACTGGCACGGATAGCCAGAGGTCGCGGGTTTGAATCCCGGCACGGGTGGAATTTTTAGCCTCTAAATAGGTTTTTAAAAAGTATTTTACGGTACTTAATAAAAAAATCTTAAGAAATAAACAAAATGCTTTTGGTGGTGTCAATGGGTCATTGTTGTGACATGTGGCTTAAAACTGTACTGGAGCGCGAACGAATAGAAAACACCAAAACCACACAAAGACCCGAAAACGCGAAAAATTAAATTAAACTCACGAAAAGTACTGAAAAACGACTGCACTTTTTCCGCCGCGACTGCGTAAAAACCACTTCACGCCGCAAAGCATGGTATAACCAAATGAGTAGTTCAACTAAATACTTGAGTAAGCCATTTTCATTGTAAAGAAAACCGAAATAGTTGCTTGCTGGCTCTTACCTCTTCCATGACGATTCATGGTGGAGATATCCTGCTGATATTATAAATATGGAAGCTTTCGAATATTTTTGGACGTTCGTTAAATCACGCAATAGCGGCTGTACGGTTTAATTAACATAAAAGTACAGATAGGCAATATGAAGTTAGACGTAGGATATACTGATATACATTTGTTATCGATTCAGTTCTCATGCATTACTTTGTCTAAGATAGATAGACGTGTTTCAGCTTGGTTATTTTAGTTTCTTTTTTTTTTGTTCTCTTTTTGTAATATCCGTAGCACAAGCAGCAATACTGTAATTAACTAAGCCGAGGATAATGTCGTGGGTGATATATTTACTATTACTTTTGTCAATTTTGTAATGACCTTTGCTTAATATATTACCGTTTGTTATCCCAAAGAAAATAAATTAAAAATAAAATAAAATACTTATACTTGATATCTTACTGATGTGTTTACTATAATTTTATAATTTCTGACGCGGGTGTAACTACGTTTGACAATTTGATCAATGCGTGAACTTGAAAATTAATGTACTAGAACGTTGCGACTTTTGAAATTCAAAACGCACGACATGCATTATGGTTCTATATAATCTAAAGACTTTTTTCTCGATAGTTAAAACGGTGTACTGGTGATTTACTTTTTTCTCTTTACTACACCCAAAGCCTCAACGAAGGATAAAGGGATTAATCATAAAACGCGGCCGTGGGTCACGCGCGGTTAACCTTTGTTTGTTGAACCCACCCGTTATTCATTCTTACTTGTTAGAATGGTCTCTTCTTAACTAAACCATTTCAGCTGTTATGTAGGATAATGTCCCGAGGTACTAGTTTATTGTGGTAATTAGTTGGTAAGTTTTACTTTTTTTTATTAAATATTATATATACATTTATTAGTTTATATATTTTTTTTATTTATTTATTACATACATAGGGCTATACAAATAGGGTGCGAAAAGAAAGTTTTATATAACAAGTTTGATGTGCACCTAAAGGAATATCTACATTATTGGTCTTAAAATACAGCAACATTACTAAAACTACTTGTAACTAAGGAACACAAACTAAAAACGTTAAATACTTAACTAAAAAAAAAATTTCGCTACGATTTTTTATGACTTTTTTAATATGCGTGATAAATCGAATTCACAATCATTATTAAAACTGTTTTTACACGGATTTATGCTCGTTTATTACATTTTTACAATTTTTCAACGTTTCGGCACTTTTTCAGGTGCCGTGGTCCCGGATGACTGAGGTGACAGGCGTCTTTTAGAAAGCATTAACGGTTAGTTTACTACCCTCGGCAAAAATTACAAAAGTTAATTATGAAGTTACGTTCCAAAATAGGCAAACCAATTATTTTTATATAAAGTCAACAAAATTGATTATTAGTAATTGAAGTTAATATTAAATTTATAAACTAATTACTTTACATGAACTTAAAAATACTGATTATTAATAGAAATTATTTTTTTTAACTCACACTACAGTCACACTTCTAGCAAGGGAGTCTCATGCACTTAAGCACTGGTTCCCATGCTACCGGTATGTTCCAACCACGAACTCTATTAAAATTTGGATGCCGGCGGATCTCTATTGCCTCGCGTATCATTCTAGGGAAGAAACGGTCTTCTCGGGCAAGAACTTTAACTTTATCGAAATGTATAAAGTGGTTGGTACCGCTAAGTGTATGTTCGCTGACTGCAGATCTACCAGAGCGTTTATGTTTCACATCCGCGATATGTTCTTTCACCCGCTCAGCTATGGTACGCTTGGTTTGACCAATGTACGAGGAATCACATTCACAGTCAAGCTTGTATACTCCTGCCTCTTGTAAGGGAATTCTGTGCTTGACACTTTGCATGAATTGGTGTATCTTTCTTAGCGGCTGGAAGATGGTTCTGATTGAGGCGCGTTTCAAAATACTCCCAATTTTGTCAGTCACTCCTCTCACGAAGGGCAGGTAGGCTGGAACTCGCTCGACTGTGTCCGGTTTGACACGTCCTCCGCGACGGACCCGCGGAACTTGCAGCTTGTTTGCACGAAGTACTCGTTTAACATGCTGGAGTTCCGCAGGTAGATGGTCCTTGTCGCAGATTCGGTGAGCCCTCTGTAACAGAGATTTCCCAACGGTAGACAACGGTAGACAATAATTAGCAAACGAAAAAACTGGTTGTATCTTAAAGTGTCAAATTACCACAAGTTGATAACTAGAATAATTTGAGCATCCTAGTACGTACCACGTTATTCTACTTATCAATATAAACAACCTTTTGTTATGTTTAGTATGAGACATACTATTAATAAAAAAGCATCTGCGACTCAAACAAAATGTAATTAACAATTATTCTTATTGGCAGGTATGTTAGTAACTGCATAAAAAATTACGTTTTTTTACTGGACCGTTAAATGTTTTTTACACTTCACGGCCCAGTCGACACAGTGGACCCACCCACCACGTAGGAACGTTAGGACAGCGATTAATGTAAGAATATAAATAATAATATTACTTATGTAAATAGGTTTTTAATAATGTTAGAATAGTCAAGTCTGTCTGGGACGCTGTTGGCACTGGCACCAAATATCCGCGAGTACTAATATCGAAATTCAGTGCGACAGCTTTTTTTTACGCTATTTTAGAGATAGTCCTAAAAAGGTATTGTTGGTGAGTAGAATAATTAAATCCCAAGTTTCAGCGGACTTTTAAGAAAAAAACCAGTGTGACACAGAATTTGGATGCGATGAGAATAACCTGTAGTTACGCCCGACACCCAACGTCATATTGCTTGGAAAAAGGTTTATTGGTACCACATAAGGCGTTAGCGTTGGGACTATGTCTTTCAAAACGGGTCTCTGTTGCCTTTAAGCAGATATTATACTCACACAAGAGGTGAAGCGTGAATGGAATGACGTGAAAATAAGGATATCAGCCGATAGTTTAATAAACTCAATCAATAAGCTCAATTGGTAGAGCGCTGGTACGGATAGCCAGAGGTTGCGGGTTCGAATCCCGGCATGGGTGAAATTTTTAGCCTCTACATAGGTTTTTAAACTCAATCCTAAAAACCTATTTAGAGGCTAAAAATTTGTAAATTAAAATTTTGCAATTTGCTTAAGCCAGATGTCGCTGCCGGTACGTAATACAGAGAATAGTGTAAAGAGGTTCGAAATTTCACTGATGCCGGTGAGTCGCCCATTGGCTCAATTGGTAGAGCGCTGGCACGGATAGCCAGAGGTTGCGGGTTTGAATCCCGGCATAGGTGAAATTTTTAGCCTCTAAATAGGTTTTTAAATTTGTCCTTAGCACGGGTTAGTGCATTAAAAATAAAAATAGTATAAACTCAATCCTGTTTTAAAATAATATATAAATTATGTGTGTAGCTGGTATCGTTATCAATCCTTGTATGTCCCCACTGCTGGGGCACGGGTCTCTTCCTGCATCGCAGGAAGGTTAGGCCATACTCCACCACGGGGGCCAAGTCCGGGTTGGTGGAGGATTGTAAGACAGTGGCGGGCCTTACTGTCAGATGTTATCAAGCCGCCCATAAGGCCTCTGACATGGCTTAACGACTGCCATTATATGACAGCCGGCACCAACGGCTTTACGTGCATTGCGAAGCACGGAAGCGCTCGGAAAAATGCCACTAGCGGTAGTCACGGGACTCTCACCCATCCTGTACCTGACCGCGCCTGTTGTTGCTTAACCAAGTGATTGATTCCAATCACTCGGTTCGCCTAGGCCACGAGCGCTTCAGCGTAGCTGGTATATACTTGTGTAAATGTATGACATTCCAGATGTAAATGAGTAATGAATAAATTTAATATTGTAGACTTTTAGTCCGGATTTACTTACGGGTGTTGTTATATCGGAAAAGTCCGACCAGGTTTCGCTCCGATTCGCAGAGCTTAATCATGGTGAGCAGAGACGGAGCTCGCGTCGTCGGTTGCTTATCTCACACTAAGGGCAAACTAAAAGTCTACAATGTGTTGTTCTTACGAAAGTTTTAGTTCAAAAATTTAATATTATGAAGTGCACTACCTGCTAAATCTTGCCTCCAAAACTTAGGTTAGCTGGTAGAAAATGCTAAGCAGCATTAAGCTCGCTCATGTACAAACATTTTATCTAATTGTTTACATAATAATAATTAATTTCTATAGAAATAAGCTCGCCGATGTAGTCATTTATATTACGCTTATGTTTTGCGTTAACTCTCTCTTTGTGTGCAATTAAGTATAATAATAACAAATACTTATTATGCTTCGCAAGGCACGTAAAGCCGTTGGTGCCGGCTGTCATATAATGGCAGTCGTTAAGCCATGTCAGAGGCCTTATGGGCGGCTTGATAACTTCTGACAGTAAGGCCCGCCACTGTCTTACAATCCTCCACCAACCCGGACTTGGCCCCCGTGGTGGAGTATGGCCTTACCTTCCTGCCATGCAGGAAGAGACCCGTGCCCCAGCAGTGGGGACATACAAGGGTTGATAACGAACTTATTATGTATTTGAAAGCAAGTTTAAATAGTTTTACTATGTACCTACATCCAATTATATTTTACCTTTGCAACTACCTACTTTCTTCATCTTTCAGTCTTACCCCTCCTAAAGTTGTCTGAAAGAGCTTTTTGCGATAAGACCGCCAGTTGTTTACTATGTAATTTACATATTTAAGTTTCACATATACTTTCCAAATGTATGGTATGAAATAATGTTTGGGTTCGATCCCGCGGCGGTGGACAGAAAAAAATCCCAGGTCTTGGATGTTTACATGTTTGTGATGTCGTTGTTTCTGGTTTCCACGACACAGGGTATCCTAGTGTAAGGCCAGAAGCAATGTTTGTCCCTGTATTTAAATGTTATGTTAAATAAAAAATCTAATATAATGAACTAAGGGGCGATTTGGGCCAATGAGTCACTAGCGTTACTAAATGGTAAGGAAATAGGTAAGGACTAAACATTGTTGTCCGTCATACAATTTCTTGAGCTAAACATTGTTGTCCGTCATACAATTTCTCTTCGGATATCTCAGAAATGTCTAGATTTTTTATAAACTTATTCACAAGAGAGAGCTTAGCCCCAAATAAGTATATGAGTGGTGCTGTCAGATAGTGTTGGGGCAAGGTGGCCTTAGATAAGTCAAGACGAGACGTTTGTTTTATAAACATAACCCAAGGTTAGTCCGAATCGGAAGTATTTTACTTATTAGTATTTAGCTCTTCTTTGTACAAACCCCCTTTTTTGTGCAATAAAGAATTTCTGTATGCTATTTGCTGTGTGGTGTCGGCCTAGAGAATAGCACCAACCCAAATTCTTCCCACGGGTGTCGTAAAAGGCGACTAAGGGACACCTACCGGGGGGTGGGCAGCAGCGCCCCCTGCAGTACGATTCCACCAAACTGCGATCCCCAACCCACATGCCCAGCGTGGGGATTATGGGCATTACCCCCTAATGATGGCACAACCTTGCGCTATGGCGCTCATTAGGGGAGGGCTATGTCCAGCAGTGGACTAATATAGCCTGAAGAAGAAGAAAGAATTTCTGAATTAAATATTATGTCTGCGAACGTCAGTTTATAACTTACTTCTTTTGTTTCAGATTTTATCAGGAAGCATCGTTTTATCGTGAGAATACAGAAATCATAGACATACTTCATGTGAATATATGTGAATATACAGACATAGCATAGTTCGCGTGGAAGTGATTCAGTGACCCGTTTACAATGAGAGTGTACAGGACAGTGTTTTGGGCGTTGCTTCAGAGCATCGTGTGCCTACCATCCATAGCATTACAAGGTAAGATGTTTTTCCATTTTAATACCACAAAAATAATTACCTATCTACTATATTTTGAAAACCTATTTAGAGGCTAAAAATTTTAGCCATGCCGGGATTCGAACCCGCAACCTCTGGCTATCCGTGCCAGCGTTCACCAATTAAGCCAATGGGCAACTCACCGGCATCAGTGAAATTTCGAACCTCTTTACACTACTCTCTGTATTGCGTTTTACGTTATTAGTAGGTTTTTAAATTTGTCCTTAGCACGGGTTAGTGCATTAAAAATAAAAATAGTATACTATATTTTGATTACATTTTTGGGTATATTTTCTCACGACGACCCGGATGACCGTCCCAGACGTGGAAGAGATCCGTTCACTCTGAGACGAAGGAGAAGGGAAAAAGTTGACAAGAGCTACCATCCCTAGCCATGGATAGAGACAGAGATAGATCGAAAGCCCTTGTTTCAGCCCAAGACTCCACGGAGGAGTAAAGGGACCAGAGAAGAGATAGAAAAGTAGTTTCCAAGAATAATGGCATTAATATCCTTCTAGGCTGAAGTCAGCTACGTTTTACGTAGGTACACACTCGAATGTTAATCTTTCAAGTATATCCTCTAAATAGTTTTCTAGATGATGATACCGTAGATATTTATGAATGTAAAACAAAAGTATATTAGTAAATGAATTTTGAAACGCACCCTTTCTTTGTGTCTGTGAAATGTCAATTCAAAGTGAAGGAGTAAATTTTAATACAATTCTGATGTGTTACTTTTTCCGTAATACATATAAAGAGAATGTGATCATGATGAATGTACAAATGGTAAGGTAAGATTTGGTGATTTTATTATATATTTATTATCTGCCCCTGAATACTCGTCAGGATTCAATCCTACAGATTTTCAACAGGGATGTTACCAAGTTCTACCTCGATTACACAATAGGCAGTTTATTTATTTATAATATTTATGTATAATTGTTTATGCAGGTAAATCATAATTTTTATTATCCAGTCCCCCCCCCTCCCCTCCTTGTAGGTTTAAGTTAATGTATCTCCCTATGTTTATGTAACTTTATTATTGTATATCACCTTTTTCTCTGGTTTGGTGGAAGAGAATGCTTCTTGCGCCGTTCAACGTTTTCATCAAGTTTCTAATAATCGTGGTAATTGCACTGCCGTTTCATAAGACAAAAAAATAGTGACATTTTACATTACAATTGTCAATTTAGGATCTGTCACTACTATTGTTTCATGAAAAGTATGTCGACGCCAATCGCACGTTTTAAATATCTGAAGTCGCAACTTTCCAGCATATTAATTGTCAAATTTTTACATGTTATTGCCAGAAAACGCGCGACTCGTGCTATCGTACTAGCCAGGTAGCACGAATGCACGAATCACGTGTTTTGTGGCGCTAAAATGTCAAAATTTTACAATGTATTACAAATTCACGTCTTAAAAACTGAATTTGCACGGATATTTACTCGTTTAATTTTACAATTTTCCAACGTTTTGGCACGTTTGCAAGTGCCGTGGTCTCGGAAGTTTTAGGTGACAGGCGTCTTTTTGACTGTTAGTTTACTACCTTCGACAAAAATCACAAAAGAAAATTATGAAGTTACGTTCCAAAATAGGCATACTTACCAATAATTTTATAATGCGGATCCCCCATAAAACAAATCTTTGTATAAATATCTAAAATGTATTTGGCGTTCCTGTTCAGCCAACGGAGGACGTAAACAATAAAAGACAAGACAATTAAAAGTCCACCAGCACATAGCGATGTCGCCGTAAAAACACGCACAAAAGAGAGATTCATTAAGGCTGCCAGAATAAAATTAGGCACATAAATCGGGATAGCAATTTAAGTTTGCTCGACAAAGCCAACTCGGCCTCCCGAGCGCCGCCCCCAGTACTGGTTGTCCTAGCAATAAGACAACCAAATACAGAATCACAACTTGATGGCAAATGGTGGGTCATCAATCCACCAAACACAGAATCACAACTTGATGGAAAATGGTGGGCTTTCCACTAATCCACCAAACACTGAATCACAACTTGATGGCAAGTAATGTGTTATCCACCAAACAGAGAATCACAACTTGATGGAAAATGGTGGGCTTTTCACAAATTCACCAATCACATAATCACAAATTGATGGAAAATGGTGGGCTTTCCACAAATTCACCAAACACAGAATGACAACTTGATGGAAAATGGTGGGTTTTCCAATAATCTACCAAATACAGAATCACAACTGGATGGAAAATGGTGGGCTTTCCACAAATCCACCAAACACAGAATCACAACTTGATGACAAATAGTGGGTTATCCACCAATCCACCAAACACAGAATCACAATTTGTTCGAAATCCTCCACCGAACCAGGCTTCGCCCTTATGGTGGAGTGTGGCCTAACCTTTCTGAGTTGCAGGACGAGACCCTTGCCTCAGCAGTGGGGACATACAAAGGGTTTATATCCACATAAAAATAAAAACCCAATACTGACCAAGAACCGACACGCACTAGCTGGATTTCTTCTTCTAACCGCTAGACCTAGGCACCTAGACCTAGAGGTAGTCAAAATATACAGCAGCGAGAAACTTCTGGTCTCATCCACTTAGAGCCATATTCGTACAAATTGTGTACATTTCGACCGTGAAATTCTTTCGCGTGGACTGTTCAGTTTCGGTACGCGCGCTCTTTGTCACGAATCATGATGGTGATGTTCTGGAAAAGAGCCATTGTAAATTGGTTCTTGTTATCTGAGCATAAAAGTTGAAGAGTTTTCGCCCTCCGGATATGGTTAGGAAACGTTATGTCTGTCGTTTTATTTAGGAGCTGTGTGTTTTTAATCGTAATTGGAAGATTATGTTCATTTTTTTAATGCACTAACCCGTGCTAAGGACAATTTTAAAAACCTATTTAGAGGCTAAAAAATCTACCCATGCCGGGATTCGAACCCGCAACCTCTGGCTATCCGTGCCAGCGCTCTTTCCAACTGAGCTAATGGGCGACTCACCGGCATCAGTGAAATTTCGAACCTCTTTACAATATTCTCTGTATTACCTCTATAGTTAAATATGACTCTCTAGATAGGTTTCTAAAATTGGAAGATGTTATTTTGTTAAACAAACTGGTAAAGTTAAAGACCCTTTTTTAAGGGTAAAGCACAAAATTCAACTGAGTTCAAAACACTGTACAGCACATTTTCATCTTCTTTGGTCCCTTTACTTCTCCTTGGAGTTTGGGGCTGACGCAAGGGACAGCACAGCACTTGAAGCAAAGAAATGTTTTCAGCGAATATGACCTTAAATTCGAAGTAGATATTGTAGAAATATATTTAGGAGTCGGTGTGGTTTTTTGAAATGAGTTTTTTTGTAAATATAACTACGAATCCACCAAATAATGTTTTCCGAAAAGACGTGCGACTCTAAAACACCGTTCTTCTTGAACTCTTGAATTCTTGAACTAAATCTGCGTTTAGTTCAAGAATTCCCTCGGCCTTGCCAGGGTCCTATAGTATCATTAGATCCTAACTTGATAATTAGAACACCTGGAAAGTAAAAAATCCAAATTGGTCCATACGAAAATGAATAAAAGTCTCTGTTGAATCGACACCCGCATGCCCAGCGTGGGGTTTATGGGCATTACCCCCTATGATAGCACAAAGTGGCGCTCTTTAGGGGAGGGCTATGTCCAGCAGTGGACTAGTATAGCCTGACGACGACGACGACGACGAATCGACAAACTCTTCTTTTTTGTATTCGACTAAAATTTATTTTATAAAGCTTTATACATATAATAATAAATAAAAGAAGTTTTATTTATTATTATACTCCACTCTTCTAGCAGTGGACTAACATATACCCTGAAGAAGAAGAAGCAAAATTTGACAGGTCCCTGTTTTTGTCTGAGCACTCCTATAAGCGCATCTATGAAGTACCTACTTTGTGAATTTGTGCTAGAAACGGCTGATTGCGGAGAAGTTTTATTAATTTTGTGGGTCATCATCATCAGCCCACTGCTGCCCACTGCTGGGTGTAGGCCTTTTCCTCTATACCTTATGTTTATGCGTGCTGTGTGGTGTCGGCCTAGAGAATAGCACCAACCCAAATTCTTCCCGCGGGGGTCGTGAAAGGTGACTAAGGGACACAAACCAGGGGGTGGGCAGTAGCGCCCCCTGCAGTACAATTCCACCGAACTGCGATCCCCAACCCGCATGCCCAGCGTGGGGATTATGGGCACTCCCCCCCACTGATGTCACAACCTTGCGCTATGGCGCTCATTAGGAGAGGGCTATGTCCAGCAGCAGTGGATTAATATAGCCTGAAGAAGAAGAAGATGGGTCTCAATCTGAGGTGGGTACACGTGTTTTTTTAAGATTATACTCCTATTCTCTGAGAGAAAGCTTGTGCGCGGTAGGGCGTATAAAATCTCCATTATTATATTGTTGTACTTTACATAAACTCAGTAATCGACTTATATGAATTATTGCTTTGAGAGTTTGTACGGCTCATTTAGCTCGAATTTTCATATTTAACAAAGAACCGTACTTTTATGAAACTCGGTTCTGATTTTTCTCTCCGTTACACTCAATTCATATTTTTTAAACGACAAGCTAACTTAAAACGAAAATTGTCATTAAAATGTCTTCACAACGCCGCCCTTCTTTGCAACATTATTTTTATTTCCCTCTAAAATTGAAGAGCGGGTACTTTTTAATTATAAGGGGTCGCCTCCCAAGATAATTATCGAATGTCCGTGAAGTAATTTCCTTGAAAAAAAAGTGTTATTTTAAACAGAAAAAACCCGACTGCTCAACACGAAACTCAAGGTAGTCGGTTTATTATAATATCGATCGTGCAGGATCCCGACTGCTAACTGCATATGTTCAGTGCTAAGATATTTCTCTTATTTTTAGTTACATATTAAATCACGATTATTTATAAGGACCACTGGGGGCACCCGGGCGTTGCCGCTCGGCCGGCTTGTCTATTTTCTTTTTATACCCACAAAAAGTGGAAGAAATCATTTAGAAATGTACTGAGCGATTGTTGAACTTATAACTAGGGGCCGGTTTTTCAGTCGCCGGATGAAGATTGCCTGGGGAGTGAATTGCATGCTGTCACTGTCTAAATCATACGATAAGACAGTGACAGGGTGTTGTCTGGCTATTGAAAAATCCTGTCTGAGTAATAATACATTTTGCAATGTTTTGTAAGTTTATGTTTAAGTGCCTACAGTACAATTAAGTTTTAACCATTCGGAAGTAGCCTGGCTACCCATAGCAGGGAATCCTAGTTTGGGAGCCAGGACACAAATGTAACACTTTGCAGTAAATAAAATTTCTTTCTTTCTTTATTAGGTTCAACGTAATCACCTTAATTCCCGACACTTCGGCGGCGTTGCAGTTGCCGTGGTCACGGGTAGACTGAAATAGCAAGAACGGTTTACTTCATAAATAATCGCGATTAGACCCCTTTAACATATAGCTATAGTGTCGAGCACTGGGCAGTGTTCCATGCTCTCCATCGCTCCAACATTGACAGGAGATATGTGGACATCCTCCGGGAGCTTTACAGGTCCGCCACTCTGCAGGTGCGATTACACGAACTGACCGACACTGTGAACATCAACAGAGGAGTACGCCAGGGAGACACCATCTCGCCCATGCTCTTCACCAATGTCCTTGAGGATGTGGTGAAGACCGTTGACTGGAGCGAGAAGGGTGTAAACATAAATGGTGCCTATTTATCGCACCTGCGTTTTGCCGACGACATCGTCATCCTAGCTGATAACACCGCAGATCTCCAAGGTATGCTCGCAGAATTGCACGAAGCGTCCCTGAGGATCGGTCTTGAGATGAACATGTCCAAGACAAAGATCATGACCAACCAGAGGCAGAACTTTCCGAACATAATGGTCTTCAACTGCCTGATAGAGGTCGTAGACGAGTACGTCTATCTTGGACAATGTTTATCTTTTGACCGAGAATCTCAGGTCAAGGAGATCACACGGCGGATTCAGTTGGGGTGGGCTGCTTTTGGAAAACTTGCCGATGTCTTTAAGTCAAAAATCTAAAGACCAAGACATTCAACCAATGTGTCTTGCCCATCCTCACTTACGGGGCCGAAACATGGACGCTCACAAAATAGAACATGCACCGAGTTAAAGTAGCACAGAGAGCTATGGAGCGTTCCATGTTGGGCCTTAGACTCGTAGATCGGGTTCCAAATATCGTTATTCGACGTAAAACGAAGGTTGACGATGTAGGGGACCGGATCTCGAGATTAAAGTGGAGGTGGGCTTGGCACTTGGCAAGGCGGGAAGACGGCAGGTAGACCAGAGCAGTCACAGAGTGGCGGCCGAGAACGGGAAAGCGGTCGGTGGGCAGACCAGCGGCCCGATGGTCAGACGATGTGGCAGAGTCAGTGGAGGGTCCTTGGATGAGAATGGCGAGAAACCGTGAGGCTTGGCATAATGGGGAAAAGGCCTATACGCAGCAGTGGGCAGCGGTATGCTGATGATGATGATGATGAACATATAGCTAGATATTAGTATTTCTTAGTGATTCGCGATACTCGTACATAGTTATTAGAAGGTAATTACGTTTTACTTAATAAATAATCGCAATTAAACCCGTTTATAATATAGCTTGATATTTGTGTTTTTTTTTTAATCATGGAATTCATTAATAGTCTTCTCTGCATGTAGCTCCAGTCTCTCATTGACACTGACCCCGATTGTTCGTGAGCATTTAATCTACGGTTGACAGCTGCTTGTTGACTAAGAAAGATAGAATATTCTTGATTGTACACAGAAATTACAGTAACAGATATAAAATTATAGTACAATTGAGTCGTGGAGTATGGCCTAACCTTCCTCCGATGCAGGAAAAGACCCGTGCCACAGCAGTGGGGACATACAAGGGTGGATATCGATAGTAGAATTGACCAAACTACAATAAAATAATAACTGACAGCGGTAACAATAGATTAACAGATTCTTTGTTTGTGGAAACCAGGGCTGACCGGTTTGATGAGCTGTGACAAGATGAGATGCATGCGTAAAATAGCTACGTAAAATAGATTTAATCTTGATTCATTATACAGTCGCGAGCACTAATATGTAAACACGTTAGAACCTTGACACATAAACGTCTTCTAGTCTGATGTATGAAAAATTGACTATTTTGACTTTGACAAGGTACTGAAATTATATATTTTTTTAATGCACTAACTCGTGCTAACGTAATACAGAGAATATTGTAAATAGGTTCGAAATTTCACTGATGCCGGTGAGTCGCCCATAAGCTCAGTTGGAAAGAGCGCTGGTACGGATAGCCAGAGGTCGCGGGTTCAAATCTCGGCATGGGTGGAATTTTTAACCTCTAAATAAGTTTTTAAAAAAGGTACTGAAATGCTTAAATGTTAGTGTACCTGACCGTACATAAAAAAGCATTGTTCATAGTATATCGGAAGTACGAAACAACTGCTAACCGATACCTTGTAGATGGAGAATGTGCGGGAACATACAGAAACACACAGAAACACACGTACATACGAAAAAACACATTACTCTCCCTTGGCGCTGACTAGGTCGGATAAAAAGATGAAATCCAGTGAAGAGCCTTTTAAATTTATCAAAAACGGCCTCAAGGCATATTGTGTCAAAAGAAAATCGGGCACTCGATTAAAAAATGTATCTTACAGTACATATCTATGTTGTTTTTCGAAGAAACGTAGAACAATAGGCATGATGAAAGATTTTTCAATTCTCTTCCTTAATGTCCCCACATTATGGAAGATACATTTATTATTTACAAAACACCTATCTTTTCGTAACAAAATTAAGTTTAACCAAGGTTAAAGCCATTTTTATAAAATTATTTTAAATCTGTGGGAAAACAGTTCGCAGTGTCATGGCGTCGAATCTGACGTCACGCCCATGTAAAGAAACGTCAAACGTCAAACAAGTTACTCCACTCTGACGTCATGCGGTGTGATTGCTGTTTGAGTCCAAATGGCTGAAAGCAGTATTATAATCTTTAATTTTATTGAAAATATTGGTTATCTCGTCTTTTTATAAAACTAAATCAGTGGTTTAAATCCTGTTTAATATGTACTTTACCATAATATCGTTAAATCTTTGATTGTTTGATACAGTCGTCGCGTTTATTATTTAAAGTAGACTCACATTGGTTAACACTTAATTAAAATAATTTGAGACATTTAATTACTCCTAACATTCTTTTTCGGAATAACATTGACCCCTTCTTTTTCTTCTTCAGGCTATATTATGTAGTCCACTGCTGGGCATAAACCTCCCCTAATGAGAGCCATAGCGCCCTGTCTTCAGCTTGCCGCATCCAGCATCTGCCGGCATTGACCCAAACTCTCTAGAAACACGTCTTATGTCTTTAAATGCAATTCCATTATTGCATTATAGTCAGCTCCTGCCATGAAATAAAAAGGTTTTACTCAAATTACCTACCGTAGGAACTGCGGCTTAGTGAACGTTACAATTTAAACTAGGTGTTGATCAATTATAGATATTCCCATGGGAATATTTTCCCGCAGTAAAACGTAGCCATGTATCCATAATAAATTTTATTAAAATCACTCGAGCCGTTTAGACGTGAAGAAGTAACAAACATACACACTAGCAAACTTTCGCCTTTATAATATTAGTGTGATGTGATGGCGAAACTTTAACGACAACATCACCATTTTACCACATCATTCCACGCTACCTTGTAGCAATGGAAGGTTAATTATTTTTACTTTTATTTGTATCTGAGAGCGTAACCGTAGAAAATTCTACATTCTTCATGATAATGGTTTACTGCTTTGGACATGTGGAGAGGATGAAGGAAGAAAGATTGACGAAACCAATATAATATATTGCGAATGTGAGTGGAAGGGTTGGTAAGGGTCGTCCCAGGCGGACATACATCGACCAGATAGGGGATGTATTAGCAAAAGGAATGATAAAAAATACCCGAAACCGGCGTGCGTGCATGCAATGACTTATGAACGTTGATGAAGCGAAGGTGATCTGTCAGGATCGTGACAGATCACTGGTCTCTGCTTATGCCTCTGGGATACAGGCGTGAGGTTATGTATGTATTTATGTAATGGCTTACTGCATTATTTCTACGGCCTATGCACGTATGGCGCTCGACGACTGCCACGCAACCTTTGGCCGTTTGCCACTGACTTGTAACGTAGTTTCCAGCCCCTGTTGTCGATATAATAATGTTTTGACACTCCGAGCCAAAATTGGGAAGCTAATGGGGACGGGAAAGAATAAGTGAAATAACGTTAGAGGAGAACGTGCCATTTTGTTTGGATGTGCGGCTGGTGCTTGCTTTATAGTTTCCTATTTTCGTTAAATATTTCTAGCTAATAGAGGCGCTCGTAGCCTAGGCAAACCGAGTGATTGGAATCAATCACTTGGTTAAGCAACAACAGCCGCGGTCATGTACAGGATGGGTGAGCGTCCCGTGACTACCGCTAGTGGCATTTTTCCGAGCGCTTCCGTGCTTCGCGAGGGATGTAAAGCCTTTGGTGCTGGCTGTCATATAATGGCAGACGTTAAGCCATGTCAGAGGCCTATGGGCGGCTTGATGACTTCTGACAGTAAGGCCTGCCACTGTCTTACAATCCTTCACCAACCCGGACTTGGCCCCCGCGGTGGAGTATGGCCTAAGCTTCCTGCAATGCAGGAAGAGACCCGAGCCCCAGCAGTGGGGACATACAAGGGTTGATAACGATTTCTAGCTACTTCTGTTGCTGTTACAAAACTAGCTGTGCCCCGCGGTGTTGCCCTCGGTTTATCGATTTCCCTACGGGAATAAGACATTTTGCCGCAGTAAAACGTAGCCTATGTGTTAATGCAGGGTGTCGGCTAACTCCGTATCAAATTTTATTAAAATCTTTCCAGCCGTTTAGACGTGAAGAAGTAACGAACATGCTTACTCACAAAATTTCGCCTCCATAATTTTAAATATAGTGTGATGTGATGTGATAGTATGATTGCATTCACCCGTAAATATGGCTTAATTCGAATATTCGCAATAGTTTGGTTGGATACTATTCGAAATATTCGAATAGTAAACATGCTTGAATATAACAAGCCCTACCCGCAACGTGACTGAGCAGAAAGCACGTATGTAAAGGTCAACGTACCGCTGACTATAGTTAAAGTTCAAAACTATAAACTTACGGTCATTTAACAGATGATTCTCACGAAACTTCCGACCCGAAAAAGCCGAACGCCAAAACGGCGGAGTTCATTAAGCGAAATGAAGTAAAGTTGCCCCCTACTTGTGAAACAATCTGATAAACTTCCCGAGACGCGGTTAGCGAGATACGCCGGTTTAAAGAACAAATTCTGTGACAATAGTGGCGAAGTTTGCATGGCAAGATAGATGTAAAACAGACAGGATTTGTGAGAACAATTTTTTGTATCTACGAGTAAGAGGCGCCTGCCTATACCCGGCATCCAATATCTAATACCCAGAGGAGGAGAGAGCATTCTTAATCGGGAGGTCGTGAGTTCGAATCTCGGCACGTAACAATGACTTTTTTACCCAACTACGGCAAAGCCCAAAACGTGTGTTATTGGTCATTTTAGAGTCAGTTTTTAATAGTTTTTAAGTTATTAATTAATGTACGTCATAAACACGAAAATTTAAGGTCATGTAATGACGACGCAATCGCAGGTGACGTAAATAGTACGTCCTAATGACGTAATAATAAGGTCAGTATGTGACGTCTATATAAAGTGAAGTTGTGAACGTTTAAACGACGTCATTCATTGGCTGTTGTGAACTTTACTCAGTACAGTCCGTTTTTTATGTGTTAAGTATGTTTTAATTTTGAGCCACTATACGGGCATAGGGCATAGGCCTTCTCTCAGAAAGACCGAGTACGAGTACGAAAGAGCGATATCGGCGTAGCTTATATTAGATTAGAAAATTCTTTATTGCACAATAAGCAAATTTGTACAAAGGCGAGCTTAATACTAATGAGTATTTTCTTCCAAGTAACCTTGGGTTATATGGATAGTAGTGTAGTATTATTAACATTTATTATATATGTATATAGAAAACACACGGTTTTACCTACAAAGATATTCGATATCAACCCTTGTATATCCCCACTGCTGGGGCACGGTGGCCTAGTCCGGGCTTGTGGAGGATTGTAATACAGTGGCGGGCCCTACCGCTTAAGATCGCTTTTCTCACATTCAAAAGTTGTATGTTGGAGGATGGGCATGAAGGTACCAAGGGCATTGTTTAATTCTGTATCAACGGCACTTGCTATCTGTGAACGTAAACACCGTGACGTGACCTGCGTTGTGCATTTACTTCAGCGTTTGAAATGGCGGATCCTCTTAGGTACTCGTACTAACTCTCTTGGGAAGAAGACCTGTGCCCTTCATATTGCTTATGTATTTGTGTGTCATTTATGTACTTCTTTCTTCTTTCTTTAACAACCCTTGTATGTCCCCACTGCTGGGACACGGGTCTCTTCCTGCATCGCAGGAAGGTTAGGCCATACTCCACCACGGGGGCCAAGTCCGGGTTGGTGGAGGATTGTAAGACAGTGGCGGGCCTTACTGTCAGAAGTTAAATTTGTCTTTGTCAAATTTGCAATCCCTAAATACTCAAATTATTATGGATCTAGGCTAAGTAATTGTTTGGTACCTGCAATTTAAAAAAGCCTCCCAGAGGAATTATGTAATAAGCACCTCAGAAAAGCACAATTTAAAAATATGCTTAAGCGTTTTCTGTTAAGTAGTCTGTAGACATAAAATATTATTATGGATAATTTTAGTTGTGTAGAAGACAATGTTAATTTAGTAAGATAAAAAGAACTGTTACCAAGAGCTTGCCGATAAACTGCATTAGCAGTTTGGCAAACTATTGATATTGTAATCTTGCATTGTTTACAGTGAATAAATATATAAATAAATAATCAAGCCGCCCATAAGGCCTTTGACATGGCTTAACGACTGCCATTACATGACAGCCGGCACCAACGGCTTAGCGTGCCTTGCGAAGCACGGAAGCGCTCGGAAAAAATGCCACTAGCGGTAGTCACGGGACGCTCACCCATCCCGTACCTGACCGCGCCTGTTGTTGCTTAACCAAGTGATTGGTTCCAATCACTCGGTTCGCCTAGGCCACGAGCGCTTCTTATTTATTTTATTATTTATTCTTGGCATTTATGTGCCATCAACTATAATTTTTTTAATTCTTCATTGCACTAATTACGTGAGTAAATGTAGGTACAAGGGCGTGCTTAAGCAAGAACTATTCTCTTCTACCATACCTTTGGTGTTGAAGAGGCTCTGGCTGTGCAAGAAAAAAAAGGTGAAATACAATAATAAACTTACATAAACATGTATCTCCCTAATAAACATATATCTCCCTAACTTACATGTATCTCCCTAATACATCAATCGTCGCATCAAAAGCTTTACTATGCCCATGCTACCGGGATCCGGCAAAAAAGCACTCGTTATTATAATTGAAACATTAAACTGCCAAACACGGATATTAACGACAGTTGGAGCCGCATAATTGCTAAGGCCCGTTCACTTAACGCGTCATTAACGGAATATTTAATGCCGGTTTTACAATCCCGTATACAAAGCGCGGGAGTGACACTATTTGCGATTCAGCGCTGCTTCACCCTTTCTGTTCCAGAGACGCTTCAATATTGTGTCCAAAAAGGCTACTTGTGATGTTGTGAAGCATTTTATCTATAACATATAAATGAATAACGTATAAATGAATAGCTGGTAAGCGCAAATCTCGAGAGCAGCTGAACCAATTTCGCTAATTCTTTTTTTAGAATATTCCTTAAAGTACAAAGATGGTTTTTACGGGGAGAAAAATAATAAAAAAACTAAAGAATCGACTAAATAATAAAACTCAAACGACTTCATCTTGTGCTTTATTTAAAATGTGTTTATTATTTTATTTATAATACAGAAAACTGGATATAAACAGAATAAGCAGGAAAAATAGTCAGGTGTAGTCGAAATGTGAAGTAATAATGCTGAAAAATTAAGGAAATCTCAAAACGGGTGATGGTTTTAAAATTTGGAAAAGAAAGAATTAAAGAAATATGAAAATTGGGGTAAAGAGGTTTGCACCGTTACGAATTATAATATGACGGATTATTTAGATCACAGTAATGTCTGGAATTAAAGCCAGTAGAATGTATTAGTTCTCGTACCTATGTCTTATAATAATCATGAAAACTCAATTAATTAAGGACTTTGAAAAGACTAAGGTTAGAGATATTTTGTAAATTTTTCCTCCAAAATGATCTAGATTTTGTAAAGCGTCATTTTGGTGCTTTCGCCGGGATCTTAGTTTGGGCCTACAAGTAATTGTGTTGTGTGAAAGTTATTATTAGTTTCAGAGAGAAAGCCTATCCCCAATTCAGTGGGAATTGTAAAACAGTCTTTATATATGAAATATAAATGAAACATTTTTTTTTCTTTGCATGTATGCAGGGCAATACGGTTTTTTTTTCTTAGCATATTTTGTGTTCAGTTTTAACTTATGTAAATTTTAATTTCTAAACCGATAATAAATATATTTCATTTTCATATGACTGTTTTATATACAGTTCATATTTAATGTGTTCAAATACTTCAGCGTTTGAAATTGCCAATCCGCGGTGGGCCCGCGTGGTAATTAAAACTATACACTCTCTCTGAGAGAGTGGGACGTTTATAGGCGACATAAAAAAATGTCACCACTAAAATTTCATAAGCAGAATTATCAGCTCTGAAGCGCTACAGATAGTTCGCTGGTGTTGCCAGGGACAAAGTTAGCAAGAGTGCCGGGACACTGTTTTAATGTCACTAATCAAAATTCAACTATGCTAATTTGCGAAATGAAACAATATTAAGTTGGGAGCGTGCGTTTTAGTTTCAGGCCCCGTTTAATTAATGGCCTTTTCACTGTTTTGCGAGTGGTCCATGGAAATGTTATAGTCTCGTCTCTTACGCAAATATTTGGTCATCTCAGCACCATCTCCGCCTCGGACTGCCACGACGCCGGTAGCCATCGCACGATACCCAATTCGTGACGAAAAATACGAGAAAACCATACTTTCGGTAATGATGTTCTGGCATTTTCAGAAGCAATCCTACTTGTTGTGAAAGGAAAGCGAGCAAACCTGAGTGACCTTGACTGCAGTGATGATATTCCTACATAAGTTCCATAAGAGACTGTAGCGAGCACATGTCAACTCTGCGCCCGCTTCAAATTCCAACTTTCCTGTGTCACGCAATCGAAGTGTTTCAAATGACACACTATCAATATAACGTCCGACTAACAACAGTTGGACCGGCCGTCCCCAGGCATACGATGTGCCTGGTGGAAAATTTTCCTTTATAATGGAAGAGCACGATCACCTGCTCTTCACTATAAGACTGTTTTATTTTCTTCTACACTTACATAAGCAGCGTGACGATTATGTTCCGAGAGATTATCTGAAATAAATAAATTTAATTTATTAAAAAAGTTTGTGAAATAAATATTACTAAGCCGCGTTTATATTATTAGTAATTAAAGACGTGAATGAAGAACTAACAGCAGAGAAATCTTTTCGAGCTGAGAATCTTGTTTAAAAAAAATCGCCAACAATTTTATTATTACAGTCTATCCATCTATCAGAACAATAATCACGGATACGGCACGCACACACCACCCACTCTGGCGGGCTACTAATGGTTCTAATAGATACGGGTTTGTGTAGAGAAGGTTTCGTAAAGTTCCCTTTTTGACACGTTCCTGTACGTGTTGGCTAAATAAAAAAACTACTAACTTTTCCTATGATTGCGTTCGCGTAGAATTCGAATAAATGTGGCAATATCCGCTCTTTGATGTCCCCACTGCTGTGGCACGGGTCTCTTCCTGCATCGCAGGAAGGTTAGGCCATACTCCACCAAGGGCCCGGACTTGGCCCCTTGGTGAAGAGGACAGGTGGAGGATTGTAAGACAGTGGCGAGCCTTACTATCAGAAGTTATCAAGCCGCCCGTAAGGCCTCTGACATGGCTTAACGACTACCATTACATGTCAGTCGGAACCAACGACTTAACGTGCGTTGCGTAGCACGGAAGTGCTCGGAAAAAATCCACTAGCCGTAGTTACGGGATGGTCATCCTGCCGCGCCTCTTGTCTTAACCCTTGTGATTGGTTCCAATAACTCGCCTAGTGGATAGACCACGAGCGTTTCTTGCATATTTAAAAAAATGTGTATTTCTGTAGACTGTTTCGTTAAATAATCACCCTCCTAGCTCGAGGGGCTACTCCAGCGAAAATTGCAACCGACGATCCACTCCTAAAAATTCGTCTTTTTCACCACGGGAAGGAAAGTAGGCAAAAAAGCGGCGGCGTCTAAAGTTTCCCGGTGTGATTATCCCCGAAAAGACGTAATTAATTTGACGCCTGGGGTCGGCCCCCCTTTAATTACAGGGTCGGCAAATTAAGACGCCTTAAGAGAAATTTATCTAACTCTAGCTTTTGCACGGGAATCCACCTGCGAGTGATTTTAAGGTGAACGCGCACTTGAAAAGTTTGCGAGAGCCGCATTGTTTTTGTTGCTGTCCATAGTAATCGGATTTTTTAAATCGTTTTATTTAATTATACACATAGTGGCGCAGTTATGTGCATGAACTCTATGTGACGAATTTACGAAGCACTAGCTGATACCATTGGCTCACGTGGGATTTGCAATGGTTTTATATTTTCACCTTTGTTTTAGCTCTTTCAGAGCTAAAATGGAAAATGAAATGTGAAATAATCATTGTTTGTAAAACGAGTACCGAAAGATTCAAGAAAATTGCATGGATTTCTTTTTTAACACCTGGTTATGTACTTTTGGCCGATAGAGATTTTTGGTATTTCCTTTTATTTCTCTGGATTCTTTCAGTCACTCACGCACTGTACCGTTTTTTTGGGTAAAATAATTATGTATCGTGCCTCTTGCAATGAATATAAATTAGACATCATCAGGCGGCGCTATTGACGCCATCCGCATTTATGGTTGCCGGAAAGCGCAAAAAAAAATGGTGAATGTGAATTGGGTGATGCGATGCGTTTAGTTCTTGCATCTTGTGCGTCTTGTGTTATGCGGATAGGTGTGCGACCCTGTAAGAAAATTCCTCTGGCCCGCATTTGCGCGCGGTGACCTTAAGCAAACCCTTCGCGCCCTACATTTTATTTGCCCTTTCGACTCGATGAAAACGCTATTTTTAATGTTAAAAATATGTAATGATAAGAAATATTTGAAATAATTGGTGAGTAAAAAATTACAACTATTTTTATTTTTAATGCACTAACCCGTGCTAAGGAACAAATTTAAAAACCTATTTAGAGGCTAAAAATGTCACCCATGCCGGGATTCGAACCCGCAACCTTTGGCTGTCCGTGCCAGCCAACTACCTACTAATTAGCGATTTTTTTACGTGTGTGAAGAAATCCGCTGTTAATTTTTTCCTCTAAAACGGTGACGTAATTTGCATTTCACAACAAGAAACCAAACATAATTATGTCACTTCACTCACTCTGATTCTTTGCTTTACAAAGTTCCAGTTTAAAATACGTACAAAACTTAATAGACTGCGGTATGTTATACAAAAGACGTAAATATTTTAACAGTGAGCGAAGAATAATTCAACGTTTCGTTTTATATTCTGTTTTACGCGCTTTTAGTGCGCACCTCTGTGAGATTTGTAAGGCGGAAAGTTTTTCGGCTGTGATGCATCGGGAGCATCGGTATTTGGTAAATACTTAGCGGGATCATAAATTTGTTGCGATTTAAGTTTTCATCCGTAACTGCTTACGAAGCATTCTTAAGGCCAGATGTAAAGCTAACTGCGCGCAACTTAGAATAATTTACATTGATTTACCATAGAAAGACCATATATTATGATATAATTAACATAGTTACAAGACTATATTGCCGCGAAATCTTTTATTAACCTAAGGGTAACTTTATAAAGAAAATGGCAAAAAAATAAGTTATAATATTTGACGATTTATCGTGTTTTTTAATATCTGAATGGTAGTTACTGGAATCACTTTTGCTATTCTTTCTTATGATTTCCACGTTTTGTTCAAAAATAATTCAAGATTTCAGAATTCTCTTTTCCTTCGATGCTTGGGCAAATTTGTTAAAAAAAATATTTTTCAACGAGTAAAATAAAACATCTTTTCGATGCGCGTTAAGGAACAAAGACAAAAAGAAATAGAAAAAAACATTAATTTAATAAACAATTAAACCAATTTTAAAAACCCATTTAGAGGCTAAAAATTTCACCCATGCCGGGATTCGAACCCGCAACCTCTGGCTATCCGTACCAGGGTTCAAATCCCGGCATGGGTGAAATTTTTAGCCTCTAAATAGGTTTTTAAATTTGTCCTTAGCACGGGTTAGTGCATTAAAAATAAAAATAGTATAATTAAAACAATTTTTTTCGAGGACTAAAAATCTAATTAAAATAGTAATTTTTCTATTCCATCATGACCCATTTCACTAAATAGATAAGATTACAACCATGATAAAGCGTAATTGGCAGGCTTATTGCTTCACCAGTACACTGTTACAGATAAAGAAATAAGTAGCAGTACCTTTTCCCATTACATCTTCAACTTCACTCCACAGGCGCACGTAGTAGGCGTTAAGTACATACAGTGTGTGTGGATTTAAAATTCCATTTCCGGGCTGCGATCGCCTTGTTCCGATCCAAGCCGTTTTCAACTGTTAGCGTGGAAAAACATCGTGAGAAAACCCGTGGACTGAGGGATCATAGTATTTATTAATGATTCGCGATAATCATACATAGTTATAATTATATTAAACGGGTCTAATCGCGATTATTTATTAGGTAAAACGTAATTACCTTATTTCCCGACGTTTCGGCAGCGTTACTGTAACGGTTGTACTAAAACAACTTAGAAAAGAAAGTCTCTAAATCTTAAATACAATAATTAGGTACCTACAAATATAAAGTTTACAAATGATCTAAAAAGGTTATATTACAGTTGCCGTGGTTTCGGGTAAACGGAAGTGGCTACAGTCTACCGAGACCACGGCAACTGTAATATAAAGTTATATATTAAACGGGTCTAATCGCGATAATTTAAGGTAAAACTTTCTTTCCCGACGTTTCGGCAGCGTTACAGTTGCCGTGGTCTCGGGTAGACCAAAGTGGCTACAGTCTACCCGAAAACATGGCAACTGTATATATGTATATAGTTACATATTGAACGGGTCTAATCGCGATTATTTAAGGTAAACATAATTACCTTATTTCCCGACGTTTCGGCAGCGTTACAGTTGCCGTGGTCTCGGGTAGACCGAAGTGGCTACAGTCTACCCGAAACTATGGCAACTGTATATAGTTATATATTAAACGGGTCTAATCGCGATTATTTAAGGTAAAACCTTCTTTCCCGACGTTTCGGCAGCGTTACAGTTGCCGTGGTCTCGGGTAGACCGAAGTGGCTACAGTCTACCCGAAACCATGGCAACTGTACATAGTTATATATTGAACGGGTCTAATCGCGATTATTTAGGGTAAACATAATTACCTTATTTCCCGACGTTTCGGCAGCGTTACAGTTGCCGTGGTCTCGGGTAGACTTACGTTTTACCTAATAAATAATCATCATTAGACCGGTTTAATATATAACTAAGCTACACTTTCATACTTTCTCTCTGAGATAAGGACTTTGCTTTGCAGTGGGATGTTTATAGGCTACAAAAAATATTATACTTAATAATAACTTGCCAAAATATTAAACTTAATATTTACAATCTACATATTTTTAATACGTATGCAGAGCTTCAACAGGGTTTTGTAGCGAAGAAATTCCACTAGCCCCGTCTTTACCCCGATCATCCTTAACTTAATAAATAAATTTGTTGGTACCTTTTACAGCCTCTAAGGTAGAACAAAACTGACTTGCTATGAATCGGCTAGAGGTTCTATTTGATATATTTACTTTAACTGGTTACAGTAAATTTCTTGATGTATTAACAAAGGGGAAGATAAAAAGTACCCGGAACAAGCGTGCGTATGCACGCACGCAACGACTTATGAACGTTGATGAAACAAAGGTGATCTGTCAGGATCGTGGCAAGTGGCAGTCCCTGGTATCTGCCTACCCCTCTGGGATACAGGCTTGAGGTTATGTATGTACGTATGTTTATACCCGTCCACCCGTCTCTTATTTCCTTTAGCAACTTTCCGTAGCAAGGTTGGCTGGAAAAAATTGCTTTTAGCAATAAGGCCGCCAATTGTACTTTGTATCTTTACATATTTTATACCTAATATGTGCTCTGGTGAACAATAAAGAATATTTTTAATTTATCTTATGTATGTATGTATGTATGTATGTATGTATGTATGTATGTATGTATGTATGTATGTATGTATGTATGTATGTATGTATGTATGTATGTATGTATGTATGTATGTATGTATGTATGTATGTATGTATGTATGTATGTATGTATGTATGTATGTATGTATGTATGTATGTATGTATGTATGTATGTATGTATGTATGTATGTATGTATGTATGTATGTATGTATGTATGTATGTATGTGTGTATGTATGTATGTATGTATGTATGTATGTATGTAGTAAATTTCTCAATGACTCGCGATACTTATATAAAGTTATTTTCATGTTTTTATTTTCTATTTTCTTTCTTTTATATACACTAAAATGGAAATGGTCTGGTCTAGTTCACCTGCCGTCTTCCAGCCCAGCGAGGTGTCGAGGTGTCCCCCTGCGGGGAGGGAACACGGACCAGGACAAGGGCAATCACAGAGTGGCGGCCGAGAGCAGGACGGTGGTCACTGGGCAGACCAGCGGCTCGATGGTTGAACGCAGTCGTTATCAACCCTTATATGTCCCCACTGCTGGGGCACGGGTCTCTTCCTGCATCGCAGGAAGGTTAGGCCATACTCCACCACGGGGGCCAAGTCCGGGTTGGTGGAGGATGGTAAGACAGTGGCGGGCCTTACTGTCAGAAGTTATCAAACCGCCCATAAGGCCTCTGGAATGGCTTAGCGACTGCCATTACATAACAGCCTGCACCAACGGCTTAACGTGTCTTGCGAAGCACGGAAGTCGTTAAGTCGCTCTGAGAGAAATCCTATGCCCTGCAGTGGGACGGTTAGGGGCTACAAAAAAACGCTTCTTACCCACGGTCCATCTCCTGAGACCACCTGCGTCAACCACGGGGTTTTTTTCAACAGACCACCTTTGTCCACCTGGATGTTTATTGGGAAATATTGTTTTTCCACCGTACACATTAATATCAAAACTCTTCAAAGTCAATTCCACTTTTGGGGTGGGCCGTCACCAATAAAAACTAGCTTTGTCCCGCGTTTTATCTATTTTCCTATGGGAATAAGATATTTTCCCGCTGTAAAACGTAGCTTATGTATTAATCTAGGGTGTCAGCTAACTCCGTACAAAATTTGATTAAAATCGCTCCAGATGTTTAGACGTGAAGCGGTAACAAACATACACACTCACAAACTTTCGCCTTTATAATATTAGTGTGATGAGATGTGATGTGATGTGATGTGATGTGACGTGACGTGACGTGACGTGACTTGACGTGACGTGACGTGACGTGACGTGACGTGACGTGACGTGACGTGATGTGACGTGACGTGACGTGACGTGACGTGACGTGACGTGACGTGACGTGACGTGACGTGACGTGACGTGATGTGATGTGATGATGTGATGTGACCTATAAATGTTTTATCTGTGAGGTGAACCGTTGTAAAAAAACTCACACCGTTCACCAGTTAGACTACCTGGTGATGGTGGTATCAACTGATGAACGGTGTATGAAGGGAATAAAACAGTTTCTATCTTACGTCTACAAAACGAGAGTGGGACGACACAAAAAACTTGCGCGCTATTTAACCCACCGCATCCTCTGTTTAAGTACATTCAATGTGTGGATTTAAAATTCCATTTCCTGGGTCGATCGCTTTGTTCCCCGGGCCGTTTTCAGCTGTATGCGATGTGTGTTGGAGTTCCGAGTTAAATTGGGTTCCGGAGGGGGTTGGGACCTACTTAGCGCGATCATTTCTCGCAGTTGGCGGATCAATACCTTCCAATGTGGCTCTTTTCACGACATATTGTCTAGAGATGTACGATAGACTAGTTGAGAAGATAAGATAGAGAACCGTTGTGATTGTCAGAAAATGATTTTTCAGGAAAAATTGGGACTATAGAATCCCTCACTTCGTACTGGATTCAAAAGTCTAAAGAATTTTTTTTCTGTAAAAACAAAATGTTTTCTTAATGACCGTCAAAGCTGATTCACATTTAATAGATTCATCATCAAACCATTTTGTCCCCACCGAAGGTCACCGGTCTCTTCCCTAAGGAAGGTGTAGGCCATACTCCACCACGGGGGCCAAGTCCAGATTGGTGGAGGCTTGTAAGACCAGTGGCTGGTCTTACTGTCAGAAGTTTTAAAGCTGCCTTAAGGCCTCTGACTGCCATCTATCGACGGCATCCGGCAACAACTGCTTAGCGTGCCTTGCAAAGCACGGAACCGCTCGGAAAAATGCCACTAGCGTTAGTCATAGACGGTCACCCATCCATGTACTGAACGCGTCCAGTGTTGCTTAACCTTCGTGGACGTTTAAAGTCAGTACGAGCGATTCAATAGCGGTTAAGAGCGATTAATAGATTATGTGGAGAAGAATCTCCATACTTAAAACAAATTTTAACTTAACAGTTTTTTCAACTTAAAGTTACTTTCTACTTCTTTGTCGTATCCTCATGGCTGAGGGGCGTGACTATAGGGCTGCTTTCCCCACCAGCTCTCTCCATATGTTTCGATTATGCGCCAGATGTATGGCTGCTTGTGGGATCCCTTCCGAAGCTTTTGTTCCATTACAGTAGATTCAATCGTCCCCGTTAACATTATTTTAATGCCAGACACCTTTGTCTTCCAAATAATCTTTGTGCATCACATTTTTAAAACCGTGTCCGTGGTAACTCTAATATATCTTGAGGAATCTTATTGTTAGAATCTTAGAACCGTATACATTGCCCCATAAAGGATGAATTAACCTTTGCAAATATAAAGGCAGTTTCTGAATTAAAAATTTCGCTAAGTAAATAGTTAACTATAGTGCCGTCGCTTCGAATTCCTCAGCAAAGAACGTGACAGAACCTTAAAAAATTACATTAACATTCTAATGACGTAACAACAAATGACAATTGATTGGTTGAAGGACACTGGCCAAAGATAAGATAAGATAAGAATATTCTTTATTGTACACACCAGAAAATAATTACAGAGACAACAGCATCTCAAATACCGAACGGCAACGCGAACGATGCTGGCTGAGACATACCCTTCGAAGACCCGATTCTGAAACCCGGCGGAGGTTCACAGCCACCCGAACGACCGTCCCAGACGTGAAAAATATCCATTCTCTCTGAGACGAAGGAGAAGAGAGTAACTTGGCTAGAACTACCGTCTCCATGAACTGAGATAAATGTAAGCGACAGAAAGAAGAAGGTATTGGTGTCTACAACCTGTCACTGACACCTATATGCTGTGTATGCCTGTTTTTTGTCTGTTTATAATAAAATGAACTGAAAATTATCCTGCTGTTAAACAGGAAAAACCATTGCCACCGTGTTCGATAAATGTTTTTATGAAACACAAAGCATCAAGCCTGCAAAGGTGCGCGTTTACCGAGTCAAGTCAAGCCCGTCGTACGAGCCGTAGCTATAAAATGTACTAATCTAAGTTTAAATAGTACGTGGTACTATTTCTTTTTATAATATAACCAGTTAAAATGTCAAAATTCGGCAGAAGAAGAAAAGAAGAAGAAGAACATGTAGGGAATTCGCTCACAGTCCCGGCAGTTTTTTTGTTGGTTGGCTTATAAAACAACCCCACTACATACACTTAAGGTCTAATCACATTGCGACGAGGCGGGGCCGGAACCTCACAATGGTTAAGGCTGCGTTTAATCCAAATCATTCTCGTTCAGAAATCCTAACATTAATTATCAAGTACAGAGTTCTAAAGTATTTATGACATGAGTGCATCGCAAGAAAAACGACTTAAATAGACCGCAAATAAGAAATCCATGACTTTGAGTCGTAAACAGATCTCGACTCGATTTGTATGCGACCACTCTGGAGGTACGAAACGAAAGGTAAACGAAGGTATGCCGTGTGGAATGAAGTAAACAACGACGTTGTAAAGATTTGTCACTAAACATTTATAATAATAAACAAAATATAAGGATGAATTCTATATGTTTATATAGCACAGCAAAGGGTATCCTAGGTTGAGACCAAGACATGTGATATGTTGTGTGAAGTTATATATTTATTTATGACTGCTAACTTGAAGGACAACATCGTGAGGAAACCTGATACCTCAGCGCTTGAAATCGCTAATCCGCGATGGGCACGCGTCGTAATTAAGGCCATAATCACTCTCTGTGTGCTCAGCAATGGCACGTTTAAAGGCTATAAAAACAATTGAGAACCTCCTCTTGTTTTTCAAGGCAGTTTACAATAGAACAAGAGTGTACAGTAACACTGGACATACTGTATCTTTACTATGATTTTGGGGTCCACTTTAGAGTGTATGCAGTGGCTTAAGGCCGGTTCTTACAGCGGAATTTATTGTTCGTACCCAGCTTAGACGTACCTTAACGTTTGCCGAGTTTTATTGATGGCGCAATTTTCTATCGTAAAATTTCGATCATTACTGGAGATAGTGCGGCATGAAGACGATAAAAAAATGAACGTGGACAGCTCTTTATTGTTATATTATATCGACTATCTCATTGGTCTAGTATCATGTCTCAATACCATGCCAGAGGTCATGGGTTCGATTACCACTTTGGGATGGCGTATATTGGTATTGGTTTGCTTTGTGGTGTCGGCCTAGAGAATAGCACCAACCCAAATTCTTCCCGCGGGTATCGTAAAAGGCGACTAAGAGGACACAAACCGGGGGGTGGGCAGCAGCGCCCCCTGGAGTACAATTCCACCAAACTGCGATCCCCAACCCGCATGCCCAGCGGGGTTATGGGCATAACCCCCCAATGATAGCACAACCTTGCGCTATGGCGCTAATTAGGGGAGCTATGTCCAGCAGTGGCATATAGCCTGAAGAAGATATTGGTACACAAGGTTTCAGTCCGGGTGTATTACCATGTTTGTGGTATTCTTATCTGGCTACCATAACACAGGGTATCCTAGTTTGTGACAGGAAAGTTATTATTATTTGATACACTTTAATGTTAATCATTTACATTATCATTATCACCATTCAGGAAACACAAAGTTCACACAAAAATGTGTACATGCATAAAAGTGACCTTATTTAATTAGAAATCTCTTCCAGCCAACCCTTGTTGTGGAGACACAAACATTATACCCGAGATAGAAGAATAAATGTAATCATTATACTATTAATGTCTTCCTTTTTTTGTTTTGTTTGTTGTGTATTTCGCTTATTTCTGTTGTGCTCATATTATGTCAATCTTTCTATTTATTTTGTTTCTGTGATGTGTCTTGTTGGTTAATTATAGTATATTTCATTACAAGTGCGGAAAGGCTGTCATTGCAAAGAGTTCCGACAAATGTCTACCCGAGCCTGCGCAGCCGAAGGCGAGGGTTGACAGTCGGGACAAGTTGCAATGACGGTTCCGCACGTGTACTGAACGACTATTTTTAATACAGTTGCGAAAAAATAAGCAATTTATAAAAAAAATATATTTGGAAAATAGCGCCAACCGTAAAAGAATATTAGCAGAGATTTTTTTTTCTTCACCCATTATGGTAGGCAAAAGAGAACTATGCCCAAACAGCCAGTCTTCAGTAAGATTTTTTTGATATGAAATGAAAATGAAATTTAATGAGATGAAATGAAATGAAACCTAACCTAACTCATTCAATCTGATATTGAAAGAAATTAATAGCTGCTTTTTAGAAATATACGTATTTGCATGAATCAAAAAAACTTGTATGATTTTTTTTAGTAAAAACTTCATGGTTGGTTTTTCTTTTTAATAGACATTATTTTGACAGTTGGGAAAGAGAACGCACGAGTACGGGAAAGGTAAAAAAAAGCACGAGTATGTAATAGCCCACATCCCGCATGCTATACGTCCCTGCAATACGCCACTTTTTGAGCAACTGTATTAAAAATGTCTTTCTTTCTCTTTTTTCTTTCATTAATAATTTAAAAGCATTTGGTATTCGTAATGAGAAAACGTCAGGAGGTCAAAACATTGGAGTTAAAGAAATGTGCAAAAAAGATCCTGAGCTTTCTCTAGAATGTCAAAGCTAAAGGTCAATCGATACCTAATTATGACAGCAAGAATTGCTATTAATTCTGCTCTGTATGGTTTCGTAGTCCGATATGAAACCTACTAACTTGCGCCGCAAATTAATTATTATATAAGAAGAAAGTAAAACATTTATGTAAATTGCTACAAATGCACAAAAAAATAGCATAATCACCAGCCACCAGTCATGTAAGCCTCCACCAATCCGGACTTGGTCCCCGTGGTGGCCTATACCTTCCTCAGGGAAGAGACTCGTGCTTCTCAGTGGGGGCATAATGGGTTGATGATGGTGATGACTTCAATATGAGGAAGATAAGAGTGAATATTTAAAGCCAAAGACTGAACATTGACTGGGCATTGAATAAAATCAATTTATTTCGAACGTAAAGAATTTACATTCTTTTTTCTGAATCTAAAATGTAGGCTGCTGCCTTTGGGCCGTATTGTAGGTGGCGTATTGTTCCTGCGTGGTGTCGGCCTAGAGAATAGCATCAACCCAATTCTTCCCGAGGGTGAGGGTAAAAGGCGACTAAGGGACACAAACCGGAGGTGGGCAGCAGCGCCCCCTGCAGTACAATTACACCGAACTGCGATCCCTAACCCGCATGCTCAGCGTGGGGATTATGGGCATTACCCCCTATGATAGCAAAACGTGGCGCTCTTTAGGGGAGGGCTATGTCCAGCAGTGGACTAGTATAGCCTGACGACGACGACGACGTAGGTAGTGGAGAAAAAAGCAGCAGGAAAAAAACACTCTGACCATCTTTTCTTAAGTCATCTTAAACTTATATTAGTCACCACGCCACCTATGCTTAAGTATCTTTTGTCAGTTCTATATTAAAGTAATAAATATATTTCTCTTACAGATCAATAGTGAGCTTGTTATACCCTCAAGATATGAATTTCTAATGAATTAGTCTCGTCAAACTATAAATTAATTCAAGCATAATATTTGCCAAGGGTTTCATCTTAACTATTACGTGAACAGCATGGTAATAGCTCCATTGTTACGTCAATGATTGAATCGACCTTTCTGTAACCGTAAAATTACAGGCCAGCCAACCCCCGAACTTAATATAATAAACTACACTTGTTAGGCCTGTTTGACAGATGAAATTGCCCTAAATCGCCTAAAGGTATTTTCGGTGGTTATTTTTTATGTCGCCTATAAACGTCCAACTGCAGGGCATATGCCTTTTCTTAACTAGAGAGTGAGTGTGTGTGGGCTTAATTAGCACGCGTGCCCGCCGCGCACTGGCCATTTCTAGCGCTGAGGTACTTGAACACCTCTGACACTCAGTTTTCCGCACGATGTCTGCCTTCACAGTTAGCGAGTGGTATTGGTACTATAACTTAGGTATACTTAGCATATACTTAGCTTAGAAAACGTAGTATTCGGTACATGCCCGATGATACAAGCGTGATATAATCGAATAAAAAATCTTTAAAAATATATTTTTTTCTCATCTAGATTTAGAATTTACATTCAGCTTACTTGATGCGAAAAAACCTCTACCAAGACCATTTCATCTTCATCATTTAAAACTTAAACATGAGTTGCTTGACTTCTTCTTCTTCTTCTTCTTCAGGCTATATTAGTCCACTGCTGGACACAGCCCTCCCCAAATGAGCGCAAGGTTATGCCATCATTAGGGGGTAATTCCCATAATCCCCACGCTGGGCATGCGGGTTGGGGATCGCAGTTTGGTAGAATTGTACTGCAGGGGGCGCTGCTGCCCACCCTGCTTGACTTACATGATAAATATTCCATGATTGCCATCAACACTTTAAGTGCCTAGACTGGTCAGACAGTAAAATAGTTAGGTTAGTTAAACGCTTTGTTCAGACAATAATTGAATTTAGAAGATCAATTTGACCTCGAGGTGGATTTCAGTTTTAGCTGATACCTACTATTTCAGTTATTAAGGTAATTTGAAGCTTCAATTTCAACTGAAATTTCATTCGAATAAATCAATAGCCTATTAGAAGATTGTTGGCGCGGCTTTTGAATTTATAACTCTCTATAATAAGCTTTCTATCAAATAATTAAACCAGTACGATGTTTCAATACTAGTATAATAGCTAGTCTTCTATTCATAAAAAGTGGATGTAAGCACTAATAAACGTTGATGAAGCGAAGGTGATCTGTCAGGATCGTGACAAATGGCAGTCTCTGGTCTCTGGCTACCCCTCTGGGAGAGCCGTGAGTTTATGTTACGCTAATAATTGGTAAATTTACCATTATAAAGGTGTTGGTAAGAAAACGCAACACCCTTCCACTTATAATCTGTCACATTACGTGAACACCCCTCTGTGTCAGAGTGTCTTACTTTGAAAGAAAATTTAAAGAAGATACTCATTTTAATGTAGCCCCAAATTGTGTTCCAGTTCAAGCCAAATAATAAGTTTTTTTTAATCCTACCACATTACGTTTCTTTTATTTGAAATAAAAATATATAATATAATAATATCGTGTC